>CM038147.1:88740025-89241480 GCA_021437245.1 Aegilops speltoides | reverse complement strand
TCCTTGAAGTTCCATGTACTGCCGAATAGTGTCGGCTTCCTTATCAATGTTGCGCTTCTTGGCTTCCACGACCAATAATGGCCTTCTTCCATGCGTCTTGAATCACGAAAGCGAGGTATCTTTATGTTTTACCCCTAGCTGCGCAAATAATCGCCTATAAGAGGCAGAATCCGAGATCAAATCACACCATCTTCCTTCAGCAGTACTCATCGGCCTTGACCAAAATCCATTCCATCATGGACCGTCGTAGCGGCTCCTCCTCTCGCGCTCAGCCCTCTGCCGGAGATTGGAGAGATGTTACATCCCGCACAACAAGCTGGTGGCGCTCCAAGCGGAGGATATCTCCTCCGGCCTTCATGGTCCCGGTTCGAACCGGGCGGCCTACAAAGGTGGGAAGCAAGCGAGGCTACCCCAAGTCCCAACAAAGGGGAGCGGGTATGCTCGTCCCCTATCGATAAGGGGATCGGTTCCTATACATCCGTTCCTCCGTGGCTCTGAGTTCTCGGACTCGGCTCCATCACCTCCGCCGCCTCTATTACGCATATCACGGGTTCGTAGCTCTTTGCGAGCTATTTCTAGGCGTCGAGCCCCATTTTGCGATTTGGAAGAGGTTGTTACGCCTTGTACCCGCTCTCACGAGGGTCCATATATCAAGTGGGCGGGCGAAATATGGCGCATCGCCGAGACGAGATATCCATCCGGAACCCCTAAGAAGGCGTCCGAAGGCTGACCTTGAGAATGGTTTTATATAGAAGACACTCACTTGCGGACCTGTTGGATCGGCCTCCGGAGTTGATAATGCTCCTCTGAAAAACGCCTAAGCGGCACCACGGGCCCCAGTAGGAGAAGACAAGGCGTCCATTATGTGATGGGCGGATAAGTTCTTGGCCCATTCGGATTGACCATGATTGGAGTCATGCAGCGTGCATTATCTGGGGTGCAGCCGCTGCAATCTGAGGGCCACCCTATGTGGGATTTCAGCGGGGAGGATGTCGTGGGAAGCGAACACCTATGGGGCGGGGCCCCTTCGGTCTGAACAAGGGCGGAGAGTGCGAAGAGCGGATCGGCGAGCTGTGAGATTTTACCCAGCCGGAGCTCTCGGGAGATAAAACTCCTCTGCTGCTTTGTGTTTATATTCTGTTCTTGCTTGAGAGTGTGGGTGTGTTGTAGTTTGAATGAGTGAACCCCTTCTCGTCATGGGCCTCCTTTTTATAGGCTAAAGGGTCACGGCAGTGTAGCGAAGAGGTAAAAAGGTAAAGAGGGTTGGTACAACCGCTATCATGATGCCCCTACCTAACTCTGGCGGGGGGACAAGGGCATTTAATGCCGTCCGATCGTAACAGTGCAAAGCGACTGTTAGGTGCGCCACCGATTGCCACGGTGGCCTTCGTCATCTCAATTGCCACCTCGCAGCTTGGCTGCTCGGCTACTCGCCGTGCATCGGAATGATCTGTGGCGACCGTCGTCGGGCCTTTGGGCGTGGACGCAGTGGTAACCGCTGGACAAGCGCCTTGTCGTGATCGTTCTTTCGCACCCACAAGCTTGCCGCTCGCCGGGTCTTCGGGGCCTTGCGGTGCATCGACAAGTCTCTTGAAATGCCATGGTTGGCCTTCCGGCAAGCTCCTCTTGCGGGGTCTTATCCTTCCGACAAGCTCCTCTTGCAGGGGCTCTATCTTCTCGATTAAACACTTTGTTCTTGAATGGCGTAATAGGAATAGCGAAGGATCTTGGCGGGCCTCGGCAAGCCATGCAGCGGAGACCTCTGTTGCCCGTGCACAAGTTCGGGATACTAAGGTACCCCTACTTTAGTACACCGACAGGAGCCCCGGACTGGGCCATACATGGTGCGGCTGTTGGGCGAGGCCTAAAGCAGGCATGGAGCACTTGGCCTAGAGTCCACACCAAATCGACTCCGTATCCGCGCCCTCTCGTAGCGCCGCGTCAAGCGGCGTCGTGGGAAGGTCGTGGCAATTCTTAAATCAAGAAAGGCGTAACGTTCGCCTCTCCCTTTATAAGCGAGAGGAAAGAGGGCGTTCCCCACGTCGCCACTGCGGTTTCTTCCTCGAGACTCCGCCGCTCCCCTCCGCTTCCCATGCGAAAGAGCGCGCTCCGCGCCGTCGCCGCCGTCGCCCCCAACGCTTCCGTGCTCCCCGCCGCTTCCGCCATGGCTCCGAAGCGGCAAAGCCGAAATCGGTGGCGTTCGACAGGCGCTACGCAAGGAAAGTGCTTTTCCCCGAGCTCACCCGCGGCTGCGGAGAGTTCTACCTCTTGATGCGGAGACACGGCGCATCGCGCCGCCCGGTGCTCTCCGAAGGCTTCTACCGACGGTGCCCAAAAGGTACCATTTCTTTCGATGTTCTTCTCTGCGGGCTCTGCCCACCTTTTTCGATTTCTTCTGCGATATCAGCGAATACCTCGGGTTTCATCTTCTTGACTTCACCCCCAACGCCGTTCGACAATGGCAGTTTTGCACACCTCTGCGAGAACCGTTGGCATCCACCCAAATGTTGCTCTTTTTAGCCACTATTTCATCCCTCGAGCGAAAGGAGAGCCCTTAGCGGCGGGATCACGGATCTCCAGTCGGCATGAAGGAGGTGTATCTGGAGGCGAGCTCCATGACAAGTGGGATGAGTGGAGGCGGAGTGGTGCTGGATTTTGGCGCCAATCCATAGTCATTCACCAACTTGCGCCCGGAGACTAGGGTAGTGCAGCGGTGGCTGAGCACTCTGTCGCCGGACGATGCCAAGCTGAAGATCGCCACCACGAGTCATCGGCTCGAGGCTTGCGGAGCTCCTGATGGGGCCGTTAGGCGGATTTCCTTCGCCGTCGCTCGCCCCTCTGCGGAGAGGAGGCCCGCTGGCTGTTTGGCGGCCCGGCCGGATATCATGAGAGCTACGTCGGGCCTCAACTTCCTTCCGCGATTACGGGCTTGGCGGGATCCTCAAGGAGCTGTTCAAGCATAGCGTAACCATCCGGAGTGGTTTAGGCTGCGCGAGCGTCATCCCATTGTGCGACAACTCGGCGTGATCGCATCCGTGCAATGATGCGGTGCTACTCGCGCGGGATTATCCCGACTTGGATGGAGCCGCCCGGCGATGTCGTGCGGCAATTCTTTGGACTTGGCGGAGGTAGCGATCAGCGCCCGCGGCGAAGCTCCTCACCAGCGACACCACCGGCGGCGAGATCGCGTTACGCCACGGGCGAAGCGGCGGCAGCCCGCCATGGCGGTTGGCTTCACGTTGGAGGAGGCGGCGGAGGTCAAGCCTTGCCGCCAGAGGACCTTGGCGGGGAGAGTGTGGCAGGGAGCCAAGCCGAGGCAAGCAAGCCTTCGGGCGCAAGTGGCCAACCATCTTCAAGCACTTGCCCGCAGACAGGGCCCTCGGCGCAGCCCCAGTTCAAACAAGGCGTCTTCCGGGCGGAGAACACTGAGGCGGCAGCAGACGCCAGCAGCGCCCTTGAGCACGCTCCACGCGCAAATACCGTTGCCGGAGGGCCTCTCATCTTGCTGCCTGCAGTTGGGTCTTCTTGAGCGCCACGCTGATCTGCCTGACATCCGGAAGCGCCCAAGGAGCCTACTCCTCCGCCTCACCTTGAGAAAGTGCTGGGACTTGACCTCTCAGCTGAGCTCCGGCGAGGAGGAAGAGGAGGAGGAGGAGTAAGACTTTTTCCTTCTGTACTTGTATTTCTTCAATTTTTGTTGTTTCTTGTCACTGCATCTAACACGCTTCCCTCTGAACCTTGTTCCATTTCAGGACTCGGCGAGAAGGGCGAAGGGCCAAGGTCCCCATGGTTGTCATCGAGGGCGATCTTCTTTGTGATGGCGGAGGACCGTCGAGACTACCTTAACCGGACTGATACCATCTCCTCGAAGCAGCCCCAGCATAGCCCCAGCGTAAGTGTTTGGTTCACTTCTGTTGTGGGCGCGCATGGAATCTTTTCTTTCTTGACATCTTGATTGTTGATTTATTTGTGTAGGAGCGAACAGGCCCATCGAGGACAGCGAAGCCGCCCGGGAGTCTTGCTGCCGACCTCGCCCCAAGGCGATTCCCCAACAAGGCGCTCCACGGCAAGGAGAGGTCCCGGAAGGGCAGAACTAGTGAGCCTTGGTGGTGGAGCCCATGGTCCTGAGCCAGCCTGAGTAACCCTTCTTGTGAAATCTTCCCTTGGGTTCTTCTTATGATCTTCTTTTTGGATCTTTGCTTGACTTTCCCTTCCTCTTCTGTCCTCGGATCCCCTCTCACAGACCCGATGGGCAGGGCCACGGTGAGGAAGGCTGCCTTGCAACGAAGCCTTGGCCGGCGAGAAGAGGCGGTCTTGATGAACCCTTGACGAAAAGCCGCCAAGGCTCTTTGGCGAGAGCTAGCGAAGTGCAGCAATCGCCTGAGCGACCCAGTGCGGGCGCAAAGCGCTACACCGACCGCCGACCCTCGCGCCGTTGATGCAGCGCGGGCTCGAAGCCCACCGACGCCTATTGAAGGCGGCGTGGGTGTCTACATCAAGCTTCCACAGGCGTCGAGCTCGGCGCCGGTCGAAGAGAGGAGTTGTGAGAAGTACTACGCCTCTGCTTGGGCTGGCGATGGTTAGCAAGCGGCGGCGGCGAGTCGAGGGAAGCGATTGCTCGAAGTTGGTGTTACTCTACCACACCGCAAGCGAAGCTAGAGTCGAGAAGCGCTTATCCATGGCGGAATTGACATAGAAGCATGCGGAGGAGATCGAGAACCGCAACGAGAGGCCCTCGGTCCATTCTTGAGGAGAGCACAGCTCGTCGAGCGGCGTTCATCCTTGAAAAGGCTGAAGCGAAGACAACGATGTTTCGCCGCGAGGCTGTCGAGCGTGAAGGTGGCGAAAAAAGGTTAACGGACAGCCACGAGGAGGATCTTGCTGCCCGGAACAATCACTTGGCGAGCGCTCAAGGAGCGAAGGTCTTGCCCTTGGTGGCGAGCGCCAAGAGGAATTAGGCGAAGGTGGCGCAGGTGGAGGCTGATATGAAAGGGAAGAATGAAGAGCTCACCGCACTCCAGCTGAGCGAAGGATGCCCTTGCCCATAGCGTCTGCAAGTTCAACTTGCGATAAGGTCAAGGACTGAGCAGTCAGGACTCAGCTGCTGATCTGGAGAAAAGCCACCTGCGGAGGCTTGGGCGCGCCAAGAGCGAAGGATGACTTGAAGAAAGAGATCAAAGACGGCGAGGCTGGCTTGCGAGCGGCCAAGACTCACCAGTGGAGCTACAGACGGAGGGCCTCGTCAACATTCCGCAACTATCGGCGAGGTGGCGGAGCCGGACTTGCGGGCTTGGTACTCTTAGAGCGAGAATCTCAGCCAGCGCCAAGCTTACTCTTTTCTTCAAGGGTGTGGCGGCGGCTCTCCGGCAGCTCGGGAAAGGATCCCAAAGAATGGTGACGAGTCGCGCAATCTGCCAAGGTCTCGGAGAAGGTGTTGGTGAAGATACTCTTCCGCAATCCGGGCCTCGACCTCACCGCGTCCTCAAGAAGGCTGTCGTGGTGCTGATCTTGAAGAGCTCAAAGCCATTATCGCACCCATTGTGGCCAAGGTGAATGAAGTCCGGAGGATCGACAGCGGCGCATGGATTAGGCCACTCTTCTTCTTCCTTTCCTTGTCATTTGTTATTTAAGTTATGAAAACAATTTAGTCCTTGCCGCAACAAGTTACCTTTGTAATATAACTTCATTCTAGGCAATGCTTGCTATGCTATCTCCTTCACTTGATTCCTTTCTTTGTATGTTTTTACCTTACGCTTTTAGGGAACTTGCGGCGGAACACGCTTGCATAGCGTGAATCTTGAACATCAACTTCTTTGGCGGTGCGCTCGGCAAAAACCTTACCGCAACTAGTTGCAACACACTTAAGTCGTTGGCGGACTCGAAACAAAGTAAGGCGCAACTAGCTATGAGGAGGTTCCTCTACGCGAGGTTTTCCATACAAAAACCGTCGTTCAAGGAAGATAACTAAAATTTTAAAACTGATCATGCTCAAACTTTGGCGACTTAGCTTTTACGTAAATCGTGTCCCGACAAAGGCTATACTTCTTTGAGCAGCCCGGTCCACACCTTTATCCTCTCCTCCCCCGTGAACTTGTGGGCGAAGGAACCTTCCTTTTGAGAAAAAAGAAAGAAGAAAATAATAATATGGGGCCTTAAGGCACGTTATTGCTTACGGTGGCAAGTGCTACACAAAGTGATGGATAATATGCAAAAGAAAAAGGCATAAAATTTGACAACATGTGCTGAGCATTTGATCTATTTTTATGCACGGGATCTGCGCCCGGCTTTGTACAAGGGTTACATGCAAGCAGCGCAAGGCTTGTACAAAAGGTGGTTGCGAAGAGGTTCGAACAGCGCCTTATGGGTAAAACTTACGAAGATGCTCTATGTTCGGGAATTGCTCACGGAAAGCCATCTTGGTCTCAAAGCGGACGCGCGGGCACTGGTGACTTCGTTTTACCGATAAGGGCCTTCCCCTGGCGTCAACTTGTTGGAATTCTTGGCGGATTGAGCAGCGCAAGAACAAGGTCGCCTTCCTCGAAACTCGGCATTAACTGCGGCTATGGTAGCGGCGCAAAAGCTTGCTGTGGAGCAGCTCGTCGAGCACGAAGGCGATCTTCCTCGAGGGCAACCGTCATCTTGCGCAGCTGCTCTTGCTCAAGCTCATCATAAGCGAGCACTCGAGGCGATCCGTATCTGAGTTCGTGGGGAGAAGCTGCTTACGCTCCGTAGACTAGAGCAAAAGGTGTGCGGCGGTGGCTCGATTTGGCGTCGTTCGATCGACCAAGAACCACCGGCAGCTCCTCGATCTAGTTTCTTCCGCGCCGTAGCTAGCCGAAAGTTCTGGTCTTGATCGTGCAGCACTTCGCGTTTGCCCTCTCCGCTTGACCGTTGCTTCTCGGGTGAGCAGCGAAGCGGCAGATCTTGGCGCCAAGATCTTTGGCGTCTTGCATGAAGGTGCGGCTCGTGAATTGTGTGCCATTATGGTGATGATCATGTAGGGACTCGAAACAACAAACAATTGACTGAAGAACTTGGCTTGTTGTCTTGTTACCTTCCTCCTGCTTCCACTTGAGGCCACTTTGTGAACTTGTCGATTACAGCGTACAAGTACTCAAAGCCCCGACAACTTCGGGGAAAGGGGAGGATGTCGAGCCCTAGACCGAAAATGGCGAGGATAAAGGGATTGTTTGGAGAGCTTGAGCTGGTTGATGTATCTGCTTGGAGTGGGCCTTGCGCTTCACACTTGGTTACTTGTGCGAGTTGCATCACGGAGGTTTGTCGGCGAAGAAACCTTGGAAGGCTTTGAGCAAGTGCTCTTCGCCAATGTGGTAACCACATATGCCTCCATGTATCTCGCAAAGCTCTGTCCATCTTCCGGGAAATGCACTTCAATTTCACTCCGTTGAATCTTCTTACATGCGGTATGTCATCGACAAACTGGTACATACTTGATTGCGGGCTACTTTCTCCGCTTCTTCTTGCTCTTGGGAAGTTCTCTGTTTGAAGAAATGGGCGATCTGTTGTGCCCTTAGCCGACTTGTGGCTCAGCGACAAGGACTAAAATGCAAATCTTTGCTTGCGGGAACATCTGCTTCCACGGCAAGAATCGTGATTCAGCCGGGCGTGATGCTCCCGGCAAGCGTGTCGGGACATAAGCTTGTCGGGGCGTCGCTTCAGCGAAACAAACCCTAGGGCTTGTCGGGCGGGCTCCTCGGCCTCTTTGTGTTGATCTTGGGGACCTTCTTGGCGGCCGGGGAGCTCTGCGGAAAGTAGTCGCCGATAACCAACTTCCTCTTCTTGCTCTGTCCGAGTTGATGGTGTTCGAGATGGTTGAGTCGACTGAGCACAAAAATTCCTGGTTCCACAGGTAAGTTGAGTGGCGCACTTTGGGGCCGTCTGCAAAAAAAATTTTTTTTGGGGAAAAAAGGGGGGGGTTTTTTTTAAAATTTAATTGGGAAATTTTCCCCAAATTTTTGGAAACCAAATTTTTAAATTTGATTGTTTTTTGGGAAAATGTTTTGGGGAAGGTTTCCAAAATTTTGGGGCCCCAATTTTTGGGGGGGTTTTTTTTTTGGGGGTTGGGAAAAAATTTAAAAAAAAACCCCCCATTTTTTTTTTAAAAAAATTTTTTTAAAAAAAAAAAATTTTTTTTTTTTTTTTGGTTTAAAATTTTAAAAAAAATTTTAAAAATTTTAAAAAAATTTTTTTTTTTTTTAAAATTTTTTAAAAAGGGGCCGGAAAAATTTTTTAAAAAAAAAAAATTAAAATTGGTTTTTTAAAAAATTTTTTTTTTGGGGGGAAAAAAAATTTATTAAAACCAAAAAATTTTTTTGGGGGGAAATTTTTAAAAATTTTCCCCTTTTTTGGGGGGGAAAAAAAATTCCTTTTTTTTTAAAAAAAAAAAAAGAAAAAAAAAAGGGGATTTTTTTAAAAAAAATTTTTAAAAAACCCTTTTTTTTAAAAAAGGGGGAAAAACCTTCCCCTTTTTGGGGGCCCCAAAAAAAAAAAAAACCCCCAAAACCAATTTTGGGGCCAAAAGGGCCAAAAAAAATTTTAAAATTTTTAAAAAAATTTTTTTTTTAAACCCTTTTTTTTTTAAAACCCTTTAAAATTAAAAATTGGTTGTTGGGTTTTAAAGGGAAAAATTTTAAAAATTTTTTTTTTTTTTGGGTTTGGGGAAAAAGGGGGGCCCCTTTTGGGGGGGCCCTTTTAAATTTCCCCCTTTTGGGCAAATTTTTAAAAGGGTTTTTCCCCTTTTTCCCCCTTTTTAAAATTTTAAAAGGTTTAAAAATTTTGCAAAATTTTTAATTTCAAAAAGGTTTTTTGGGGCCCCAAAAAAAAAAAAAAAAATTTTTTTTTCCCCCTTTTTTAAAAAAAAACCCCCCCAAAATTAACTTGGGGGGGGGGGGAAAAAAAAAAAAAGGGGGAAAAAAAAAAACCAAGTTTTTAATGAAAAAAAACCAACCCAAAAAAAAAGGGAATTTCCCCCAAGGGGAAAACCCCCAAAAAAAACTTTTCTAAAAAAAAACCCGGGGCCTTTAAAAAAAAAAAAAAGGGGGGGAAAAAAAAAAAATTTTTTCCAATTTTTAAAAAAAGGGAAAAAACCCTTTTTTTTTTGGAACCAAAATTTTTTGGGGGAAAAAAAAAAATTTTTCCTTTAAATTTGGGAAAAAAAACCGGGGGAAGGGCCCCCTGGGGCCCCAATTGGGGGGCCCCCGGTTAAACCCCCCCCCCTTTTTTTTTTTGGTTTTTTTTAAAATTCCCGGGTTTTGGAAAAAAAAATTTTTTTTTTTTTTTTTTTTTAAAAATTTCTTTAAAAGTTTTGGGGAAAAAAAAAGGGTTTTTTGGGGGGCCCTTTAGGGCTTTAAAAAAGAAAAAGGGAAAAAAAAAAAGAATTTTAAAAATTTTAAATTTAAAAGGGGGGGTTAAGGGCAAAATTTTGGAATTAACAAAAAAAAAACCCCCCCCTTTTTAAAAAAAAAGGGGCCCCCCTTTAAAATTTTTTTTTTTTTTCCCCCCCAAATTTTCCCCCCCCCTTTTTTAAAAAACCCCCAAAAAAATTTAAAAACCCCCAAAGGGAAATTCCCGGGAAAAACCCCCCCAAAAAAAAAAAAAAAGGTTTCCCGGGAAAAAAATTTTTTTAAATTTTTCCTTTTTTTTTTCCCCGGGGGGAAAAAAATTTTTTTTTTGGCTTTAAATTTTAAAAAAAAAAAATTTTTGGTTTTTAAATAAAAATTTTGGAAAAAAAAAATTTTTTAAAAAAAAAAAGGGTTTTTTTTTTGGGGAAAAAATTTAAAAAAAATTTTTTTTTTTTTCCCCTTTTTTTGGGGAAAAAAAAAAAAGGGGGGGCCCCCTTTTTTTTTTTAAAAAAATTTTTAAAATTTTTTTTTTTTTTTTGGCCCTTTTTTTCCCTTGGGGGGGGGAAAAAGGAAAAAATTTTTTTTTTTTTTAAAAAAAAAATTTTTTTTTTTTTTTTTGGGTTTTGGGGGAAAAAGGGGGTTTTTTTGGGGGGGGTTTTAAAAAGGGCAAAAATTTTTAAAAAAAAGGGGGGGGGTTTGGGTTTTCCAAAAAATTTTTAAAAAATTTTTTCCTTTAAAAAAAAATTTTTTGGGGGAAAAATTTGGGAAAAAAAATTTTTTTTTTAAAATTTTTTGGGAAAAAAAGGAAAAAAATTTTTTTGAAAAAAATTTTTGTTTTTAATTTTCCAAATTTTTGGGGTTTTTTTTTCCCCCCTTTTGGGCCAAAATTTTCCCCCCCCCCTTTTTTTTTTTTTTTTTTGGGTTCCCCGGGGGGGTTTAAAGGGGTTTTTGGGCCCCGGGGGGAAAAAAGGGTTTTTTTTTTGGGGAAAAAAAAAAAAAAAAAGGGTTTTAAAAAAAAAAAAGGGGGCCTTTATAAATTGGGGGGTTTTTTTTTGGTTAAATTTCGGGGAAAAAAAAACCCCCAAAATTTTTTTTTTCCCCTTTTTCCCTTTTTTCCCTTAAAACCAAAACCTTTTTTTTTTTTTCCCCCAAAAACCCCCTTTTTTAAAAAAAAAAACCCAATTGGGTTTTTAAAAAAAAATTTTTTTTTTTGGCAAAAAAAAGGGAATTTTTTAAAAAAAAAAATTTTAAATTTTTTCCCCAAAAAAAAAAGGGGGGTTTTTAAATTTTTTTTTTTGGGGGGGAAAAACCCCCCCTTAAAATTTTTTTTTTTTTGGAAAATTTAATTTTTTCCCCTTTTTTTTTTTTAAAATTTAAAGAAAAAAACCCTTTTAATTTGGAAAATTTTTTTAAACCCAAAAAAATTTTTTTTTTTCTTTTAAAAAAAAACCCCTTTTGAATTTTTTTTTTTTAAATTTTTAAAATTTTTTTTTTAAAGGGTTTTTTTTAAAAAGGGGTTTTTTTGGGGAAAATTTTTCCCTTTTTTTAAAATTTTTTTGGAAAAAAAAAATTTTTTATTAAAATTTTTTTTTGGAATTTCCCCTTTTTTAAATTTTTTTTTTAAAAAAAAAAATTTTTTTTTTGGGGGGGGGAAAAAGGGAAATTTTTTTGGTTCCCTTTTCCCTTTTTTAAAATTTTTTTTGGGTTTAAATTAAAAAAAAGGGGGCCCCCCCCCCCCCTTTTTTTTATAAAAGGGCCCCCCCCCCCCCCCCTTTTTTTTTTTTAAAAAAAACCCCCCCAAAAAATTTAAACCCCCCCCCCCCTTTTGGGGGGGGAAAATTGGGTTTTTAAAAATTTTTTGGGGGAAGGGTGGGAAGTTAAAAAGGGCCCTTTTTGGGGGGTTTCCCGGGGAAAAAAAAATTTTTTTCCTCTCAAAAGGGGGTTTTTTTTAATCGGAAAACCCCCCTTTTGGTTTTTTTTTTTTTAAAAAATTTTTGGTTTTGGGGGTTTTTTTTTTTTGGGGGGGGGGTTTTTAAAAAAACCCCAAAAAAATTTTTTTTTAAAAATTTTCTTTTTTTTTGGGAAAAATTTTTTGGTTTTGGAATTTGGTAAGGTTTTTTTTTTTGGGGAATTTTTTTTTTTTGGGGTTTTTGGGAACTTACCTTTTTTTTTAAAGGGGGGGGGAAAATAAAAAGGGGTTTTTTTTAAAAACCCTTTTTTTGGAAAATTTTTTTTTTGGGGGTTTTTTTTTTTTTTTTTTTTAAAGGGGTTTTAAAGGGGGTTTTTAAAAAAGGGTTTAAAAAAAAAAAACCCAAGGGAAAAAACCAATAAATTTTGGGCCCCAAAAAATTTTCCCTTGTTTTTTAAAAATTTTTTTTGGGGTTTTTTTTTCCTTTTTTAAAAAATTTTCCCCCTTTTCCTTTTTTTTTTTTTCCCCCTTTTAAAAATTTTCCCTTCCACCAAAAATCCCAAATTTGGCCTTTAAGAAACCCTTAAAACCTTGGCTTTCCAAACCCTTAAATGCTTTGAAGTCATCATTCTGGTACGACTACCCGGCCTATATCCGGCTTCCCGGTGATTGTGACCGAAGTCTGACACCATCATTCCGTCCACATGCATGTCGACGCCGTATATAATGGTGTCTCATAGGGGGTGCCTTCAAGGCGGAGGCGAAGACCACGGCAGACTGGCGACAAGGGTCGATTTAGCCCGGCGGAGGTGGAAGAGGGCGTGGCGCGCGGACAGCTTGTCGCCCTGCGATATGGCTCACAATTTGTTATTTAGAACAACGTTCCTGAAAGTGTTTGAATGCTCATGTACCTTTGCGGGAGAAAAAAGCGCCATGGGCTGCGGCGTGGGGAATATAACCCAGCCTCGCCGGCCAGGCTCAACACCCGATGCGGAGGGAGGCGGCGCAAAGCGCGAGCTGGATACCTCTCAGCAGGAGGATCTTGGACAGTTGTCCACCACCAAGTCACGAGGTGGAGCGCCATGAACCATAAGCGCCGCCCGGTTTGGTTTCGTGGCGTGCTTCTCCTGGCGTTGAATGCCTTTACTTGCGAGGCGCCTTACCTCCGTGCTGCTCAAGATGGTTTTGACGAGCCACGGGCGGTATGTAAAGACATCGGGTAAGAGATTTTTAATAGTTGTATATGCAGTGGCCCCGAGACTTAAAGTAGTTATATTAACTGATTTAAGGATCATTTGAAATCTTGAGGATCTTCTGAAGAATACCCAACTGTCTCGGGGCTGCAAGAGTGTAAGGCCCAACTTGAGGTCGCACTTGCTTTAGAGGAGGAGCACACGAGGACCCCTCCACAGGTAACACATTATTTAAAAGATAAGTGGTGTGCGGCGTGCGTGCAAGTCTAACAATGACATTGCGAGTGCTCTTGCCGGACCGAGGATCCGGACAGAGCAAGAACTACTGCGCCCGGTGAGAGGCCGACAAGAGGTGTGATGAGGTGCGAAGAAAGGAACAAGCTTGGATGCCCGCCCAGCTTGGAGAAAGAGCTGAAAGGTGTTGGGCCGAGTATGTCTGGCTCCTTGAAGGAGAATCGGCGCCAACCGTCGCGGCATCTATAGTAAGTGCTTGGCGAACTCCTTTGAAAAGAGCGAGTTGGCGAGAAGTCAATTGAAAATATATGCATGGGTGTACTCACGAGTGCGCCTGGAGAGATGCCCGTATCAGCGGTGACCAACTTCCCAAGCTGATCACATTTGCTCGAGCAGCGTTCGGCGAGCAATGAACAGCGTCGTCCGGGCCTTATGGCCATCCCTCTCCCTACCAGGGCCTTGGAGAGCTTGCGGAGCGCCGAGGGCCTTGACAGAGCTTCCGTTTATGGAAAATTCGGCTGCCGCCAAGGTGCCGAGGGAGCTGAGCCATGGTGAAGGCGGCGGAGAAGCGGATCCCAACCACATGGCGAGGTCGGACTGTGGGGCCCGATGGGAAGGAGATCCTGTGAGTTTAGTGAGCGGCCAAGTAGAGTTGGCGCTAAATTTTCCCAGGAACTGTAAATTAGACAACTGTTAGGCGGGATTGAAGAAGAATACGGTTAGTCGATTTGACAATGTATTTTAAAATGACATGTAAGATGCCTTCTGGCGGATTGTAGATCGTTTGTCTTTGCCGACCTTTTAAGCTTCAACCTCGGGACCTAGAGTGCGGTGTGTCCAGAATACCTTCTCGGTTAGAAACAACCGGGGCATGCATGGAGACTAGGTGTAGGGGTCATTAGTGCTTTATCGGACAAGTGCCCAACTAGTTATGTTATATTACATGATTAGTAAAAAACATCTTCAGGAGAATAGTTAGTTGGGGTTCCTTTCCTGGGAGGCATGCCCTAAAGTGCATGTCGGGACTGAAAAAAGCGAGGAAAACATCACGGGTCAGATAAATAAATAGGTAAAAATTATCTTTCAAGTCACCGACCGAATATTCCCTTAAACGCTAGCTTTTCGGCTTCACCGGTCTGAGGTACACATCCGGTGACCAGCGGTAACTGTCCTTGAGGTGTTCCTTTACCTCCTAGCGAACAATCGGGAGCGTGAGGGGTAAGCATAGGGCGAGCAACCCAGCTTGGCCAAAACTTAAGTCATGTCGATGCATATAATGGTGAATAAAGGTACCGTGGAAGTTTGACACGTGTCTTTGGTTATAAAGCCCTTATAATTAAGCAGGTAAAAGCCCCGGGTATAATGAGTCACGGATAGCACATCAATTAATATTAATGAACAATGCGCTAGTAGGCCTTTTAGGGCTTTTATGAATAGGGGTGAGAGAAAAAGAGAAACAAAAGAACAGCTGAAGTGTAAAAATTTGGGCCGAGGAAGAGACACGAACTCTTAGTCGGCGCTATCATAGAATCTTGGAGGAGCGCGTTCCATAGGTTCGGCTCGAGTCGGTTATGTCGCGCATTCGCGAGCGATGCGCCCGCGGATCAAGACTTGATCGATAATGAAGGGCCTTCCCATTTGGGCTTGAGCTTGTCCTTTTCTTGTCGGCGTGCGTAGAACTAGTTCGCCAACATTGTAAGTCTTAGCCCATACTTCTACCTGCTTTGGTATCTTGAGCCTCTTCTTGGTAGAATGTGGAGCGAGCCTTGGCGATGTCGCGTTCTTCCTCCAATGCGTCAAGCTGTCCTGCCGATCAACTCGGCTTTTCTTTCTTTGTATATCTGCGATCGAGGTGAGTCACGAATGATGTCGCGAGGCGAAACTGCCTCTGCGCCGTACTCTATAAAAATGGTGTGAATCCGGTAATCTGGTTGGGCATTGTCCGCAGCCCCAGTCTGGTCGAGCTCCTCTACTCGGTCGTGTCCAATTTGTCGGGGACCGCACTAATGCAGGTTTGATGCGCTCATTGTTAGACCATTTGCTCACTCCACTTGACCGTTGGTTTGAGGATGATAGGCTGAAGCGTGTCGAGCTTAATGCCCATATTTTGCACCATGATTTAACCTCGTCGGCGGTGAAGTTAAATACCGTTATCGGTATGGATCTTTGTGGGGACACCATATCGGTGTACTACCCGGATATGAAGTCTATCACTGGTCAGAACTCTTCCGTTTAAGCGGCAGCCTCTATCCATTTGGTGAATTTGTCCACCATGACCAATAGGTACCTTTGCTTGTGGTTTCCCCTTTAAGGGGTCCAACCATGTCAAGCCCCAGGACCCATGACGGCGGGTAATGGGTATAGTTTTGAGGCGGTGGGTGGCATATGGATCTGATTAGCAAGAGCGACAACCGACACATCTTTGGACTAAGTCTGGGCATCTGCCGGGCGTCGACCAATAAAATCCTGTCTGGAATGCCTTTCCTACAAGGGCCCGAGCTGCGGCGTGGTGTCGCCTAGTCGGCATAATTTCAGCGGAAGGTTTAGCCCTTTCTCTTGGAGATACACATTTGAAGGACTCGGTTGTGCTTTTCTTATAGAGTTCTCCCTCATGGACCTTGTAGGCTTTAGATTGCTGAACTATCAGCGGGCCTCTTTTGGTCTTGAGGAGTTCTGCCTAAGCAAGTAGGCTAGGAATGGCTCTGTCCGCAGGCGATTACTGCCATTATTTACGTGGGCTGAAGATGTTATTTCCTCGGCTGAATCGCCGATTAAGTCGAGATGATACGTAATGGTTAGTGCGGCTGCTTCGGTTTGTTATTTCGGACTCCTCTTCCCATAAATGCGGATGGCTTAAAAGCGTTCGGGAAAGATGTTTGGAGGGGCAGCGTCACGTTTTGCGCCCGATCGTGCCAATACGTCGGCTGCTTGGTTATTATCTCGAGCTACGTGGTGGAATTCAAGTCCTTCAAACCAAGTGACATTTTTAGGACAGCGTTACGATAGGCTGCCATTTTGGATCCTTGGCGTCAAAGTCTCCATTTACTTGGGATATTGCAAGGTTTGAATCGCGCACCTCTAGGCATTGAATGCCCATGGAATTGCCATCCGGAGGCCATGTAAGAGGGCCTCGTGTTAAAACTGCGTTGTTGGAGTCCGTGTACATTATCTGAAGTACATATTGGACTGTGTCCCCGGTTGGGGGCGTCAATATGATGCCACCCCCAATCCGGCCAACATTTTAGAGCCATCGAAGTGCATAATCAATTGGAGTATCGCCGTACTCTTTAGGGAGTTGACCGGTCCGATGGCGACAAAGTCAGCCAAAACTTGCGACTTTATAGCTCGCCGAGGTTTTAAGTTATATCGAATGGTAAGAGCTCAATGGCCCATTTGCAATCCTGCCCGTCGCGTCATGGTTGTTTATAATGTCGTTGAGGGTGCCGGAGGAGCTTTGTTATCGAACACTCTTGGAAGTAGTGTCGGACTTAGGGATGCCATGAACACCGCATCGCTATCTTTTGATAGTCGCGGATAGCAGGATTCGCGAGGAGTTAAGATAGTGGATCGTAGTACCTTGGTTTTGAAGAGGAATTTGTGCCCTTCGTCTCTCGTTCGATGGCGAGTACCGCTTACAACTTGATGTGTTGCGCGATGTATAACAACATTAGTTCGCCCGGGTTAAGCGCAGCGAGGACGGTTGTTGCCAATATGGCTTTTATTTCTTGAGTCGGCGGTGGCAGCATCGTCCACTCGAAGTGTTGATGCGCTGAGGCGATAGAGGCAATGCCTTTTCTCCTAGAGCGGAGATAAAGCGGCTTAGAGCACGCCACACATCGATCAATTTTTCTATCTGTTTGAGGTCTTTTGGGATATCTAGTTGTGATAGAGCTCGGATCTTGGCTGGGTTTGCTTCAATTCCTCTACGGATACAATGAAGCCGGGGAGCTTTCCGGTGATGCGCCCGAAAATGCATTTTCAGTTCATCTTGATGTCGTATGCTCGGAGGTTGTCAAATGTGAGCCTCAAATCGTCTACTAGAGTTTCGGCGTGTTTGGTTTTGGCGACTCGTCGTCTATGATCACCTCTCTTGTTTTGCCGATCTGGGTAGCGGACATATACGAATCATCTTGTTGATATATTCTGTTTGGCGTTTTTAAGTCGAAGGGCATCGTGTTGAAGCAAAATGGCCCATATGGAGTAATGAATGCTGTTGGGGCTTGGTGCGCTTCCGCCATCTTGATTTGATGGTAGCGGAGTATCGTCAAGGAAGCACAATGAATCGTGCCCTGCGGTAGCGTCGATTATTTAGTCGATCGGGGGAGGAAGGATCCTTTAGGGCAGGCCTTGTTGAGGTCCTTAAAATCGACACATAGGCGCGAGATTTATCCTTCTTTGGTACCATTACCAAGTTTGCTAGCCAATCCGGATGTTTGATGTCTCGATGAATCCGGCTTCCAATAGTTTGGCTAGCTCTTCTCCCATTACTGTCTTTTGGGTTGAGAAAATCGTCGAAGATCTGTTTGGTGGCTTGAATCCTTTAGGATGTTTAGGCTGTGTTACCTAATCGTGTGGGATTCTGGCGTGTCGAAGGGTGCGGCGAAGATGTCCCAATTTTCTCGAAGGATTTCTCGTCTACATCGGGGTTCAAGCTTGCGATGGAGGCCGTCTTTGTTGGAGTCCGTTGGGTGGACACTGGAATTTGACTATTTAAATCTGCTGGTTTAAAGAGGTGGACTTGGATCTCTTATCGAGTATCACATCGTCCCTATTCACCTTGAGCCTTGTGTGGGTGAGTTCTTCTGCCGCTAGGGCTTGGATAGTGCCTCGAGGCTAATCAGTTGTCTTATTTTGGGCGAGTGCTATGTCCGGATCACTAGCGGCGTGATTGTTCCACGGGCCGGGCATCTTAAGCTTCATGTACCGTAATGGGGTATGGCTAGAAAAATTGTGAATGCCTCTCGTCCTAATATAGCGTGATATCCGCTCTTAAGCAGGGCTACAGGCGTGACTTCTTCGGACCTGTAATTGTCCGTGAGCCAAACACCACATCGGTGTGATTTTTCTGTGCTGTGGCGCTTCGGCTAGGGATTATTCCTCTAAAGGTTGTGCTGCTTATTCAATCGGCTCAGATCTATTTCCATTTTTGAAGAGTTTCCTCGTAGATGAGGTTTAGTCGCTGCCGCCATCCATGAGTACCTTGGTAAGGCGAAAGTCGTCCACTATTGGACCGAGGACCAATGCGGCTGGTGCTCGGGCTGTTGAATTTAGGTTAAATCGTTGGCGTTGAAGGTGATGGCGATGTCGCTCCATGGATTTGTTGTTGCTACTTGGTAGACTTGGCGAGGCTGCGGGTTGTTCGTTTCGCATATTATTTGATCACGAAAGTCTCGAAGACTGTTGATACCGTCTTGGTATTGTTGGAGTGGTTTTCGGGGCTAAAGCTCCTCGCCACTTTTGGCCACTGCATTGATACCCAACATACTCGAAGGCTATGTGTTGGGGTGGCATATACATCTTGTGAATTTTCTGAGGTCCGCTAAGCCATCCCTTGATATGGTTCCGTGCCCTTTATGGGGTTTTTGCTTTTTGGTTTTTGTACGGTGCTGAGTGTAATGCACCCTTGTGTTGTGGACTAGGCTTGTATCCGGGGCGGATTGTCCCTAAACTTAGTTTGGTTTTCGGAAATTCTCCATCGCCTGATACTTTTCGTACAATGGGCCTTGGTCGTGAAGCATGTAATTTCCACGGCGGTGCGGCGTTCAAGATTCCTAAATCCGTGCAATTATTGCGAGAAAATTGAGATTGCATTTTCCTCTCGGCGATCCTTTATCTGTCCATAACGGGAGAATCGTGATAATGATGTCTTTGTTTCAGCGAGGCTCTTGCGGATTAGAGATAGATCGCATATATGCAGGCAGGTGGGTGGAATTTAGTCCGGACCCAGCATCTCGAGGCTCAAGGGCGAAGTTTCTAATTTGGAAGCTTGGAGCGTTGAATGTTGTCCAGCGATTCGGTCGATGCGACTTTAGGTTCAATGATTGATCGAAGTCCGTCCCTCGCGGGAATCCGGCATGGAGGTTGGAAGCCGGACATGACTACTTTTCAATATAGGAGAAAGTCGCGCGTTGTTCCTCTACCACCTAGCGTGGTGGGTGACTGAGGGAGTTAATCTCTCGGATCGGTTTAAGACCAATCTGATTGTAGTGCATGGCGACTCGAGGTGGCGATGCGATCCAAGAGCTCGTCTCTGGACGAGAGCTCTATTGGATCCACCGCTCGGCGAATTCGAGCTTCGTGAAGATTGCTTTTGGCGACCTAAGAGGTCATTGTCGAGCGGTGGCGAACAGGCGGTCATGAAAACCGCCTAGCAGGATGTTTGGCCAGCGCCAAGGCTCCTTTGGCGAAGATACCGTCCTTGAAAGGCGGGAAGAGGCATCCTTCCTATAGGTGGCGCACGGAGGAACTCTCAATGAAAGCACCAATGTCGGTGTCAAAACCGGATCAGCGGTAGGGGTCCCGACTGTGCATCTAGGCGGATGGTAACATGAGACAAGGGACACGATGTTTTTACCCAGGTTCGGGCCCTCTCAATGGAGGTAAAACCCTACTCCTGCTTGATTGATATTGATGATATGGGTAGTACAAGAGTGGATCTACCACGAGATCAAGGAGGCTAAACCCTAGAAGCTAGCCTATGGTATGATTGTTGTAATGGTTGTGTTGTCCTCTGGACTAAAACCCTCGGTTTATATAGACACGGGGAGGGCTAGGGTTACCTGTCGGTTACAATGGTAGGAGATCTACATATCCGTATTGCCAAGCTTGCCTTCCACGCCAAGGAAAGTCCCATCCGGACACGGGCCGAAGTCTTCAATCTTGTATCTTCATAGTCTTGGAGTCCGGTGGCGATGATAGTCCGGCTATCCGGACACCCCTAGTCGAGACTCCCTCGGTGAACATCACTATGTTGATCATATCTACTATA
This sequence comes from Aegilops speltoides, assembly GCA_021437245.1. Lineage (NCBI taxonomy): Eukaryota > Viridiplantae > Streptophyta > Magnoliopsida > Poales > Poaceae > Aegilops > Aegilops speltoides. The sequence continues at coordinate 89,221,794 of CM038147.1, read as the reverse complement.
TGATTCACGTTCGACCTTCGGTCTCCGTGTTAGAGGCCATATCTGTATATGCTAGGCTCGTCAAGTTTAACTGAGTATTCAGCGTGTGCAACTGTTTTGCACCGTTGTATTTGAGCGTGGAGCCTATCACACCGATCATCACGTGGTGTCTTAGCACGAAGAACTTTCATAGCGATGCATACTCGGGAGAACACTTCTTGATAATTAGTGAGAGATCATCTTAAAATGCTACCGTCGATCAAAGCAAGATAAGATGCATAAAGGATAAACATCACATGCAATCAATATAAGTGATATGATATGGCCATCATCATCTTGTGCTTGTGATCTCCATCTTCAAAAGCAACATCGTGATCACCATCGTCACCGCCGCGACACCTTGATCTCCATCGTAGCATCATTGTCGTTCGCCATCTATTGCTTCTCGACTATCGCTCTTTGCTTAGTGATAAAGTAAAGCAATTACAGGTGTTTGCATTTCATACAATAAGCGACAACCATATGGCTCCTGCGATTGCGATAACCGGTTACAAAACATGATCATCTCATACAATAAAATATAGCATCACATCTTGACCATATCACATCACAACATGCCTTGCAAAAACAAGTTAGACATCCTCTACTTTGTTGTTGCAAATTTTCGTGGCTGCTACGGGCTTAGCAAGAACCGTTCTTACCTCGCATCAAAACCACAGCGATAGTTAGTCAAGTTAGTGCTGTTTTAACCTTCACAAGGACGGGCGTATGCCTCGATTCAGCTAAAGTGAGAGAGATAGACACCCGCCAGCCACCTTTAAGCACGAGTGCTCGTAGCAGTGAAACCAGTCTCACGTAAGCGTCTGCGTAATGTCGGTCCGGGCGCTTCATCTCACAATACCGCCCGAACCAAAGTATGACATGCTGGTAAGTAGCATGACTTGTATCGCCCACAACTCACTTATGTTCTACTCGTGCATATGACATCTCTGAATAAAACCTGGCTCGGATGCCCTGTTAGGGGAGCGTAGTAATTTCAAAAAATTCCTCGCACATGCAAGATCATGGTGATGCATAGCGAGAGAGGGAGAGTGTTGTCCACGTACCCTCGTGGGCCGTGGCGAGAGCGTTATGACAACGCGGTTGATGTAGTCGTGCGTCTTCACGATCCGACCGATCCAAGTACCGAGCGTCACGGCACCTCCGAGTTCAGCACATGTCCAGCTCGATGGCGATCCCGGACTCCGATCCAGCAAAGTGTCGGGGATGAGTTCCGTGAAACGCGATGGCATGGTGGCGATGATGATGCTCTCGGCGCGAGGGCCGCCTAAACTCCGCGACGATATGACCAAGGTGGAATATGGTGGAGGGGGACCGCACATAGCTAAGGAAGATCCGTAGATCAACTTGTGTGTACTAGGGTGCCCCCTTATATATAAAGGAGCAAGGGGTGCAGCCAGCCAAGGAGGCCGGGGAGGTCCTACTCCCAGGAGTGGGACTCCCCCCTTCCTAGTTGGATTAGGACTTGGGGGAGGGAAGAGGATGGGGGCACCGCCCCCTTCCTGTCCTATTGGGACTAGGGGGAGGGTGCTGCGCGGCCTGCCTGCCCGGCCCTCCTCTTCTCCCTCATGGCCCACTAAGGCCCATTAACCCCGGGAGGTTCAGTAACCCGGTGTTACGATAAAATCGATTTCACCGAAACTATTCCGATGTCCAAACATAGGCCTCCAATATATCAATCTTTATGTCTCGACCATTTCAAGACTCCTCGTCATGTCGTGATCACATCAGGGACTCCAAAAAATGTCGGTACATCAAAACTTATAACTCATAATAAAAGCTGTCATCGTAACATTAAGCGTGCGGACCCTACGGGTTCAAGAACTATGTAGACATGACCTAGAACTATTCTCGGTCAATAACCAATAGCGGAACATGGATGCCCATATTGGTTCCTACATATTCTCGAAGATCTTTATCGGTCGAAACCGCATAACAACATACATTGTTCCTTTGTCATCGGTATGTTACTTGTCAGAGATTCGATCGTCGGTATCAATACCTAGCTCAATCTCGTTACCAGCAAGTCTCTTTACTCGTTCGTAATGCATCATTCCGTAACTAACTCATGCTAACATTGCTTGCAAGGCTTATAGTGATGTGCATTACCGAGAGGCACGGAGATACCTCTCCAGACAATCAAAGTGACAAAACCTAATCTCGAAATATGCCAACCCAACATGTACCTTTGGAGACACCTGTATTACTCTTTTATAATTACCCGATTCGTTGTGACGTTTGGTAGCACCAAAGTGTTCCTCCGATGGCAGGAGTTGCATAATCTCATAGTTCTGAGGAACATGTATAAGTCATGAAGAAAGCAATAGCAATATACTAAGCGATCAACTGCTAGGCTAACGGAATGGGTCATGTCAATCACATCATTCTCTAATGATGTGATCCCATCAATCAAATGACAACACATGTCTATGGTTAGGAAACATAACCATCTTTGATTAATAAGCTAGTCAAGTAGAGGCATACTAGTGGCGTTGTGTTTGTCTATGTATTCACACATGTATTATGTTTCCGGTTAATACAATTCTAGCATGAATAATAAACATTTATCACGATATGAGGAAATAAATAATAACTTTATTATTGCCTCTAGGGCATATTTCCTTCATTATATTGTTGATTCTAAAGTTACTATTCACACTGATCATGCTGCTATTAAATATCTTATGGAAAAGAAAGATGCTAAGCCTAGACTTATTAGATTGGTTCTCTTGCTCCAAGAATTTGATTTGCATATTACTGATAGAAAGGGAGCTGAGAACCCCGTTGCAGACAACTTGTCTAGGTTAGAGAATGTTCTTGATGACCCACTAACTATTGATGATAGCTTTCACGATGAACAATTAGCTATCATAAATGCTTCTCGTACTGCTCCATGGTATCTTGATTATGCTAATTACATTGTTGCTAAATTTATAACACCTAGTTTCACATTCCAACAAAAGAAAAAGTTCTTCTATGATTTAAGACATTACATCGGGATGACCCACACCTTTATAAAGAAGAGTCGATTGTGTTATTAGGCGTTGTGTACTGAGCATGAGCAGGGGACGGATCCTCACATAAGTGTCACTCCAAACCATATGGAGGACACCACTTATGGAGATAGAACTGCACATAAGGTATTGCAATCCGGTTTATATTGGCCTACTCTCTTCAAAGATGCCGTAAGTTTGTAGGTGTCTTGTGATGAATGTCAAAGAATTGGTAATATTAGTAGGCGTCAAGAAATGCCTATGAATTATTCTCTTGTTATTGAACCGTTTGATGTTTGAGGCTTTGATTATATGGGACCTTTTCCTGCCTCTAATGGATATCGCATATTTTAGTTGATGTTGGTTCGTTACTAAGTGGGTAGAAGCTATTCCAACTAGTAGTGCTGATCATAACACCTCTATTAAGATGCTTAAAAGTTATTTTTAGAGGTTTGGAGTCCTAGATATTTAATGACTGATGGTGGTTCACATTTTATTCATGGTGCTTTAGTAAGATGCTTGCAGTATGATGTTAATCATAGAATTGCATCTCCTTATCACCCACATTCTAGTGGTCAAGTAGAGTTGAGTAATAGAGATCAAATTAATTTTGCAAAAGATTGTTAATAGATCTAGAAAGAATTGGTCCAAGAAACTTGATGATGCATTATGGGCCTATAGAACTGCATATAAAAATCCTATGGGTATGTCTCCGTATAAAATGGTTTATGGAAAAGCATGTCACTTACCTCTCGAACTTGAACATAAGGCATATTGGGCCATTAAAGAGCTCAACTATGATCTCAACTTTGTCGGTGAGAAGAGGTTATTTGACATTAGCTCAATTGATGAATGGAGAACCCAAGCCGATGAGAATGCCAAGTTGTTTAATGAAAAAGTCAAAATATGGCATGACAAAAGGATACAAAAGCATGAGTTTAACGTGGGTCATTATGTGTTGCTATTCAACTCTCGATTAAGATTTTTTGCGGAAAACTTCTCTCTAAATGGGAAGGTCCTACGCTATCAACGGTGCCATAAAATCAACAACGAAGCCACAAATCCGAAGGTGGTGAGCGATCAAAGAACCAAACATTATATCTCAGGTAACCATATAAATGTTGAAACTAATATTATTGAAACAATAACCTCGGATGAATATATAAGGGACACTTTCGAGCGTTTGAGACTCGAAAGGAATTGGTATGTAGTGCAGGTAAGTAAACCGACTCCAAAACAGTTCTAATAGCAATTTTTCTCCATTTTGGAATATTTAAGAATTTAGGAAAATAAGAACTAGTCCGGGAAGGACACGAGGCCTCCACGAGGGTGGAGGCGCGCCTACCCATACTAGGCACGCCCTCACGCCTACAGGCACCTCGTGTGCCTTCGGACTCCGTTTTCTTGCACAATACTTCTCTTGGTGGGTAAAACTTCATTATATAATCTCCGAAGGTTTTGACCAACGTATCACATAAAATTCTTCTATTTTTCGTTTGAGCTGTTTTTCGACAGATCTAGAGCACCATAAGTCTCCAAGCGCTCCCAAGGACAAGTTTTTCGAGAGGGTTATCAACCCCTATCTCGGAGTGCTTGCAACACCCTCAAGCCATTGAGATGCGTGAGGGTGCTGCACATCCATGATGTGAAGAGACAAGGCATCTGGGCGTGGAGACAAAGCTCGAAGCTATGGAAGAACAAGTTTTCAAGTGCCAAGGGATGGTGGGCGTGGACTTACCGCCAACCAGATGATGATCATGAATTCCCCAACAACCACAAGCTCGGCGCCAAGAACATTGGGAGACCATCTTCAAGCTTCATGAGAAAATCGAGCACCTCCAAGCCCAGATCTATGACCTACAAAACCAAAAATGTGAGTATGAATATAGATTCAAGGGGATGAGTTTGGCTGCAGATTTGAGGATCCCGGAGAGTCGATCATCCTTCTATGATGGTGAGCCTATGCCTTGGAAGACGGACGACAAGCGTACATCATCAACAACTCCTTCACCACATCCGAGGACATAATCACATGGGTATGGGCACTCCCCTTGGCAACTACCAAGCTTGGGGGAGGTGCCCCGGTATCATATCACCATCACACTCCTATCTTTACCGTTTTACTTAGTTCGATCCTTTTGGTAATATCTTTGATCTAGTAGAATAAAGCTTTGGTATGAATTAGTTTTGAGTTTTGCTTTGTGATCTCTCTATGTAATCGAGTCCGTGAGCTTTATATAATAAAGATTAGTGTTTGAGTCAAGGGCTTTGCTATCTTGCTATGATCTTGAGAAAATAGAAAGAGTAAAAATAATAAAAGAGTTCACATTGATCTTATGGATTGTAATGACTTCACACATAGAGATTATGAGGCTTAAAAGTTGTTGAGAGTTGACAAACATAGTTTTGGTCATCGTTGCAATTAATAGGAAGTAATAAAGAAGGGACATTTACATCTATGCCCCCAATTTGCGCCCACTCTCAGTTACCCCTAATTTCAAAGCACTGCTCAAATTTGCCCCTCCGCCGTTAGGTGCACTTACAATGCCCATACGTGCGTTCCGTCGGTCAAAGCGGTCAAAGGGCATTGACCGTCTGAAAAAATAGCAATAAAAATCTAAAAATCTGAAAATTTGTGAGATCAAAGTTACTCGGGTTACGCAAGGTGCGTGCAAATTTTAAGTCTTGTTTGGGCATTCCAGGAACTCGTGTAAAAGGAAAAAACAATAAATATGTAAGCCTGTGAACAGTAAATTCAAAAAATAGCAAGAAAATTCAAAAAAATATGAAATTTTTTGGCATCAAAGAGACTATGGTCTACAATCAGCGTGCAAATTTTTGTTATGTTTGGACATTGGAGGGGCTTGTGGAGAAAATAAAATTTGGCTCGGGAAAAAACTTAGGAAAAAATGACTATTTTGTTTTTTCTTGCTAGTGCTCCTCGCATGTCATTTGATCACAAAAACTTGCAAGCACCTTGTGCACCCAAGCCTCTTTGATGTCAAAAAATTTCATATTTTTTGAATTTCCTTGCTATTTCATTTCAAATTCTGTTCTGGCGTGCATATTAACTTATTTTCCTCGCCGAGCTCTGGAATGTCCAAATAGCATGAAAACTTGCACGCACCTTAGCACATGAGTTTCTTGATCTCACAAAATTTTATATTTTTTAAATTTTTTGCTATTTTTCAGGCGGTCAAAGTTGCTGACGGGACGATACTGATGTGAGAAGGGCATTTACGTAAGGGCACCTAGCGGCGGAGGGCAAATTTGAGTAGGCTTTGAATTAGGGGTATATCTGGTTAGGTGGTTCAAGTTAGGGACAGAAATGCAAATGGCCCAATAAAGAAAGAGGTTTTCACATATAAATATACTATCTTGGACATCTTGTATGATTGTGAGCACTCATTAAAGTATGACATGTTAAAGAGTTGATGTTGGACAAGGAAGACAACGTAATGGGTTATGTTATCTCACATATTAGTTAAAGTATATTGTCATGGATCGTCCAACATGTTGAGCTTGCCTTTTCCCCTCATGCTAGCCAAAATTCCTTGCACCAAGTAGAGATACTACTTGTGCTTCCAAATATCCTTAAACCCAGTTTTTGCCATGAGAGTCCACCATACCTACCACTGGATTGAGTAAGATCCTACAAGTAGGTTGTCATGTTGCAAGAAATAAAAATTGCTCTCTAAATATGTATGACTTATTAGTGCGGAGAAACTAAGATTTATACGATCGTATGATATGGAAGTAATAAAAGCGATGGACTGCATAATAAAGGTTCATATCACAAGTGGCAATATAAAGTGGCGTTCTTTTGCATTAAGATTTCGTGCATCCAACCCTAAAAGCACATGACAACCCTGCTTCCCTCTGCAAAGGGCCTATCTTTTACTTTATATCTTTTACATTATGCAAGAGTCAAGGTGATCTTCACCTTTCCTTTTTCATTTTATCCTTTTGGCAAGCACCTCATGTTGGAAAGATCTGATATATATAACCAATTGGATGTAAGTTTGCATGAACTATTATTGTTGACATCACCCAAAGGTGAATTGGGAGGCTAAATTATAAGCCCTATCTTTCTCGTGTCCGACTAAAGTCGAGAACCATAAGTATTGCGTGAGTGTTAGCAATTGTAGAAGACTACATGATAGTTGAGTATTTGGACTTCTTTGAAAAGCTCTATTCTTGACTCTTTCGATGTTATGATAAATTTTAATTTCTTCAATGAATGAGATTATAGTTTGTTAGTTCTCAATGAAGTTTAGAACCATACTTGACATTGTCAATAGATTGTTACTTGAGCATAAGAAATCATATGACAAAATCTATATATGTTCTTTGTTATAAGAATGATCATGATGCCCTCATGTCCATATTTTATTTTATATCGACACCTCTATCTCTAAACATATGGACATATTTTTCAATATCGGCTTCGCTTGAGGACAAAGGGAGGTCTATGCTTGGGGGAGTTGATCGTCCATTTTGCATCATGCTTTTATATCGATATTTATTGTATTATGGGCTGTTATTACGTTATGTCACAATACTTATGGCTATTCTCTCTTATCTTACAAGGTTTATCATGAAGAGGAGAATCTTGGCAGGTGGTGATTACAAATTGGAAAAGGAGCAAATATTGGAAACCTATTCTGCACAGCTCAAAAGTCCTGAAACTCCACGAAAGTCATTTTGGAATTAATAAAATTATTAGTGAAGAAAGTACCGGAGGGCCCACCACAGCCCGCGAGGCTGGGCGCACCCACCCCTACTAGGCGCGCCCCCCTGCCTCGTGGGTTCCCTGGTGGCCCTCCGGTGCCCATCTTCTGCTATATGAAGGCTTTTACCCTGGAAAAAATCATAAGCAAGCTTACGGGACGAAACTCCGCCACCATGAGGCGGAACCTTGGCGGAACTAATCTAGGGCTCCGGCGGAGCTGTTCTGCCGGGGAAACTTCCCTCTGGGAGGGGGAGAACATCGTCATCGTCATCACCAATGATCATCTCATCAGGAGGGGGTCAATCTCCGTCAACATCTTCATCAGCACCATCTCCTCTCAAACCCTAGTTCATCTCTTGTATCCAATCTTGTATCAAAACCACAAATTGGTACCTATGGGTTTCTAGTAGTGTTGATTACTCCTTGTAGTTGATGCTAGTTGGTTTATTTGGTGGAAGATCATATGTTCAGATCCTTAATGGATATTAATACTCCTCGACCATGAACATGAATATGCTTTGTGAGTAGTTATGTTTCTTCACGAGGACATGGGTGAAGTCTTGCTATTAGTAGTCATGTGAATTTGGTATTAGATTCGATATTTTGATGAGATGTATGTTGTCTCTCCTCTAGTGGTGTTATGTGAACATCGACTACATGACACTTCACCATTATTTGGGCCTAGAGGAAGGCATTGGGAAGTAATAAGTAGATGATGGGTTGATAGAGTGTCAGAAGCATAAACCCTAGTTTATGCGGGTCTTCATAAAGGACTGATTTGGATCCATATGTCTCATGTTGTGGTTAGGTTTACCTTAATACTTCTTTTGTAGTTGCAGATGCTTGCAATAGGGGTTAATCATAAGTGGGATGTTTGTCCAAGAAAGGCGTACCAAGCACCGATCCACCGCATATCACTGAATCATATGGCGTGATGAAAACTAAGCAGCGATAATTCCCATGTGTCCTTGGGATCACTTTTCTCATTATAAGAACTTGTCCAAGCTTGTCCTTTGCTATAAAAAGTTGAGGCCACTTTGCTGCACCTTATTTACTTTCATTGCTTGTTACCCGTTACAAATTATCCTATCACAAAACTATCTTTACCTACAATTTCGAGTGCTTGTAGAGAATACCTTACTGAAAACCGCTTGTCATTTCCTTCTGCTCCTCATTGGGTTCGACACTCTTATTTATCGAAAGAACTACGATAGATCCGCTATACTTGTGGGTCATCAGCGCGCGCGCCCCTCCTAGAAGTCTGAATAGGACAAGGAGGAGGCGGCGTCCCTTCCTTTACCTCTACCTCTCCTTCTGGTCCCTCCGGTGGAGAAATGAAAGGGTTGAATCCTACTTGGACTAGGAGTCCAAGTAGGACCTATTGAGGATATTACCACTAGGTGTAAACCGGCCAGCTGGCGGGTTAACTTCATTAGTGGTATAAGCAAAAGGCCCAAGGCACGTAGTGGGTTTAGAACTTGTAGCAGTAAACCGGCTGATGTATAACTTGTATTGTAAGTTAGGAATAGAGAGATACCAGCAGGGATCACAGTATGAACTGGTTGGGACTCTATGAACCGGCAGGCGTCACCCGTGTATATAAGGGGCGACCGGCTGACAGTTCAAGGAGGACAACCACAACTCGAGCCTAAGCGAAGCTTGTTTGCTCCTAGCCATCGAGACCACATCAATTCCATCACAACTAGGCGTAGGCTTTTACCTTCATCGAAGGGCGAACTAGTATAAAACCCTTGTGTCTTTGTGTCGCTTTAACCCCTTCAAGTAAACCCGTGGCGATGGCTCCACGACTAAGTCCTTTCGCTAGGACATCTGCCGTGACAAATCACGACGGTTGGCGCCCACCGTGGGGCTATCGCCACGATGGTTTGGCGATCTTGGAGGGCAAGCTCAAAGGACTCGAAGGCTACGTCGTGGGCGGATGACCAAAAAGTCGTCGCGGCGGATCTACATCGACAGCGCAGGATGGGGTCCGAGGCCGATTCGATTGAGTCTGGTGCGGGTCCCCTTTGGCGGCATACGTTTTCATCGGCAAGATCGGGGAGCTGGACTGAGCGGACATATCTGCACCGACCTCGTCGAGGCGGCTCAACGTCGAGACCTACCGAGGCTAAGCGGGCTGTGAGCGTGTCTTCGTTGGGGTCATCCGGAGGAGAGAACATGGCCGGTTGAAACACGCGGTGAGACCGTCGTTTATTCGGCGGCGAATCTTCAATAGGAGAAACCGAATCATTGTACGATTCTGGGGCGATATGATCGGGGGCTGTTCGATGTAGCGGATATTCCGGACCCCCAAGCTAGATCAACGGGTTGGAATATTCATGGCGATGCTGCGACGGCGAATCACTCTTCAACCGCTGCAGCAATGCTTTCCGGATCAGCGGCGGGAGGCGGCGGTAGAGGCGAGAGGCCGGGCGCCCGCCGGTTCAAGTTCTATCGACCTGTTTGATGCACTAGCTGCGCTCATGGCGGAGAGACAACCCTCACGGATCAGGAGGCCCATAATATTGCGAAGGTGAAGGAAGCGGATCACGCGAGCCAGCGGATCTAGCGGCGAAAAAGGCGGATGGCTGCGAGCGGGCGCTCTGGGCGCCGAACCTACAAACTCATGCTTGACAAGAGTGCCGCGAGTTGTTGAAGCGGAAGTATAGATCACGCCTACCGTTGGGTTTGATCCCAAATCTCTTTTAGACCCGAGGCTGGGCGATAATCCACCCGGCGCCGGGAGCAAGCGGATTGAGCACGGGGCGAAGCGGCGGTCCACCTGCTTTGATGGAGCCTCCTCGGCGAGAATGCCGTGTTCCCCCCTCGGTTCAGACACCCCAGGCCATTATTCTAATCCCATGGACAACCTTATCGCAGCCGCCCTTGGTGGAGATATCGATCGAAGGGACTCGCCATAGCGGTCGAGGCAGCGGGGTTAAGGCTTCTCGGACTGCCTGATTCAGCGAGGCATATTCATACAGCCTTGATCGGATTCATTCTCGCCCGTCAAGCAGGAGCTATAGCGGCGCATGGATGAACCGGCCATATCAAGCAATCTGCGGGACCGTGAAGCAGCCCGTGGCAATAACTTTGACAGGTGGCGTTCGCGATGCTCGGGAGGTGGTGGACGGGCGAACACGAAGGAGGCGAATTGGCGGCGCGGATGGCCTTGAGCCAACTTCGCGGTCGCCCTACCACCTTCGCCGGACCGGAGTCGCATCCGCTTTAGCGGTGCCTGTTTAATCGCTTTGCACAATATCGCATGCCTAAGGACTTCAAGGGTCGCGCAAGGTGCGAATTACACGCCGATTTGTCCCACGAAGCGTGGGTGAAAGTTATGAGATGGCCATGGAGATGCTAGGCGTGGATGAGGCTGCGTGTGCAAAGTACTTCACCATGATGCTTGAAGGCACGGCTCATACTTGGTTGAAGAGCCTACCGCCCAACTCTATCAGCTCATGGGCCCGATTCACGGGCCGGTTTATCAAATTTCAAGGATACATGTAAGCAGCCCAAGTCCATAGTAGACCTAGCGGCTTGTGTCCAAGAGGAAGAGTCAACGACCCGTTGGATGCGCCGTGTTTGAGATTTTGCACTCCTCGGCGGGATCAGCGCTGACTGCAATCTTAACCCTAGAAAGCAGCTGCGGTTTGAGCCTTTAAAATTGAAATTGGGGCGCATAGGCGGTTACTGTAATGACATAGGAACCCTCATGGCGCGTTGGTGAAATATGCTGATTGAGAGCGGTAACAAGGATCCGAGGCTGATGATGATGAAGCGAGGAAGGAAGAAGAATAGGCAACTCAAGGCAGCGGTACAAACCGGCGGGTCATGGAAAGCGGAGGCAAGTGCATAAGCGGATGGCAACATGGATATCGTGGCCAATACTAATGCAGCAGGACAGAAGCGGGCGAGCGCAAAGTGAGTCGCAATGGGGTCCCAATCCTAATGCGAGCCGTTTGAATTACTTGTTGAATCAACCTTGCCCTAAGCGCGGGCGAAGAAGTGCCGACTACCCATCTCTGGAAAGATTGTTATATTATGCACGAGGAGTTCAAAAATTCTAATGCCTTCGATGCGACCGAAGTCGGTGGCGGTTCATGATCCGGTTTCCGGGCGGGTCACGATGGAGCTTCGGTTCAGGTCTTAATCAGGCGGTCACAATAATCCGAATAATCGAGCGGCCGGCAGCAGCAACAGCGATCGGGTTATCGAGCCAACCAGCGGTTGAACAATGGGCGATATCATGTTTTCACGACTAGCTTGGATAAGCGCGGCGGAAACTTCACAGCGCGATGAACTCTGTTGAACCGGCCTTGCCGCGTTATTCTCGCTGGTCGAGCAGCCTATCGTCTGGAAGCGAGGACCATCCTCCGGGTTGATAATCCGGGCCAGCTAGCATGGTGGTAGACCCTCGGGTGGGGGTTATAAGTTCACCAAGGTACTTATGGACGGAGGAAGCGATATTAACATACTATATTATGAAACTTTCCGCCGCATGGGTCTAACGGACAAGGATCTCGAACCGTCAATACTGGTGTTCCACGGTGTAGTACCGAGCAAATCTGCATATCCTATCGGTAGATAGCCACGGATGTGGCTTTTGAGGCGAGCACGATTCGGTCGAAAAACTAACCTTTGAGGTAGTGAAGATCCGGACTCCATACGCGCCTTGTTTGGTGGCGGCATGCTAAGTTCATGGCACGACCTTGTTATATCTACTTTCAGCTCAAAATGCGGGTTACAAGGGAGCGATAGCGGTGCATGGAAGCCGCGGGTCGCTTTGGAATGTGAGGAAGGTGGCGCAGCTTATGCGAGGCGGTCTATGCCACGGAGGAGTTGAAGTTCTATAAGGACAATGTTGATCCGGAGATATGACCCCTTTAAAGAAACCAACTACAAAGCATGAATCGGATCTGAAGTTTAAATCGTAATTTGAGACCAAACTTGTTGATTTCGTGCGGGCGATTCGTCCAAGCAGTTCACGGTCGGTGCCAACACGGATCCCAAATAGGAAGCGTGCTCATCGAGTTCATCCGTGAGAATCGGGACATCTTTGCATGGAAGCCATCGACATGCGGGTGTCACCGAGAACTCGTTGAGCACACATTAATGGATCCTAAGTATAAACCGGTAAACAGTTCCTCCGCGGTTTAACGAAGAAAGCGCAAAGCCATTGGATAAGAAAGTGGCGGGCTTTTGGCAGCGGCTTTATCATTGAAGTGTTTCATCGGGTGGCTTGCTAATCGGTGCTGGTCCATAAACGGCACTTGGCGTATGTGTGTGAATTACAGATCTTAACAAGGCCTGTCCAGTGGATCCTTTGCCCTCCCGCATTGATCAGTTATTGATGCCACGGCGGTTGTGGCGTTTAAGTTTTTGGATCGTACTGCTGGATATCATCGAGATCAAAATGGCGGTTAAGGACTAGGAGAAAACAGCGTTTATAACTCCCTTTGGAGCCTACTGCTATGTATCTATGCCTTTTCGGGCTCAAGAGCCCGAGCTACTTATCGGCGGTGTGTGCAATTGCTGCATACCAGATCGGCCGCTATGTGCATGCTTATGTGGATGATATTGTAGTGAAATCAAGACAAAGGAGACCTTTGGTGGATGATTTGAAGAAACCTTTGACAACTTGCACATTTACAAGATGATGTTAATCCGGCCAAGTCGTCTTTGGTGTTCGGCGAGCAAGTTATTGGGAGTTCTGGTATCTAACGAGGAGAATTGAGGCTAATCTGGAGAAAATTAAAGCTATTACTTCCTTGGCTAAACCGAAGTGTATCAATGATGTTCAGCATTTGGCGGGGCAGGATCGCTGTGCTGAGCGGTTTATCGGCCGCCTCGGAGAAAAGGCCATCCCTTTGTACGAGATCTTTGAGGAAAACGAGATAATTTAAATCAGGTCAGGCTGCTGATAAACATTTGAGGACTTAAAAGCGGCGAATGGCCAATCCGCTGTTCTTGCGGCTCCGGTTGACAAGGCGCTGTTGTTATATCATTGCAGCCAATGCTCGGCGATTAAGCGTTGCTATTGTGGTGGAAACCAAAGGAGGCGAGCAAGAATATCCGGTTCTGCGGCGGTTTATTATATCGATGAGGTGCTTATTGAGTCCAAGCAAAAGTATACGCATTGGCGAAGCTAGTCTATGGTGTTTTCATGGCGATCGGTGAGCGGTATTTCCAAGGGCACCCTATCACAGTGGTGATTCAGCTCCTTTGGGTGATATCATACAGAATTGAGGCGACTAGCGGATTGCCAAATAGGCCATAGAGCTTGGGCATGGACTAAAGTATATACCACGGACAGCGGTGAAGTGTAGGATCGGAGTATGTCTAGAGGGGGTGATTAGACTACTTGACAACAAAAATTTAGCCTTTTGATTGGAGTAGTTCTTTGCAAGTTCACAATGATAACCAAGTCAAGTATCACCCTACATGCAATTCTAGAGTTGTGGCAGCGGAAAGTAAATTGCATGTATAGTAAATGAGAGGTGGAGAAAAGCAAAGCATAATGGAACGGAGATTTTTTCTCGTGGTTCCGATAGGTGAATGCTATCGTCAATCACGTTGATGGAGACTTCAACCCACGGAGGTAGCAGTGCCTTGAGTCCACGGAGGCTCCACCCACGAAGGGTCCACGAAGAAGCAACCTTGTCTATGCCATCATGGCTTCGCCCATGGAGGACTAGCCTTACTCGGGTAGATCTTCACGAAGTAAGCGATCTCCTTGCCCTTACAAACTCCTTGGTTCAACTCCACATCATGGCGGGCTCCCAAGTGACACCTAACCAATCTAGGAGGCACCACCCTCCAAGGTAATAGATGGGGTTGGTGATGATGAACTCCTTGCTCTTGTGCTTCAAATGATAATCTCCCCAACACTCAACTCTCCTCCTTGATTTGGCTGTGGTGGAGGAAGGGATTGAGTGGAAAGCAACTTGGAAAGACTAGAAATCAAGTTTCATATGGTGGGAGTGGAGCAACTTGATCTCAACACAAGGGTAGGTAGTTTTCTTCTCAGAAATGTAAGGTAGGAGTGGTAGTTCTTTCTGATGGCTCTCTCCACGAATGAAGAGGAGGTGGAGGGGTATTTATAACCTCCACAAAAATCCAACCGTTACACATTTGAGCAATCTCGGTCGGACCGAAGTTGACAACTCGGTGGGACCGAAAGTTCAAATCTTGTGAGCGTTGGGATTTTCAGTGGGACCGAAAATACAATCTCGGTTAGACCGATTCTTCCAAAGTCTAGGGTTTGCCAATCTCGGTGGGACCGACTTTCTCATCTCGGTGACACCGATTTGAGTCTGAAGGTTCTGAAGCTTGGCAACACCAATTTCGGAATGACGAGTTTGGAATCGGAAAATCCGAGATTCTAGGGTTTTGGCTATATGGCGAGGTGGTTCATCTCGGTGTGGTGAGTTTGGAATCGGTGGGACCGAGATTACTTATGAGTTTATGTTGGAATGAAAGATTGCTGATTGTTTGAGAGATAAATCATTAAGCACTTTAGAAACAACCAGATCATCATCATAACCTCATCCTTTTAATAGTATTGGCTTTCCTATGGACTCAATGTGATCTTGGATCACTAAACCAAAAATGGAGTCTTGAGCTTTTGCCAATGTTTTCCTTAGCATTTTGAGGGTCCACATCATCAGTCATTGCCATACCCATATCTTGAACTTTACGAAATATTCTCAAGAAATGATTAGTTCAATGATATATATGTTGTTATTAATTACCAAAACCACTTGGGGATTAGTTGCACTTTCAATCTCCCCTTTTGGTAATTGATGACAACATATAGATCAAACTTCGACAAATGATATAATCAATGAATAACATAAATCGCTTTGAGAAGTATGTGATAAGCAAGAGCTCCCCTAAATTTGTGCATTATTTAAGATTTGCGTTTGAATGCAAATGCCACAATCGATTAGGATCATGGGTTACTCTTCCATGTCACATACATCTTGGTGGGCGCACAAAATGATAAGAATGAATATCATGCACCCAATCACCAAGACATGAGTAAATGATCATACAAGATATGAATGGAATATGATAGACATCAAGCACACATTAAGCCGCGGTATGATCAAGCACTCATCAAGATAGAAACAAGCGTAGTATCAAACACGAAGTATCTCAAAGAACTCAAAAAGTATCTCAAGGAAAACCCATAAGCGAAAAAGCAAGCAAGCACTCTCTCTCTGAAGCCCTATGATCTATACAATTTCTCCCCCTTTGGCAACAAGTTACCAAAAAGTTCGAAAGGTATAGAGCTAATCGTCACTCGGGACTCTGCTGGCGGCTCCTGTCTGCGTCGATGGAGTGGAGATGGCTGCATCTGCAAGCTCTGCTGAAGTCTGTGGAGCTGGAGGAGTGGATCTTGGGCTGGTCTTTGGGCTGAGTGGAGCTGTAGGAGGTCTTGATGTGGTAGCCACAGGATCGACCTTTGGAATAGCGGCTGATCTGGGCTTTGTGGGCCTTTGCGGCAGGGCTGCTCATAGTCATCTGGACCATGTCACCTTCCATCTCCTTCATAAGTTCTGCCTTCTCCCTCTTAGCTTCCTCGATATCGCATCAAGCTTGTTGTGGTGACTGCACTTGATCGACAGCGTCGAGCATGGAACTTATCCTCAACGATCCTCTCAAGGCTCTCCACGAGATTGCACTATCTTTGGCGGCGTAGCTCAATTCTCTGAGTGGCTTCAAAAGTTGTTACGCAACACTCTTGGGCTTTCTGCTGCTTCCTTCTCGGCTTTAGCTTGTTTAGCGACTTCGGACTTAGCATGTCCTTCCACGGGCGTGGGAGCATTCTCGATCATCACAACCTCGTTGTCCTCATGTTAGGCTCGCGATGGCAAGTGGGGTCTATCCAACAGGTAGGTGTCCGTGCCAAACTTGGCATTAATGAGCATCTGAATATGCGGAGCAAACCCACGACCTCTTTTGGTGTTCTTTGTCCTCTTGATAGTCTCAACTATCAGGTCCATCACCTTAAAAGGTGTCTTCTGATCTAGAATGTGCAGCATGTTGATAGAGTACCCTCTTATCATGCGGTGGTCCCCTGACTTAGGCATCAAAGTATGCCTCAGAATGGTGTTGGTGGTTGGGAGACCTGCAGAAGATAGTAGACTGATCCAAGCTTCCAAATCTCTACATCCTTCTCATCAACCTCATTATACATGTTCTTCATTGACTCGTGATTTTTCTTGGAATGCCATACACATCAATGTCATCTTCCCTTGAAGCAGGTGCATTCAGCAATGCTCTCCATTCCTCAAGCTGTGAGAATGAAATCTACGCCATACATCATCCATACAATCCTGCCATCTGGATAGAAGTGTGCGGTGGCATAGAACTGCATGATCATCTCATCGTTCGAGCGGTTGACCGACCAACAAACTCTGCAATCCCTGCGGTGAAGCTTTCATGCACATGTGGGAAGTAGTCTCATGCTCTTCAGTCGATGTATTTCCGGTCAGCGTATCTTGTGTCGACAACAATTGGCTTCTTGTCCATGAGTCTTGTCTCATAAAAGTCTTGTTGCTCTCTTGTGTGGAATCTTGGGTCAACTGCTGTTCTTCTCCTGGTTGGCATATGGATCTTTTGCCTCCATAGCACAGGTCCTTTGTCCTTTCTCTCCTTCATATTTTCAGCTCGAGGATGAGCTTCATTATGAGTAGCGGTTTATGTCTTAGCTTAGGCGGAACATGAGCCTCATCATCGATTCTGCTGGTGGCATTGTTGTCCTTTTCTTTTACAAAGCGGTATGTTCCTCACAGTCTTCTGGGCTTGGCGGCTGGTTTGGCTTGGGCTGCCTTTCTTTGGAGGGCTGAAGCCTTAGCTTTAGGAGGTGCTCCTTACGATGGCATCACCCATCAACCACATACGAGGTGGTGAGGTGCTTCCTCATCGAGAATCATCATCATCATCGTGATCTCTTCATGAACTTTCCTCTTCCTCTTGGAAGTCTTCTTGATCTTCTTTGGAGGTTTCTTCCATCTTGAGCTACGTGCATGCGAGGATTTCTTGACCTTCTTGGTGCCTTTCTTGGTTTGTTGCCCTTGATGCTCTTTGGCAACCACCTTCCTCTTTGGTTTAGAAGTTATTTCCTCATCGACAATAAGTCGAATCTTCCTCATCAGAGTTCCTCTTCCTCCTGGCACTGTGGCAGCAGGCGATCCACTTGGAGTGCTTCTCTCTCCATCATCTGAAAAACTGCTTGCTTACGGACTTGTAGTGCCTCTGGAATCTCAAGCGGCATCTCGGACCTGTTCATTGTCACTTCCTCCAGACATGTCGACAACTTTGTGAATAAAGTGGGTATGGGCAGAATAGAAGAGTTATCACAAACTGCAGAGGATTTTGCAAAAGAATGAGTTCAAACTTTAGTTTAGGTTTTCCAGAATACATGTCGGTCGACCAGAGTCTATCAATTCGATGAAACCGAAATGTCTAAACAGACCACATACACCACTTTCGGTTGGACGAAATGGGTTTCGATCTAACCGAGACAGTTAGGGTTTCACTAAATCTTCACTTCGGTCTTACCGATTTGCACAACTTCGGTTTCACGAAAAATGCGATCTGCAATGGCGAGAAGCCCAAATCGGTCGATCGAAAATGTGAATCGGTCACACCGAGATGTGTTCGGCGAAACCTAACCTAAAATTTTCACTCGAAATTTGTTCTATGATCTAAACAGCTGGATAGGGAGATCTCAAACTTGGCAGAATCATGGCAACACCTATCGTGCATAGAATCAGCGATTGGAACACGAGAGGATGAAGCTCACCAATGCGGTGGAGCTTCACTCTGGGCAGCGATTGTCTGTCGAAGGACCGTTGGCGATGGAGACATGCGCAGCGAGCTGACGGCGGAGCGATCCGTAGACCAAAGGCGGCGCAGCGAAGAGTTTGAGGCGGCGTTTGAAGAAGTAATCAGCGGCGCTCGTCCCGGTATATACTACCCTTCGGTGTCGGTGGGACGAGTTTACAAACTTCGGTGGGACCGAGATAGTTAGCTGCGTGCGATTACACACATCGATCAGCCGAAAATTAAACTTCGGTTTCACCGAGGTGAAAACCTAGATCAATCAAGTGATCTCGATTCTGTCCGATTTGAATATATCGGTTTGACGAAAGTACTTAGAAGGTTTTGGAAGTTAGGCTTTTGGCGGATCGGTGGCTCAAGTGCTCCTCACTCGGTCTGTCAAAAAAGTCTTGTTCAAAGTTTGTGATATAAGCATGAATAGAGTTTGAGACAAGAAAGCATAGATAGCTAGGGAAAAACTTAGGCATTCTTGTCCATCCATTTGGTCAAAAGAAAAAAACCATAAGGACCAAAGCAACAAATGGATGTCCTCGAATGGATAAAATCATGCATCCAACATGCTCACACAATAAGATAGCAAATGAAATATGTGTCAAACATGCACAACAAAACACTAACAGCTAGCACACAATTTGGCGATGACTAGGTCATCTATATATGAGTATATTGACTTAGGAGTCAAATGAGAACATTTGATCATAGGTCATACTCATCGTTTAAGCACAAGTGGGGTTACCACTTTTCCATAAAAGCATTAATGTGTTCACATCATTAGAAGATGCTTTAGCTCATTTCTTTAAAGCAAAGCTCCCCTTGATGTGAGAACCCTTTTAAAGGGTCAAACTAACCTTGGGTTGTCGTTGAAGACTTCATGTAGATGTTGAAGATGTGGATGCTCAATGTTGATGAAGATCATCAAGAGTTGGGAGCAATCCTTTGGATTGAGCACTTTCAATACCTACATGGGTTAGTCCCAAGGAACAAACAAGAATATCCATGGACATAGATTGAAGTTCACAATTGATGATGTCCATGAGCAATGATTACCTTGTCCCTTGACTTACCAACATGAGGTTTGTGACTCCATGAACTAGTGCAAGATGTGGAAGTTGATTGCACAAGTCCTTGCCAAAATGAATATGAGTGAAGTATGTTGGCGGAGTCACCCTCAAGAACTCTCTAGTTCTTCTTCTTGGGATCCACATCATCTTGATGGGAATCCTTGGGGTAGTAGTTGAGCTTGTTGAAGTAGAACTTGAAGTTGCCTTGGGAACCCACTTGACCATGGCCTTGGGTGCTTCATAGAATGCATCAATCTCCTCTTGAAGCTTGTCCTTGCCTTTTAGCTTGTGGTCTTGTGGTGGAAGGTCATCTTGAGCTTGTTCCTCATTGGAAGAAGTAGGATCATACTTCTTCTCTTGAGAGACAAACTTTGGAGTGGGATATTGACCTTCTTCCCATTCAACACTCGGCGTTGAACTTTCGCTCAAACCAATTCCTTGATTCTTCCGGTGTCTTCCTTGTTTGCGAACAATTTCCTCAAAGCTCTTGCTTCGGCAAGACTCTTGTAGACACCTTTCTCTATAATCCCTTTCAATAGACTATTTTCTTGCTCAAGTGAAACTTGGCTTGAAACATTGTTAGTGGAATCAAGAGAATTACTAGAAGTAACAACATTTGATTTAACATGATTATTGTTACTACTAGATGAAGAATTTTTCTTATGCTTGTCATGCTTAGTTTTAATAGGTGGCAAGAAATTAGACAAGAGAAGTCGTTTGGCAAGATATGAAGAACTCTTCTTTGAAGATCGTCATTGATAGCTTTTAGAAACTCATGCTCTTGCTCTAGATTGAGCTTCTCGAGCGTAGCTTCTCATGAGATCTTAGGAGCTCTCTGATCTTCTTGAGTTGTTTCATGAGCTAACTTAGAGTGTTTAGTTCTTTAGTTAGGCTCAATCTCCTTCATAGCATTGTCATTCGACTCATCTCGACTATAAAGACTACTAGCATGTTCATCATTACTAAGCTCACTAGATTTATCATGTAAGCTCATCTTCACCAAGCAAGTCATCCTCATCACTATCAAAGTCAATAAATTCAGGATGTGATACCTTGGGGCCTTTTGCCATGAAGCATCTTCCAATTCCCTCATTTGGTGAATCAAATATGTCATAGGAGTTGGAGTTGGAGGATCTGAGAGCAAGACCGGCAACACCTTCATCTTGGTTGTATTCGGAGTTGGAGTGATAGCTTCTTCGGAATGATTGTGGAGGTCGGGCCGGAAACCCATTCACCAACATGAGCTTGATGTTTTCTTCTTGTGTAGCTCCTTGATGACTTGTCCTTCCTTCCGAATCCTTGCTTCTCCGAGAGGATCTTCGTTCATAACGATCATCTTTACTCCTTCTCTCTTTTCGGTGACTCTTCTCTTGAGCTTCTTCTTCTTGGAGATTCTTCTCTTCTCTTGTGAAGTCGAACACTCATTTGAGTAGTGTCGGGTCTTCCACAATTATAGCATTTCGATCCACGACTAGAAGATCTCCTTTCATCATATGATCTAGACTTTGAGCTTCTTTCCTTGCTTCTACTCTTGTAGAATTTGTTGAAGTTCTTCACCATTAGGCTTATCTCTTCATTGGAAACTAGCTTGTCACTTGAGGATGTGGGAGCTTCAAGCTGCAGCTTTCTAAGCACCACTTGACTTGTTGTGAAGCTCTTCTTTATCTTTAAGTGTCATCTCATGAGCAACAATCCTTCCAATGACTTGGTGGCTTGAGATCTTTGTAGTTTGGCATCATTTGGATCAAAGTGCACGGTGTCATACTTTCCATCCAAAGCTCTAGGATCTTCTTGATGATGAATCGGTCGGTCATTTCTTCGCTTCCTAAACCTGCCATCTCATTGGTGATGAGAGCAAGCCTAGAGTACATTTCAGCGACTCCTTCACCTTCCTTCATCTTGAACTTGTCAAGTGACCTTGAAGAACATCTAGCTTTGATTCCTTCACGGACTCGGTACCTTCGTGCATTTCGACCAAAGTATCCCAAATCTCTTTTGCATTCTCAAGGCGGCTGATCTTGTTGAACTCCTCGGGACACAAAGCATTGAAGAGAATGTCACAAGCTTGAGCATTGTTACGTAACATCCATAACTCATCCTTGATAGCTTCGCGATCCGGAACTTTTCCTTCTTCGAAGAACTCACCTTGCAAGCCAACACAAATAATGCCCCATCATGGCGGGGTTATGTCAGAATATGCATTTTCATTTTATGCTTCCAACTAGCAAAGTTTGAACCATCAAAGTAAGGACCTCTCTGAAAATTACCCTCACTAGCGCCATACTCTCCTAGGTTGTGAAACCAAGCTTATGGAGTCAATGCAATGAAACCAATCCAATGGAGACCAAAGCTCTGATACCACTTGTAGGATCGGAGTATGTCTAGAGGGGTGATTAGACTACTTGACAACAAAAATTTAGCCTTTTGATTGGAGTAGTTCTTTAGCAAGTTCACAATGATAACCAAGTCAAGTATCACCCTACACATGCAATTCTAGAGTTGTGGCAGCGGAAAGTAAATTGCATGTATAGTAAATGAGAGGTGGAGAAAAGCAAAGCATAATGGAACACGGAGATTTTTCTCGTGGTTCCGATAGGTGAATGCTATCGTCAATCCACGTTGATGGAGACTTCAACCCACGGAGGGTAGACTGTGCGCGAGTCCACGGAGGCTCCACCCACGAAGGGTCCACGAAGAAGCAACCTTGTCTATGCCATCATGGCTTCATACGGAGGACTAGCCTTACTCGGGGTAGATCTTCACAGTAAGCGATCTCCTTGCCCTTACAAACTCCTTGGTTCAACTCCACATCATGGCGGGCTCCCAAGTGACACCTAACCAATCTAGGAGGCACCACCCTCCAAAAGGTAATAGATGGGGTTGGTGATGATGAACTCCTTGCTCTTGTGCTTCAAATGATAATCTCCCAACACTCAACTCTCCTCCTTGATTTGGCTGTGGTGGAGGAAGGATTGAGTGGAAAGCAACTTGGAAAGACTAGAAATCAAGTTTCATATGGTGGGAGTGGAGCAACTTGATCTCAACACAAGGGTAGGTAGTTTTCTTCTCGAAAATGTAAGGTAGGAGTGGTAGTTCTTTCGATGGCTCTCTCCACGAATGAAGAGGAGGTGGAGGGTATTTATAGCCTCCACAAAATCAACGTTACACATTTGAGCAATCTCGGTCGGACCGAAGTTGACAACTCGGTGGGACCGAAAGTTCAAATCTTGTGAGCGTTGGGATTTCAGTGGGACCGAAAATACAATCTCGGTTAGACCGATTCTTCCAAAGTCTAGGGTTTGCCAATCTCGGTGGGACCGACTTTCTCATCTCGGTGACACCGATTTGAGTCTGAAGGATTCTGAAGCTTGGCAACACCAATTCGAATAACCGAGTTTGGAATCGGAAAATCCGAGATTCTAGGGTTTTGGCTATATGGTGAGGTGGTTCATCTCGGTGTGACTGAGTTTGGAATCGGTGGGACCGAGATTACTTATGAGTTTATGTTGGAATGAAAGATTGCTGATTGTTTGAGAGATAAATCATTAAGCACTTTAGAGCAACAGGATCATCATCATAACCTCATCCCCTTTTAATAGTATTGGCTTTCCTATGGACTCAATGTGATCTTGGATCACTAAACCAAAAATGGAGTCTTGAGCTTTTGCCAATGTTTTCCTTAGCATTTTGAGGGTCCACATCATCGGTCATTGCCATACCCATATCCTTGAACTTTAAAAATATTCTCAAGAAATGATTAGTTCAATGATATATATGTTGTTATTAATTACCAAAACCACAGGGATTAGTTGCACTTTCATGAAGTCTCAAGCACTTGTTGATTCATTAATGATTGAGCCCAATTTTCAGCCTTAGGAAAATAGGATCTACGTATTGGACTATTCATTTTGATGAGTCGGGCAGTTGGAAGGCTCGGGGGGGCTGGTCGTTTAACTTCCTGCGGAGATAAGTTTTGTTATGTTCTCCGCTTAATGTTCCTTACTAATAATGCAGCTGAGTCGAAGCCTTGCTCCATGGTCTCCGGATGGCTAAGGAGATGAACTTAAGCGGGTTAAGTGCTTTGGTGACTTCGGACACAGTGGCTCGGCAATTTATGCGGCACTTGGCATTCTAAGGACCGCTTATGGCGCATATCGATGGGAAGTGGATAATATTGCGTTTGCTTCAAGGGTTATCAAGTGGATCATGTGGATCACGGAAGAATGAAGCGGCGGGAACTTTAAGCGGTTGGGTTCTGGCGTAAACGGTCCGCCTAATGTCTTTTTGGGCGTATTGCACAACCCGTCGATCCGCTCGAGGTGAAGCGATTTGGATTCGACCGGAGGCCCTTGGTTCCAAAAATGTTTTCGGTTTGGGCCCGGTTCCTTTTCTTGGTATAATTTACCAAGGGTTGCGGAAAGAGATTGGCGAGGACAGGATTCCGGGCTCCCCAAGGTCCAAGGACAAGGGAATTGGCAATCAAAGGATTTCAGGGGCATTTCAAACCCGGTTTGGTTTCCTTCTGAGAAAAGGGTGGTTGAAATTTTGGGAGAAACCATAAAGGGTTTGGAATCACGCCTTCAAAGGTCTGGGGCCCGTTTAAATCAAACCAAGGTTTTATTGGTTGAAAGCGGACACGGAGGAACCGGAAAGGCGGTTTGGATGGATGGGCGGAAATTTTCAAGGCTTTGTTCATTTACCGGCAAAGATTTAGTGATCCCAAAAACCCGGGCCTTTCAAGGGGGTTTGGTTGGTTGGCCCTTTAAGCCGAACCAAGGATAAAAGACCCCCAAACCTTTTGGTGGCGGAACAAATTTACCAATGGGGACAACTTCGGAAAAGGGTGATGCAACATTGGGGGACCAAAAGGGTGGCTTCTTTGGCCTTTCCACCACGGTTTATTCATTCTTGACAATGGTATAATTTATCCAATTATAAAATTGGAAACGGAGCCTCCGGGCTTAAGCGGTCTCACCCCATCCAGCGGGACAAGGAATGAATTCCGGTTTTTAAAGGGCCTCAAACCCGGCTTTGGTTTTTAAAACACCGGGGGTTGGTGGGTTGAAAACAACCCTCTTGTAAGTAAACACCAATCCCAAACGGTCTCTTGGAAATCCGTTCTTTCATGGCCTTAGGTCAGGGGGCTTGGGAACCGGCCAATTAGCCCTTGGTGGCGGCCCTTTTTGGGGACCTGGGGAGCCCAGCAGGCCTTTGGGGACCTTTTGGTGAAGGGGTAATAATGGCCAGCCTGCTTTTTCGTTGGCCCGTTTCCAAATTTTTAAATTGGTTATTCATTTTCGCTTTAAAAAAAAAGGGGGGGGTTTTTTTTAAAAAAAAAACCCCCTTTTTCCCCCGGGGGCCCTTTTGGGGAAAAAAAAGGGGGTTTTTTTTTTTTGGGGTCCCTCCCCGGGGAAAAGGAAAGGGAAAACCAACCCGGGGGAAATTAGGCCCAAAAAAAAACCCCCCTTTTTTTTAAAAAAAAAAAATTTTAAAAAAACCCCCAATTTTTTTTTTTTAAAGGGGGGTTTAAAGGGGTTTTTCCCTTTTTTTTTTTGGGGGGGGTTTTGGGCCGAAACCCAAATTAAAATTTTTTGGGGGACCCAAAAACCCCTAAGGTTTTTGGGGGGTTTTTTTTCCCTTTCCCCCTTTTTTTGGGGGGGAAAAAAATTTGCCAAATTGGGGGGGGGGGGTTTTTTTGGGGGGCCCGGCCGGGGGGGGCCCCGGGGGGGGGGGGGGGCCCTTAATTTTGGGGGGGGGTTTTTTTTTTTTCCCAAAAGGGGGGTTTTTTTTTTTGGGTTTTTTTTTTAAAAAAAATTTTTTTGGGGCCCGGGAAAATTTAAAAAAGGGGGGTTTAAATTTTCCCGGGGTTTTCCCCCGGCCCTTTTTTTTTAAAAAAAAAGGGGGGTTGGGTTTTTTTGGGGGGAAAAAACCCCCCCCCCCAGGGGGGGAAAAACCCCCCCGGGTTTTTTTTCTTTTTCCCAAAAAACCCCGGGGGAAAAAATTTTTAACCCCCCCGGGAACCGGAATTGGGCCAAAAGGGGGGGTGGGGGGCCCCCCCCCCTCCCCCCTTTTTTAAAAAAAGGGAATTTTTTAAAAAAGTCCCCTTTTTTAAAAACCCCAAGGGGGCCCCCCGGGCCGGGGAAAAAAAGGGGGGGGGGAAAAAAGGGCCCCCCAAAGGGTTTTTAGAATTTTTTAAAACCCGGGGGTTTTTTTTAAAAAAGGAAAAGGGAAAAAAACCCCTTTTTTAAAAAATTTTTTTTTAAACCCCCCCCGGGGGAAAAGGGGGAAAAACCCCCTTTAAAAAAAACCCCAAAAAACCCCCGTTTTTGGGCCCGGGGACCCCTTTTTTGGGGGGGGGCCTTTTTTTTTTCCCCCCCCCCCAAAAAAAAAATTTTTTTTCCCCCCTTAAAAAAGGGGGGGGGCCCCGGGGGGTTTTTTGGGGGGCCCCAAAATTCCCCCGGGGGCCGGGGGACCCTTTTTTGGGGGGGAAACCCCCCCCTTTTTCCCCCAAAAGGGCCGGGGGAAAACCAAAATTTTTTCCCCCCCCTTTTAAAAAAGGGGGGGTTTCCCCTTTTTTTAAAAAGGGGGGCACCCGGGGCCCCCCCTTTTTTCCCCTTTTAAAACCCCAAAGGGTTTGGGGTTTCCCCTTGGGGGAAAAGGGGAAGGGGGGGGGGGGAAAGGGGGGGGCCCCAAAAATTTGGGGAAAAAAAAAAGGGGGGGGCCAAAAGGGGGCCCGGAAAGGGGGGGTTTTCCGGAAAGGGGGTTTTTTCCCGTTTGGGGTTTTTTAAAACCCCCCCGGGGGGGGGAAGGGGGGGGGGGGGGGTTTTAAAAAACCCCCTTTTTTAAATTTGGGGGGAAAACCGGGGGGGCCCAAAATTTGGGGGGGGGGAAAAACCGGGGGGGGGGGGAAAAACCCCGGGGTTTGGGGGGCCTTCTGGGTTTTTAAAAACCAAAAAATTTAACCCCCAAATTTTAAGGGGAAAATCCCCCGGGGGGGTTTAAACCCGGCCCGGGGGGCCCCCGGGGGGGGCCCGGATTTGGGGGGCGGGGTTTCCAAAAACCCCGGGGGTTTGGGGGCCCCGGGGCCCCCCCCGGGGGGCCCCCCAATTTAAATTGGGGGAAAACCTTTAAAACCCTTTTTAAGGAAAAAAAAGGGGGGGGGGCCTTGGGGGTTTTTTTCCCCTTTCAAAAAAGGGGGGGGGCCCCTTAACCCTTTTGGGGCCCTTTCCCCCTCCGGGGGGAAAGGGTTTTAAAAAATTTGGGGGAAAAAAAAAAAATTTTTGGGGGGAAAAGGGGAAATTGGGGGGGGGCCCCGGGAAAGGGGCCAGGGGGGCCCTTCCCAAAAGGGGGCCCCCCCCCCAAAGGGAATTTTCCCCGGGGGTTTGGAAACCCCTTTGGAAACCCCCAAAAAATTTGGGGTTCCCCCAAAAAAACCAAAATTTTAAAGGGGGTTTGGGGGTTTATTTTTTAAAAGGGTTGCCGGGCCCTTAAGGGGGGGAAAGGTTTTCCCTTTAAAGGGGCCCCCTAATTTTTTGGGGAAAACCCCCCCCGGGGGGTTTTTTTCCCTTTTTCCCGGGGGGTTTTAAAAAAAAAAAATTAACCCCCCCTTTTTTCCCAGGGCCCGGGGGGGGCCCCCCCCGGGGGGGGGCCTTTGTTTGGGTTTTTTAAAAAAAAAGGGGGGGATTTCCCAAAAAAAGGGAAGGCAACCCCGGGGGTTTGGGGCCTTTTTTTTAAAAACCCGGGGGGTTTTTTTTCCGGGAAACCCAAATTTCCTTTGGGGGGTTTTGGGGGGCGGGGGGTTTAAAAGGGGGGAAAAAAAAGGAAAAAAAAAAAAAGGGGCCAAAAAAAACCGGCCCAAAAAAATTTTTAAAGGTTAAAAATTTTTTTTGGGGGGGGGGGGGGGGGGGGTAAAAAAGGGGGCCTTTAAAAATTTTTTTAACCTTTTTAAAAAAAGGGGAAAGGCCCTTTTTTCCCCGGAAAAAATTTTTTTTTTCCCTTTTTTTAAAAAAGGGGCCCAAAAAAAGGGGGGGGCCAAAAAAAAAAAGGGGGGGGGGGGGGGGGGGTTTTTTTTAAAAAAAAGGGGGGGCGGGGGGGGGCCCCCCCCCCCCAAATTTCAAGGGGAAAATTTTTTTAAAAAAAAAAGGGGCAAAACCGGGGTTTTTTTTTGGGGGTTTTGGGGCCCCCCGGGGGGGCCCAAAGGGGGAAAAAGGGCCAAAAATTTTTTTTTCCCCCCCCAGGGGTAACCCCGGGTGGGGTTTTAAGGGACCCGAAAATTTGGGGAAAAACCCTTTTTTCCCCCCCAAAATTCTAAGGAAAAACCCCCCCCAAAAAAGGGGGGGGAAACCCCCCTTTTTTAAATATTTTAAAAAACCCCCCTTTTGGTTTTGGGGGGGGGGAAAAAAAAAAAAAGGTTTTTGGGGGTGGGGAAACCCCGGGGGGTTTTTTTAAAAAGGGGGGGGTTTTTTTCCTTTCCCAAAAGGGGGGGGAAAAAATTTTTAAAAAACCCCCAAAAAAAAGGGGGGGGGAAACCAACCGGAAAACCCGGGGGGGTTTTTTAAAAAAAATTTTTTTTAAAAAAAAAAAAATTTTTTCCCTTTTTTGGGGGGGGTTTAAAAAGGGGGGGGCCCAAAAAAAGGGGGAATTCGGGTTTTTTTGGGGGGTGGGTTTTTGGGGGGGGGGCCCCCTTTTTTTTAAAAAAAAAAAATTTTTTAAAAAACCCAAAAACCCACCCCTTTTTGGGGGAAAATTTAATTTGGAAAAAAAAGGGGGGGCTTTTTTTTTAATTTTTTTCCCCCCAAGGGGCCCCCCGGGGCCCCAAAATTTTGGGGAAAGGTTAAGCCCCTCCCTGCGCCATGGTATCTCCAAAGCGTAATGATGTCTGCCGAGTGTTATTCTTGTGATCATCTGCAGAGGCGGTGGGGGCCGCATTACTCTGGCGTGCTCCGATCGCGCCAGGTGGTCTTAGTTAGTGTTGCTCGGCGCGCTTTAATGTGTCCAGCTTTTTAGTTGCGGACTAGAGAATTGCCGTGAAGGCTGCTCAGTACTTCTGCGCGAGCCGCTGTATGTTCCTCCGTCACGGAGGGCGTTCCGTATTCCCATTGACCGTAATGACTCCACGAGGCCCGGCATCTTGAGCTTTAGGTATGCATAATGCGGCACGCGTTGAATTTAGCAAACACGATACGTCCGGCGGGGCATGATAGCCGCTTCTGAGCGGGACTATATCGAAGATTAACTCTTCGCGGAAATTATCCGGGGATCAAGACCACTTCGGTGTGTGAGCCTGTCTGTTGGCTTCCACTCACAGGATGACACCTTTAAAGGTTGTCTTAGTAGGTTTGATCCTTGATGGGTCTATGCCCATTTGCGCCTTGTGTCACGATAAAGCAGGTTCAGGCTCTGCTTGCCGCCGTCCATCGGGACTCTTGTGAGGTGAAATCCATCGACGATTGGGTCTAAGACCAATGCGGCGAATCCGCCATGGCGTATGCTAGTCGGATGGTCTCGTCGATCAAAAGTGATCGGACAGGAGGACCATGGATTGAACTTCGGGGCGACTGGCTCTATCGCATAGACGTTCTATAGTGTGCACTTCCTCTCCCTCTTGGGTATATGGGTCGCGTAAATCATATTCACCGTCCGCACTTGCGAAGAAACCTTCATCTCTGTTGTTGGCGGCGGGTCTCTTCCTCGTCGTCGCTATTTAGCCCTTGTCATTGTGTTGGCAATTAACGCCAGCCTGCCTAAACAACCAACTATCTCTATTGGTGTGATTAGGCGGCTTTCGAAGTGCCATGTATCGGCATGGCGGTCGAGTATTCTGTCCAGATTGGGCGGGCCCGGAGTTGTTCTTTTAAATGGCTTCTTCCGTTGACCGGGTTTGGAGCCTCGGAATCCGGCATTGACTGCCGTATCCTCTTTATCGTCGCCGTTAATCTGGCGCTGTTTTGATTCGGCGTGACCTGCCGTGATTGTCCTTGGAGTCGGACTGCCGGAATTTTGCGGAGATTATTGCTGCGGGCTAGCAGCTATCCTCTCCCGCATAAGCGGGGCATTAGTGATGTGAGGGCTGCCATGGATTTCGGCTTCTCTGCCCAGTGCGGGGCTAGCCATTAGTCCGGATGTTGTGTTTGAAGGCTGCAAGGGCCTCCGCATCACGGGCGGTCGGCGATTTGATTTTCTTCGTCAAGAACCGCGTCTAGAACTATCGGCGATTAAATGCGGCGCTGAATGATGTGGCTTAGGTCATCGGCGTCGGAGGTGCGCGTATGTACCTTGGAAGTTATCAAGGCAGCGGCCTCGAGTCCTCCCAACACAATCGACTCTGCGGGCGGGCTGTTAAGCCAATGCCGAGCTGGTCCTCTAAGCAGTGGGGAGATATTTAATGGCATGCGAGATCGCCGCCCGGGCCATATGGATGTGGAGAAGATAATCTTGATCCACACGCGAAGTCTGTTGTACCATCGTAAGATTCGATGTTCACGGGTTTGAACCCCGGGATCTGGTGATCCATTACTTCATCGATGAAGCATAGCGGGTGTCTGGCGCCTGTATTGAGCAATATCGTGGCGCAGCTCGAGGGCGTTATGCTGCTGTGTTGGCTCGGCGGCGTTATATCGGCCGCGGACGGTATTAAATCGTGGATCGTAGGGCGCCCGTGATCCATAGATGGATCTGGATTGCCTTGCTTTGTCCTCAAGATGTCTACGCAAGTCCAGTAGCGTTCCTTTTGGCCGTACTCTGGATCGATGTCGAGTACGGTCTTGGCTGGGGCCTTGAATGCCTCTCTGTCGCGACCACGGGGTGGTCGATCGATATGTCGTCTTATTGGTGATAAAGGTATGTATGCTTCCTCCTCTAATCGGAGGAGCAGCTTGCGTCTTAGGTAACTTTTGGAGGGAGTTCGAGTTTATACTCTTTGGCGCGAGGACCTCGGTCCATCGATCGGCTAGCAGATCTTGATCAGCTTGAAGCTGTTGCTGCTTTTTCTTTAAGCTATTTCTTTGTGGCTATGAGCCTGCGCTGGCGCTCTTGTTGACGGGATCCTCGGGTATAGCGAATTCGTCATCGTTGAGGCTCGCCGTCTTTGGAGGAGGCATATAGTTATCGTCCATAACCCCTTAAATCTGCTGCCCTATCGTGAGGGCTTGCCTGCGTCCTCTATAGCTGAGTCTTGCGAGGAGGGATCGTCTTCGGCACTCTCCGAGTATTATTGTCTCCGTGCGGATTCTCCATTCTTGTTGTGGCGGGATTTAGGCGGCGCCCGTGGCCGGCGTTTAGGCTGCTTCTTCAAAGAATCTTCCTCCGCTGCTTATTGACATCCCTTCTTCGGGTGTCCACCATGTAGGCGTCGTGATGAGGTGGCCTTCCGGTGTCCCGTGGGCGCTGGGTCTGATCGTCTCGGCATCATCGTCAATAGCGTCGATGTCCTCGGTCGTAGTCTAGCATGTCGGTTAGATCCTCGGCAGTGGCTACAAAGTGGGTGGTGGGTGGGCTCAGAGTTTCTTCGTCGTCCGAACTCAACCGTCCTGGCCATAGTCGGCGAGATTCTCTGATAGCGAGAGATGCTTTAGAATTCAGGATATCGCCAAAAGCGAGTGTTGAAAGATGTCATGGCGGTGAATTCCATAACCGGCGCCCAACTGGCTTAGTTGGTGGGGGCGCGGAGGCTCGGTCCGGCGGAGTCCGGCGTCTCGGGATCACGAGTTTACGCAAGGGACAAAATCGGTATTCAGCTCCATCGCCGTAGATGTTGAAGCCCCGGGGCGTCTATCCACCGACCCTCGTCATGGGCAATCGGCTCGGATAAGTGGCGGGGCAGATTCAAGTCGACCACCAAAAGCCTTGTCGTGGCGAGCTAGATCAGCCCATCGTCCGGGTCTGGCGGGCTTGGCTGTGGCTCGAGTCCGTCGAATCAAATCTCCATGATCGTCGGCCGTGAAGTTTAAACTTCAAATCTGACTGACGGCCAGGGGCATAGCTTCGATCTGCTCGGATGGCCAAGAGAGTTGGCCCTTGATCGAAGCCGCCCGAGCAGGAAGATCTATCCGGGAGAAAAGTCCCACAGACAGCGTTGAAGGTTGAAGATGCCATCGGGCCTATCGGTGGCGACACGGAGGAACTCTCAATGAAAGCACCAATGTCGGTGTCAAAACCGGTGGATCTCGGTAGGGGTCGAGCTGTGCGTCTAAGCGGATGGTAACGAGGAGGCGAGGGGCACAATGTTTTACCTGTTCAGCCCTCTCGATGGAGGTAATACCCTACGTCTGCTTGATTAATATTGATGATATGGGTAGTACAAGAGTAGATCTACCACGAGATCAATGAGGCTAAACCCTAGAAGCTAGCCTATGGTATGATTGTTGAGAGGTAATGTTGTGTCCCTCTGGACTAAAGCCCTCCGCTTTATATAGACACCGGAGAGGCTAGGGTTACAGTCGGTTACAATGGTAGGAGATCTACATATCCATATTGCCAAGCTTGCCTTCCATGCCAAGTAAAGTACCTTCCGGACACGAGCAGAGTCTTCAATCTTCTATCTTACGTGATGCAGGAGTCCGGCGGATATTGATAGACCGCTGTCCTGACACCCCTAGTCCAGACTCCCTCGAGGCAGCTTGACATTTTACGCTTGTTTGATTACATTGGCCTTCTCGGTGGCCCAATCAGCTGTTCTTTCTTGAAGCCTTCCTTCAATTGTTCAGTGGCGTTCAAGGCACTGGTTAATTCTTTCTTGGCCTTCTCTGTTTCGGCCTGCTGGGTTTTCAACGCCTCTTGTAAATCGTCAATCCGGTCCTCCTTGATTTTCACCTCAGCTTTGCATATAGGCGGTATTTTCAGAAGCAGTTCAAGAAAGTCAAAGTCTCAACCACACAACAAAGTTATATGCTTGACACTTGGGGGCTAATGCCCTTCGATTTTTATACTACTAGATGGCAAAGTCCCAAGCTCAATACAAGTATTCAACTTGGCACTTGGGGGCTAATGGCTATTTGATCTCGATGTTTCCAAGGACAGTTTTATTGAAGCCCGGTTTACACATGTTAAGATAAACCGGCCCTTGGGGGTTCTGTGATTGGATTTCAAAATTGTTAAAGAATATATTCAAGTCCCGATTTGATCAAGATTAAAAACCGGCCCTTGGGGGCTAGAAGGGCTGATATAATGGCAGTAAGTAAAGGAGTGGGTTACCTCAAACTTGTCCCTCATTAACTTGACCAGGCCAGCTTCATAGTCACGGCTAGTATAAAGCCGATTTAAATAGCCAGAATGAAGGTCTTGGGCGCTCAGAGCAGCATATGTCTCCAGTTCAACATCCCATTTTCCTTTATTCAAAGCGGAAAAATCTTCTTTTACAGTGTGCCTGGTTAAAGTTGCAGGATTCCCCGGTTCAGAACGGCCCATACCAGTAATCACAACGTCATCATCTTTGGACTCGACGGATTGTGTGGGCATGGCAGTTTTGTCAGCAGGACTGTGGGATTTATCAAACCGGACGGTGCTGGCAGGTGGATCGGCAGAGATTGAAGTGTTAACAGGCCTCTCTTCGGGAATAACAGCATCTTGTAGCGGAGGATCATTGGGAATGTCTTTAGAGGCAAAATTTTCAAGATCTGGAGCTCTCTCATGATCGGAGACGACATCTTCTTCAGCCGTTTTATCCAAACGGGCCTTCTTGCTGGGTTTCGGTTTGGTTCTAAGAGACAAAGAGTTAGGGAAAAGCATAAACCATTACACAATATATTAGAAGCATATGGTCGGTTTGGCTTACCCGGCGGCTATCTTCAATGGTGGTAATCGAGTGGCGATGATTCACGGAGGATGAATGGGAAGTAACCGATAATCGAGTCGGACGGATTAAGAGGTTGTGGAAGAAACCCGCTTTAGAATTTAAAGCAATAAAAGGTCGGAGACCTCGAGCGGCGCTTTCGAACCGGGCTGTTTGGTAAACCGCAGAGGTAACTACGACCATCATGCGGGTTGTGCGGCGAGCTTCATGTTGCTGCGTCTTCATAAGAAATTTGGGATCAAATAAGCAAGAGGTGAGAAAAATTAACTTTCCGGTTTGCTGGCGAAATTTTGGCAAAGGCAAATTTGCGAATCGGAAGAGAATAGTTACCTCGTGAATCCTGCATTGCTGGCCTCGGCGTCGTCTGACAAGCATCATCATCAATAAAGCGTAAAAGCATGCCAAGAGAATCAAGTTCTATCTCAAGATCCAGATTACCCACATCATCGTCAATGGCTGGGTCGAGATGAAGCGGTGGTCTTTCTCTTATGAGCTGGTTTCTTGACAACTTTGGTCTTGGGCGGGTTGGCGCCCACTTTCTCCGCTTTATCTTGTGAAAGTTTCTTGCTCCAAAGCGGATTATCACCTGGATCAGAAATAATTAAATGTTAGACACATGAAGCAGTAACAGGTTTAATGATGGAACAACTAGAAACTTACCGCAGGCGGTTTGTTGGTGGTGCAGTAAGGAGGTAGACCGGTTTGAGCACAGAGATGCTCCGGCTCATTCAGCATCTTCTTTACCGAGTCTGTAACTTCATCATCAAAGAGTTGGAGTTTGGTGTGTCGGAGTGGGTCGTCGACACTATCAGTATACTGGCACATCAAACCGGAGCGCCGGCTCAGAGGCAGTATGCCCCATGATAACCAGCAGCGTGCAAGGTCTATTCCCGTTAAACCGTTAGCCATAAAAGCTCGGAGCTTGGACAGTTGGGGGGCATATTTGCTTCTATCTTTGGCGCTCAATCTTTGTGGAAACGGATGGGTGTTGCTCAGCCGCTCTGGACGAAAGCCAGGTAAGGGATTTTCATCCTCAGGAGAAGTATCTTTGCAATAAAACCAAGTCGCATTCCACTCCTTGGGGTGAGTATGGAGTTTGACGTGGGGATAGGTGATCTCCTTCCTCTTTTGAATAGCCATGCCACCCAATTCAGTATTGGGGCCGTCAGTGAATTCAGTGCGACGGTTTAGATGGAAGAGGTCTCTAAATAGTTCAACAGAAGGTTCCTCTTGAAGATATACTTCAGATAGTACTTGAAAGTGGCATAAATTGGTGACGGAGTTGGGACCAATGTCCTAGGGACGGAGCTGAAAATTGGCTAACACGTCCCGGTAAAATTTAGAACCGGGCGGTTTGAAGCCCCGGGCCAGGTGATCTGCGAAGACCACAACTTCTCCTTCCTGAGGTGTAGGAGGGCATTCATCTCCAGGGACCCTCCAGTGGATTGTATCTTTATCATCTAAAGCGCCAATCGAGACTAGATCATCCAGCTGTGATTCGGTGGCCTTGAAGGAACCAGTTGCATTCATACACTTGCTTGGCCATGGTAAGATCTAAAAGAAATAGTGGATCCGGTTCAGAAGCATGCTTGGTACAAGGTGTTGATCTAAACTACGATAAACCGGAGGCAGCATTTATAAACCGGTTTCCTGTGATGCTGTGTCATATGGATTTTGGCGGTTCAACAAGGGGACTAATGATATATATACCGGTTTAGCGGTTATTTTCTGGTAAGTTAAACCGCCTGACCTAAGGATTGGAAGTGATTGAAGCTGTGAATAACTAAGTATACAGAAACAAGTTTCGCAAGATCATATTACGGCTGCGGATCAAGCGAAGTTTACAAAAAGCGAAAATGTTTGAGAAGTAAAGCGAAAATGCAAGTGAACTATGGAGCGGGGATATGCGGAAGATCGTGGGCTTAGATGAGAGACTACAGCGGATGCGCAAGGATCACTATTAAAAGCAGCACAGAGTTCATGGATTCATTCAAAATCAAAATAACGAGATATGAACATCACGAAGAACACAGCAGGCTGGAACCTAAAGAACAGATCTAGGTCAAGAAGGGAGGGCGCTTACCGAGCGGAGAAGACGCGGAAAGAGGCCGCAATGCTCTAATGCGATCGAGGTTGATGCAGCGGCCTAGGACAAGGCAGAAGTCGACGACGGTGGCGGAGCTCCAAGACCAGCGGCGCGAGGAAGACGAAGGAGAGAGGACGAAGGGAAAAGAAAGAAATGACCCTTCGGTCCTATTTATACAGCAACGGAGCTAGGTCAAGCGCACGGATCTAGGAACTGCCGTTTAAAGAAGGCGTTATAAATGATAAAATTACAGGATGACGTCATGCCGGTTTACAGTAACCAGAAGTGGTGACGACACGGCGGTTTATCAATCACTAGAAGATGTCCAAGATACAAGTTTTGTGAAGGATTGTCATGAACCAGTTCAAATCAATCTGGGGCCTAATGTTGGGGATATTACCACTAGGTGTAAACCGGCCAGCCTGAGCTGGGTTAACTTCATTAGTGGTATAAGCAAAGAAAGGCCCAAGGCCTGTAGTCGGTTTAGAACTTGTAGCCGTAAACCGGCCTGATGTATAACTTGTATTGTAAGTTAGGAATAGAGAGATACCAACCGGGATACGAGTATGAACCGGTTGGGACTCTATGAACCGACGGGCGTCACCCGTGTATATAAGGGGCGACCGGCGACGGTTCAAGGACGAACAACCACAACTTCGAGCCTAGGCGAAGCTTGTTTGCTCCCTAGCCATTGAGACCACATCAATTCCATCACAACTAGACGTAGGCTTTTACCTTCATCGAAGGGGCCGAACTAGTATAAAACCCTTGTGTCTTTGTGTCCACTTTAACCCCTTCAAGTAAACCCGTAGCGATGGCTCCACGACTAAGTCCTTTCGCTAGGACATCTGCCGTGACAAATCCACGACAGGACCCCCCCATGGTGCTCCCCTCCTGGCCGTCGGCCCCTCTCCCCCTCCTTTATATACGTGGGCAAGAGGCACCCCAAAGGCACATCAATTGTTCTCTTAGCCGTGTGTAGTGCCCCCTCCACAGTTTACTCCTCTGGTCATAGCATCATAGTGCTTAGGCGAAGCCCTGCGCGTATCACATCACCAACACCATCACCACGCCGTCGTGCTGACGAAACTCTACCTCGACCCTCTACTGTATCAAGAGTTCGAGGGACGTCATTGAGCTAAATGTGTGCTGAAGACGGAGGTGCCATATGTTCGGTACTTGGATTGGTTGGATCGTGAAGATGTTCGACTACATCAACGCGTTAACCTAACAGCTTTAGCTTTAGGTCTCACAGGGTGCGTGGACACACTCTCCCCTTCTCGTTACTATGCATCTCCTAGATAGATCTTGTGTGATCATAGGAATTTTTTTGAAATTGGCACTACAAAAGAATACACTTCCGTGATGATACGTGTTTGTCACAGTAGGTCGCGTTTTCTGTCATGCATGTACATCCATAATGATTTTATGACAGAATCAAGATAGTCATACCTGTGATGTCGTAGAAGTGTTCCATGACATTACCAAAATTATCATCACGGAAGTGTACACTTCCATGATGATAAATCTTGTGTCATAGAGGTGCTTTCGTCAAGGGTGATCGTCATGTGGCATCCACCGTAATGGGGCGGTTAAGCTATCGGGTCCGGTTTTGGATCCGATAACCCGTTAACAGCCTGGACCAATGGGGATTTTCCATGTGTAAAATTCTCATTGGCCAGAGGAAACACGTGTTGGCTCACCGTTGGGACAGATGTCATCCACTCATTGGACAGGAGGCGCCTCTGATACGTCGACACGTGGCACGGCCCAACATAGGCCCATTCCGGTAAAAAGGCCGGCCCGTTTGACTTGGTCAAAAGGTAACGGGCCAGCCGATGGAAAGCCTGTTAACGACCAGTTCGTATATAGCCCATTTATGGCCCGCTAACTCCGAGCCGTTACGGCCTATCGGAATTAAGCCCAGTACCTTCATCTGGGCCGTCCAATATGATTCCAGCCCATTGTAACTTCTGTCCCATGTATGGCCCATGATGTCTTTCGGCCCATATGAGGCCCTTTGTAACTCTCGGCCCATTAAAGGCCCGAGATGAAACTGGCCCATAATGAATAGTGTATCGCTTTATACCCATTGACGCCCATTATTCCGTCAGCTGTTTCCAGCCTGTGTTAACTATCGGCCTTATAAGGGCTCATTTCTAGAATTCGGTTAGTTACAGTATGTTACTGGCCTGTTCCGTTTGTGGGCCAAATTCATCCCATGGTTAAATTCGTCCCATTTTTGGCTCATTAACGAGTTGGCTGTTTTCATAGCGTTATCAAATGTGGCCTATTAACGGTCCATTATGGTCCACGAATAGTACGGCCCATGTTTTGCGAAATGATTATACGCCCCGTAGAAGGCCCATGGATCATACGTCCGTAGAAGACCAATGGATCCTACGGCCCGTAGAAGGCCCATGGATCATGCGGCCCGTAGAAAGTCCATGGATCCTATGGCCCATAGAAGGCCCATGGATCTTATGGCCCGTAGAAGGCCCACGGATCCTACGGCCTGCAGGAGGCCCATGGTTACAACAGTCCGTGTGTTGCCATGATTATTGTGGCCTAGTTACCAAAAATAGGTTACTGTGGCCACTAGAAAAACACGGAAAGAGAACTGCAGTGACTACAAGCAAACAACTAAACAAGACAATAAGGAAATAAATAAGCAAGAAACTAACACTAGCCTATTACTGCTGTCGGTGTACTAAGGTAGGGGTACCTCACTACCCCAACTTGTGCACGGGCAGTCGCAGCTTCCCGCGGCTGGATCCACCATGTGCTTGCCGGAGACCATCCCTGCTCCATATCAAGCCATTCAAGAACAAAGTGTACAAGAAAGAAGATCGAGACCCCGGCAAGAGGAGCTTGCCGGGAAGGCCGTTCCAGGCTCAAGACTACATCGCTCACACAAGGCCCTGGCGAGAGGAGCTCGCCGGGGAGACTAGAAGACTAAATCGTAGAAGACACACCCCGACGCTATACGCGTCCCGGCGAGGGCCCGGGGAGCGACAAGTTACAAGCCCGACAAGCTCCCGGGCCCGGCAAGATCAAGACCCCGGCAAGGTGCTTGCCGGGAGAGCCGCGCTGTGTGCCCGCACTCCAGCTCATCCGCCCACGCGTCGCCTTAAGCCCTCTCAGAGGCGCGGCGGATGGTGTCTTGCATGAGGGTGCGGTGGCACTCCACGGTGGTGGCTCCATCGCCCGTGGCAAGCGGAGACGCAAGGGCGGGAGCTTTTTGGGCGGCAGCGACGAGCATTTAATGCTCTTGTCCCCTCTGTCAAAAGTAGGTAGAATCCTTTGTTCAAGCAATCGTGGCTGCACTGTTCCCTTTACTGTTCCAACTACCACCTCTTTTACGTTTTTACCCCTCTCTCCTACGTTGACACCTGTCGGTGACCCCTTGCCCTATAAAAGGAGGCCCATGCACAACGTAGAAGGGGTTCAGAGGTTCGGATCCTTGGCAACTCTAGCGCCTGGGGTTCGCTCAACACCACACCACCATACGCTCACATTCTTGAGCGAGATCAAATACAACACA
Source organism: Aegilops speltoides (assembly GCA_021437245.1). Classification (NCBI taxonomy): domain Eukaryota; kingdom Viridiplantae; phylum Streptophyta; class Magnoliopsida; order Poales; family Poaceae; genus Aegilops; species Aegilops speltoides. The sequence continues at coordinate 89,182,696 of CM038147.1, read as the reverse complement.
AAGCAGCAGTAGGGTTTTACACGACCATCGCGGCCCGAAGCTGGGTAAAAACCTCGCCCGCGCGCATCGCCTCGATCTGCTCTCCGCGCACCCTCCGCCCTCGTACCGAACTCACGAAGGGGCCGCCCCGGCCCCATAGGTGTCGCGCCCCATCGCGCCAGACATCTTTGGCGCGCCAGGTAGGGGGCGTCGAGGTTGTGCGGACCTGATCCGGTGTTCACGCGGCCGCGTTCTTCATCAACCTCTCCAGCTTCATCAGCAACTTCGTCGACAACTGCGCCATGGCCCCGAAGACGAGGGCCTCGAGGGTCGCAGATCCGTCTGCGTCTCACCCGCCGCCACCGGAGCCAGCGGTGGGTGGAGGAGACGCCAGCGGAAGGGTGGACACTGGCGAGGGTACTCGCGGCGCCACCAGATCCAGGGACAGGACGGATGACCGCGCCTCGGTCTCCGTGGATCCACGTCCATCTCAGCGTACAACAACCCAGCGGCGCCGTGCCACGGAAGGTGGTGCCCGCGTGCTGGGGCAAGAACATGCCGGGGGCTCGCGGGATGCTCCGGACTGCTGTCCATGCATGAGCAAAGCGAAAATGCCGAGACAGGATCCTGCCCCTCCTATCGCTACTAGGAGTCCGAGCATGTTCTGTACCTCGCGCCGCTCGCTCTCGCTCCCCCTGCGCCGGCAAGCGCATCTCCTTGGAGCGCTACGCTGCCGTCGAGGACGCACCATCGAGCTCTAAGTCCGGCGAGGACGGCTCTGGTGCTCACTCCGGCGAGCGTAGCCCCTCGGAACGCTTTAAGCCCGGCGGGAGCAGCTCTGGTGCTCGTTCCGGCAAACGCGCCTCCCCGGAGTGCCGCGCTGTCGTCGAGGACGCGCCATCGAGCTTCACCAACAAGTGCGAAAGAAACAAGAAAAAGAAAAGCTAAGTTGCTCGAGCTTTTGTGCAGAGCACTCCTTAATTCCATGCTTTTTTATGTTATATCCCTCGTGCATTCGTCCTTTGTACGCAAAGCCTGAGCGCGGAGGAGCCTGCCTGTGAATAGCCGCACCCTTATCTTGCTTCGAGCACACTCAACGAGTTAAAAGTGAGCCGCGACCAGCTTCGCGCCCTTGTTTCGTTTCGAGTCTGTTCAGCAAGTTAAGCGCGTCGCGAACTAGACGCGGCAAGGTTGCTTGCCGGAGCGGCGCCAGCCAGCCGGCTGCTGATGTTCCAGACTCAGCAAGCGCGTTAGCGCCCGCAAGTTCCCTAGAAGTGGGGTGAAAGCGCACAAGGGGCGTAAAGTAGAGGGTGTAACGTGGCAAGCCCTGCCGTGAGGTGTCCTTCGTATGAGAGACTTGAGCGCGAGAGGAGCCAAGTCGTGGCCCAGTTGCGTACTTGTTTTGTTTCCGAGTCCGCTCAACAAACACAAGTGTGCTGCTGCACCCTTATCTTGCTTTCGAGCCTGCTCAGCAAGTTAAGCGTCAAGCGCCCGGCAAGGTTGTTTGCGGAAGCAACACCGCCAGGCCAGGCTGTCCCTTGACAAGCGTGTTCGCCCGGCAAGCTCCCGAGGCGTGAAGTACAAACATACGGAGGACAAGGCTCGGCATCGTATTGCATAGTCAAGATTTATATACACATACATATACATGGAGCAGTTGCATATCTACCTCAGCTGTTTTTTCATGACTGAAACTGCAGCAACAAGGAGGAACCGAAGATCACACCAGCACCTGGGACCCGGCAAGCCACGGTCGCCGGGGGCTGCGGGTGCCAAGGTTCTTCCTCGGCAAGCCAGCCTCGCTGGGGACTGCGAGCGCCAAGATTCGTCTCCGGCAAGCCAGAGTTGCTGGGGGCTGCAGTATCAGATAAGTTTTTCATCCCTCGTCATGCATCCTCTTATGGACCGGGAGATGCGGGGCTGCGTCTTTGAACGAGCGTGTCTTGTAAAAACCCGTACGTGGAGGAGCCGAGTCGTGGTCCAGTTGCGTACTTGGTTTGTTTCCGAGTCCGCTCAACAAACACAAGTGTGCTGCTGCACCCTATCTTGCTTCGAGCCTGCTTTCGCCAAGTTAGGCGTCATAATCGCCCGGCAAGGTTGCTTGCCGGAAGCAACACCGCCATTGGCTGTCCCTTGATAGCGTGTTTGCCCCGGCAAGCTCCCCGATAGCGTAAGAACACACAAGGCACGAAGTCAAGTAAAAGACTCAGTCCGGCAAGCTTTCCCCTCTTTTCATTAAAAACATCCTAGTGTGATACAAGTCCATAGAGGATGAAAAACATGATAGAGAGGATTACAAGTTTTTAAATGCAGCTAAGGCCCGAGGGCTTACAGATTAAAAGATAAGGTGCCCGTGATCCCTCTCCTGTTTCTCTGTTCAGGAGTTCAGGAGGTAGGTCAAGAGCCCCGGCAGATAAGCCTGCCGGGAGGAGGCCCCTGCAAGAGGAGCTTGCCGGGAGGCGAAGGCGCCTAGGAGGCGTGGCGGTGGCCGCCGTGCCCGAGAGCTGCGCAGGTGGCGGGCATGGGGAACGATCCCGGAGAGCCACGGGCGCCAGAAGACCCAAGAGAACACCCCGGGGGCCGGCCAGGAGCTTGGCGGAGACGGAGGCGTCGGAGGCAGAGCTTGAAGACGGGGTGGTGGGGCATCGGCACGTTGACGAGGGATCCTCGCCCTCGTACTCCGATTTAACGGCCTTGCCGCCGTCCCCTCTTCCTCTTCTTGCCTCTCTCGCCCGGCCGCCAAGGAGACGGCCCCGGGGAGTTCAGAAGGCCGGCGACCCAGAAGATGAGGTCGCCGGTGGCGCGCGAGGCAGCGGTGTCCGACGCCTAGTCGGGCCCGCCATCCCCCTCGTCGTCGCTGTCGCTCTCCTCCTCGTCACTCTCGCTCGGGGAGGAGCCTTCGCTATCCGAGGAGCTGTCCACACAGCAGCGTACCCGGGTCCCGAAGTCGCCGAAGACCTTGACGGCGAGGAGGTCACCATCCATTAACTTAAAATGGAGGGTGAACCCCGCCGTCAAGCTATGGATCCGGGCGAACGTCTTCCACCCTCGGTCGAAGAACATCACGCCGGGGGCTGGGGACACGACACTCACCCGAGTGCTGCTGATCCCGCAGCCCCTCATGCGCAGCTCCATCACGTCGGGTGAATCCGGTCCCATCGCGTCTGCAAATGGGGCCGGCAGCCGGAGGCGGCGACGAGGCGCCCGGCGAAGCTTGATGAAGAACTCCCAGGGGTCATCTCCGGTGTGGACCGCGCCGTGGTCGGGAGATGCCGGGGGAGACGGGGGAGGCACATCACCACGACCGCCTCTCCCCCGACCGCCTCGGCCACGCCCTCGGCCTCGTCCGCGGCCACGCCCCCTCCCTCTCCCTCTCGGAGACGGCTCCGCCGTCACGGGAGCAGGATGGGGAGTGGTGCGCTGCCTAGAAGCGACCCTCGCTGCCACCGTCGAAGGGCCGGGTTTCCCTCCTTCCATGGCGGCAAGAAGAACAGAAGATGAAGACGAAGGGAGAAGAGGATGGGTGCGGCCATTGTGCTCCCCTTCCGCCTCCTTTTAAAGGGGCGAGGTGGGGGCTCAACCGCCCCGCTCGACCAATCAGGAAGCGAGAAGGCCAGAGGAGCGGGGCCGACTCGCCTTCTCCGCCCGTGACGGCCCGGTCTCCCACCTTCGCCGCCCACGACCCCCGTGCATGAGGGCCGCGTGGCGAAAAAGTGGAGCCGGAGCGACGGGTGAGGCGACCCCGCTCTGCACCACGATCACGGGGTGGATGCCTTAAAGCTGCATGCGCCGCCCACGTCTCCCACGACGCCGCAATCGACGCGTGCCGTTACGGGAGGGGAGGCGGCAGATGCAGAAGCAGACTCGGCACGCCATGGGCCGCGTGTGCCCGTGCACTGTCTTGGGCCTGGCCCAACAGCGCTCGGCACCGTGTGTGGCCCAGGCCCGGGGGCTCCTGTCGGTGTACTAAGGTAGGGGTACCTCACTACCCCAACTTGTGCACGGGCAGTCGCAGCTTCCCGCGGCTGGATCCACCATGTGCTTGCCGGAGACCATCCCTGCTCCATATCAAGCCATTCAAGAACAAAGTGTACAAGAAAGAAGATCGAGACCCCGGCAAGAGGAGCTTGCCGGGAAGGCCGTTCCCGAGCTCAAGACTACATCGCTCACACAAGGCCTGGCGAGAGGAGCTCGCCGGGAGACTAGAAGACTAAATCGTGAAGACACACCCGGCGCTATACGCGTCCCGGCGAGGGCCCGGGGAGCGACAAGTTACAAGCCCGACAAGCTCCCGGGCCCGGCAAGATCAAGACCCCGGCAAGGTGCTTGCCGGGAGAGCCGCGCTGTGTGCCCGCACTCCAGCTCATCCGCCCACGCGTCGCCTTAAGCCCTCTCCAGAGACGCGTGGCGGATGGCTGTGCTGCATGAGGGGTGCGGTGGCACTCCACGGTGGTGGCTCCATCGCCGTGGCAAACGGAGACGCAAGGGCGGGAGCTTTTGGGGCGACGGCGACGGGCATTTAATGCTCTTGTCCCCCTCTGTCAAAAGTAGGTAGAATCCACTGTTCAAGCACTGTAGCTGCACTTTGTTCCCTTTTTTCCAACTACCACCTCTTTTACGTTTTTACCCCTCTCTCCTACGTTGACACCTGTCGGTGACCCCTTGCCCTATAAAAGGAGGCCCATGCACAACGTAGAAGGGGTTCAGAGGTTCGGATCCTTGGCAACTCTAGCGCCTGGGGTTCGCTCAACACCACACCACCATACGCTCACATTCTTGAGCGAGATCAAATACAACACAAAGCAGCGAGAGGGTTTCTGCGACCATCGCGGCCCGCTGGGTAAAACCTCGCCCGCGTGCATCGCCTCGATCTGCTCTCCGCGCACCCTCCGCCCTCGTACCGAACTCACGAAGGGGCCGCCCCGGCCCCATAGGTGTCGCGCCCCATCGCGCCCGACAACTGCTATTACACATATTACATCCACTGGGCATCAAAGTTCGCCACCGATGCAAATATAGCGGACAAAGCAGCATATTACATACACTGGCCGTCAAAATTGTCCACTAGTGCAAATAAACGCGGCAGCAAAACAAGAGCATAACTGAAACAACTTAAGAAGAGATCAAGAAATGTTATCATGGGTATCCACCATGATGGCAATAAGCTTAGCAAGCTTATTACCTTTGTCCTGTTTGGCGCTAAAATCCTCCAACGCTTGTTGTTGCACCAGAAAGTATGCATCTGAATGCTCCAGGGACTTCCGCAGTTGTTTCGCTTCTTGTCGCAGCACAGCTGATCGATGTCTTTCAGCTTGTAGTTGAGACTCAAGAAACTGAACTGATTCAGAAAGTGAGTTTGAATAGCTTGTGCAAGCGGTAGTGGCCAGTAATTTGAACAATAAACCAAGACATGACTTTGGGGTTGTCTCACTGTCTCAAGATAGTCTTCCTTAGCTGTTTTATCAGTTTTGTTAGAGACCAACAAGGATGTCTCACTATCCTTAACCTTATCTGCATTACTTCCTTTACCATTGCTTAATAAGGCACTCTTCCCCAATATTTTGTCAGCATTCTAAAAGAAGAAACAAGCAGAAAAATAATAGGTTTAGCACGTACTAGTATATGGAACTCATTTTTGGTGAACCAGATCATTAGTAAGGTGGACAGTATTAAAATACAAAGTCTTCTATTGCCAAGAACTAGTACATAATAAAAGCATCAAACAAACATATATCTATGTCCTATGGTCACTGCATTGTCTTGCCAAATCGAAATAGAGACACGGTTGAAATCATATCAGTTCAAGACAAAGCAGCAGTGAAAGAATACAAAGCGTGGGAAAGTACACGGCACAACAAGATTTCAGATGGATACCACGGGTCTACATGTACAACAACACTATTGGCTCTGTTGTGATGCTACTAATGTGCATTATATGAGAAGTCAACTTTATACACAATTGAAATTGAAATCAACAGAGCTATTAATAAGAGAAAACATGTTAAAGAAACATGCATGAACATACCTGCTGTGCCATTGGAGTTTCGATTGGATCCTTCAATTTAAAAATAAGTTTGTATGATTAAATACAGTGATACAAGAGCAAAGCGGTATGCATGATGGCAATGGAATCTTAAATTAGAATAGTTGTTCTTCAGGTTTAGGCACTTGTTCTGCATGAACAGAGTACAGTAAGACGCAAGAATATAGTACTTAAAAATAGAAAATGAGCTCATAGACCTTACCAATTTCTTGGTTCGGGACCAGTACAGAACAAGGCGTTCCCAGTCATCGTCCAGTAAATGTATCTCTGGAGAACGTAAGGGAATTTGATGAGTTTCTTTACCGGTGAAGTACGTTTTCTTCAGGTAATTCCGATACTGCCACCAAGCATTCTTGAAGATGGCAGAGGTATTAGCACAGGGTACCTCATCCTGAGTTTCCAAATCAGTCCTTCTCTATAGAGAAAAATGGCAAAAATTGTTGTATTATAACCATCATGGAGGTAGGACGTATGGGACAAAGCAAAGTAATTGCCATGAATAACATTCCTTATATATAACTCCTGGACAAACACCTGCAACTGGCATTTTCCTTCATCTTCAGTATAATATTTCGAAGATGGGAAGATATGCACATAGGATTTAACAACATCAAATGTGATAGATGCTAAACTACGACTGGTTGGTTGTGCTTCCTCTAGAGGAATAGGCGTACTAACTAGTGGAGTTGGGGTTCGCCGTGGTAGTACTGGCCCTTTGGGCACTGGAGCTGCCTTACTAACTACTCTTGTTTGGGAGCTTTGTGGTGGAGATGGTGTTGTGTCAACAAGAGCTGGGATACTATCTGTTGGGCTTGGGGTTAGATTGGGTGAAGCTGGTTCTCTGTCCATCGCAGTAGGGGTACAATCTGCGAGAGTCTGGGTTATGCGTGGAAGGGCTGGTTCTCGTGCATGTACAACCGGGGTGCTATCTCCACCAAGAGGTAGCACTATTTTATTTGAAGACCGTGTTTTTACCTCGCTTGATACTGGCATCACCCTCTCCAATTCAAATGGCCGATAAACAGGAAACATAGGTGAATGTACAAACATTGTATGAGAGACAAATGCAATAGATAGTGTGGAAAAAAGAGGGCATGAAATAGTTGACATGTATATTGTTTAACTAAAACGGATAGGATGACATAATTTCACATATATAATGTCTATCTAAACTAGATAGCATAGCATAACATAATTCAAAGATATGATGAATAACTAAATAGGATCGCATGACATAATTCACCTACATGTTATCTAAGTAATCAGGATCGCATGATTTAATTCATATATGTGATTTATATGCTAAATAGAGGGCATTCGATATGATGTCTGAACTAAGAACATGGTGTTGAATATTGTGTATATGATGTCTAAACTATGCAATGCAAGACACCATATGCATAATATGAGCAGTATAACCGTGCTAAGTTAGAGCATACACCTCGGTGGGGGAATAGGATTGGTCATCTGTCTCTGAATCCATCTCTAAGGAGCTATCGGGACCCAACAAGAGATCTGCTTCGACAGGTAGCACTGTCTGCTCTGATGGCCTTGTTTTCACTCCAGATTTTTCCATCTCCCACCCAAATGGCTGATTCACAGGAAGAGTAGTTTAATGTATAAACATTGTCGGCAAATGGAAATGTAATGAAAAAAAGGATGGGCAAGATATCATTCAAATATATGATGCCTGGTTAAACAGGATGGCATTGCACATTTCACATATATTATGGCTGGGTAAAAGACATGAGACTACAAAATTCCCATATATGATATAGAAACTAAACAGGTGGCATTACAGAACATGTCTAAACTAAGCAGATGACATATATGATGTCAAAAGTAGGCACTGCAAGGCAACATATGCATGATATGACTAACATCACGCCAAGGTAGAGCAAACACCTTGGGGGGTAAATAGGAGTGGTCAGCTGCGTCTGAATCTGCCTCAAAACAGATATCTTCCTTTGGATTACAATCTGGAGAGGGGGGGAGGGTTTGCTGTTGAACCCACCATGGAGTGATGTCTGCATGACATTGTATTGCTGCGCAAAACTCTTCTCTTTTTCTCTACATGTTCAGCATGACTGTGTACAATATCGACATGCATACGAAAAAATATGGTGATATTATGTAAGGAGAGCATCAAGAAATTTAGAGTAATGGTAACAACCAGTGGATGGATCCAAAAATAATGATAGCAGGCTGATGATTGCTTTAATTTAATAAAAACACAGATGATGATTGCTTTACTATTTGTTTCCCACCCAAGATGAACAACATAGGCATACCCTAGGTGAACCAGATATTAGACAGAGATACTATTCAGTGTTGCCTCGATATTTGGCCCACAACTAATTTAGAACTCAAGTTTGAACATTAATTTGGACCTGACATGGACTCTAAGAGGTGAACAGGACGATAAAGTAGCAGGTAATTTTAAGCAATGCATAACATAAGCAGAAAGAAAAGAGTGCGACCTCTCTTGTGGACCCGTGTACTCCTTGGGTTCTTCTGCTGAGTTGATGATGGTGATGTCGTTGCGGTGGGTGCTGGTGGCAGTGAAGGAGATCTGAGGCGGCGAAAGACGGTCAGGAGTCGTGATGTCTGGTTTGGTGGATGCTTCTGTCCATGGAGCAGCTCAGGTGAGGTGCACGACGTTGCGGCAGGAGCAGGACAAACCACACAAAGTTCCCTTTCACACCTACTTGTAACTGAAGTAATTCTGTAAGGGATCATTTGGCTTGCATGATTCTAAAACGCAAGGATAGGAAAAGCACCGGAATAGGATAGGAATGCACATGGTAAACAGAGCATTTGTAAACATAGGATTTCTTTCAACTTGGGTGTTTGGTTCAAAGGAATTGGAAGAGCAGAGGAATGCAAAAACACATGGCCAAAATAAAGTGAAACCATATGAAAGTGTGTACAGTTAGAATGTTATTCTGCCACTAATGCACTTGGTCTTGTTTTCATGCATAGGATTTTGAAAAGTAGGTCCATGTGTATGTTTTGCTCCAGTCCTTTCAACAAAATGCATGAATAATTGAATAGCAGAGTGCCATAGGAAAATTCCCTATTGCTATGTTTTTTCGTTGAACCAAAATAGCCCTAATGGATCGACATGAATGTAGAGTAATAAGTGATGCAACAAGTGTACAACCTCTTTGCCGTAGGCTTGTCGACCTCAGCATCATTGGGTTGGTCGCTGAAGAAGTTGAGGCACAGGTGGCTGTAGGAGGTGTGGAGGAAGATCTGAGGAACCTGAAGACGATGTCCACGATACTGCACTGTTGTGATGGATCGTTTTGTCATTGGAGCAGCTCCGGTGAGCCGTAAGACGTCAAGGCTGAAGCAGAAAAGACAAACATCGTTAATCTCAAGTGGGATTCTAATAGCATCTCCAATAGATGATGTAAAATAGATGTAAAATTTAGATCACCAAAAACCACCTAACACTACTAGGGAAAAGCCTATACACAAAATCTTATCAGCAGCGCGCTCCAAAATAATTTGCTGCTGCTAATTAGCAGTAGCGCGTACAGACGAAACTCGCTGCTGAGACAAATATAGCAGTAGCGCGTCACCCGAAAGACGTGCTGCTACTATAATTCCTACGAGGCTGCCGCGAGGCTAGTTATAGCAGCAATGCGTTACCCTGATGCGCGCTACTGCTACGTGGCATAGTAGCAGCGCATTTCTCGGATAAGAGCTACTGCTAAGTTTCGTACAAAAATTTAGTCCCACCTCGCTCCGTGAAGAGAGTTTCTACCACCTTAAATATGTTACTTCTCACACTTTGACAAGCACTTGATCTTCATTGAACTATATGTGTAGAATTTGTGGCTGCAATATGAGTCTTGACCTGTTCCTAAACCGGTGAGGACTCATATTGTCGAATCGGATTGTACACAAAAAGATCGTTGATGATCAATGTGTTTTTCATATATTGAACAAAGTTTATTTTTGCATGCTGACACATAGTAGTAGCGCTTTACTGTGAAAAGCGCTGCTGCTAGATAGCTTAGCAGTATCGTGTTTTCCTGAAGAGCGCTACTGCTAAGCCATCCATCTCCCTCATCTCCTCCCTTCGGATCCACTCACACACAGCCACTCAAAATCCTCTCGGATCCGTCTGCGTCGCGCGCCCCCGTCGCCCCTCCTTTGTCAGCGCCGCGCGCCGTCACCTCCTCCTCCTTGCTGAACTCGGTACCGGCCTCCTCCTCCGTCCTCCCTCTCCACTCGCTGCTGGCCGGCCCCTCCTCGCTCCACCTTCCTCCTCCGTCCTCCCTCAACTGGCCTCGCTGGCTGGCCCCTCCTCGCTCCACCTTCCTCCTCCGTCCTCCCTCAACTGGCCGCGCCGGCCGGCCCCTCCTCGCTCCGCCTTCCTCCTCCATCCTACTCTCTTCTCCCTCCTCGAGTCGCCCTCCTTCTCCCTCCTGCTCATATGCAACATTTTGATTTAGTTGATATAATTTAGTTGACTTAGTAGGCTAGTTGATTTAGTTGACTTAGAACATTTTGATTTAGTTGATTTAGTTGACTTAGAACATTTTGATTTAGTTGATTTAGTAGGCTAATTCATTTGGTTAATTTAGTTGACTTAGAACATTTTGATTTAGTTGATTTAGTAGGCTAGTTGATTTAGTTGACTTAGAACATTTTGATTTAGTAGGCTAGTTGATTTAGTTGACTTAGGAACATTTTGATTTAGTTGATTTAGTAGGCTAGTTGATTTAGTTGACTTAGGAACATTTTGATTTAGTTGATTTAGAAATCCTTTGCTCATATTGCTTTAGGAAGAATGGCGCCACCACCACCACCACTATGTCAATCGTGCAAGTCAAGATGCGCCAACCTTTGCAACCGGCAAGTTGTTCTGCATCTACTTCCGGCGGAGTTTTCGTCATCTTGCGTAAGAAATTAGATGAAATGTAATAACTATTTTATTTTTAGTGTTGGCATTACTGCATTGTGTCATTTTGCTTATTTTACACAGATCGTCCCATGCAATGTGAGGTTGAAATTCAACAAGTGACAGAGACACTTTGTGACATTTGAGGCTCCTGGGGGCCGTACACTATGGAGGTCGAGAAAGGACGCAATATGTCGCGGATTGGAGGAGATGGATGGGCCCGTTTCGTCGCTCGCATGCATCTTACTGGTGGTGAGTTGATCAACTTCAACTTCCGAGCAGAAAGACCCAAGCTAGCTGTCATTTATCTCAACCTAGTGGAAGATGATGAAGATGACGAAGATGATGAAGATGATGAAGATAATGAGGACCCACTCGATGAAGATGATGAGGACCCACTTCATGAAGCCATCATAGCTCAAAGAACAAGGCTGAGTGAGGAGGAGGTGTCCAACCTGTGGGACATAATTCCGCCATGTGCTGACTTTGTCGGGGTGCCATTCATGACCCGCTTGACAAATACCATGGTTGATCGACATGATATGGTATGTTATACTTACAAATGCAAATTAATAGTGTGAATTACTTAGTGTGCAGTCCAATGATATGGTATGTTGTGTGGAATCTAGTCGATGATATATATGTTTTAATGTAGAGTTTGATCACATGCTTATTAATTGATATGTTTTTCTTATTCAGAAATTGGCAAAGAGCATATCTGTGAGTTATGGCATCGAGCCTGATGAAGAGGGCTCAGCTGGACTACGCCTTACTGCAAGGGGCTCCGTCACAACCTGTACTTACCGCGTGGACACGGACGGTCGCACACACTTAAGCTTGGTTGGGTGGAAGAAATTCCTCGATGGCAAGAATCTTCGTGTTGGACAGGCCATCCTAATTACTATCAGGAACACCAACCGCCCAGGCTTGAGGATGATGATTGTCTTCGATATCAGCTAGAACTACATATGTGTGTGTGGCTATATCATCTAGAACTACATATGTGTGTGTGGCTATATCATTTAGAACTACATATGTGTGTGTGGCTATATCATCTAGAACTACATATGATGATCGTCGTCGATATCATCTAGAACTACATATGATGATGGCCGTTGATATGACCTTGTACTGCTTGAGGATGCATGTTGGCTATGCATGAAATTGTTATCTGGTACTCCCTTCGTTCCAAATTACTCGTCGTGGTTTGAACTAAAACCACGACGAGTAATTTGGAACGAAGGGAGTACTACCGTACCTAGTAACGGTTTATGAATTTGATATCTACTAGCAGTACCTAGTATCTAGTATCTGAAAGGAGAACTGAAAGTGAAAGGAGAACTGAAAGGGAATGGGGCAGTGGGAAAATGATGAAAGATATAGCAGTAGCGAGGGATGGCCAAATCACTACAGCTAGTTAATAGAAGTGCGTTCACAAAAAGCGCTGCTGATATCTTCAATAGTAGTAGCGCGGGTTGGGGCCGCGCTACTACTATGAGTTAGCTGTAGCGCCTTATTAGTAGCGCGGCCACCCGCGCTGCTGCTAGCCTAAAAACCCGCGCTGCTGCTAGCCTTTTCCCTAGTAGTGTAACTACAATAGATGAGGTAAAAACTATTTATTCGGAGCTTAACTGTCAAAACTGAAATTTACTGTGGAACCTGAACGTTACTGTCGAAACTGAGCGCAATGGTAGCAGAGAGGCACTTGACATGTAGTTTAGGGAGGGTCTGCAGTTCGTCTTCAACCTGCACCCCCCTGAGCCACCAGCCACCACCGGCCAAACCACCGGCCCCAGCGCCACCTCGCCGCCCCGAAACAACTCCCCATCACCGGTCCGCCGCCGCCCCGCCGTCCTGGATAGCCCTCTAGGCCCCCCGCCCCCACCCCGAACCCTAAGATAGATAGTGGGGTACCTCTCCGGTGTGCCCCCCTCCCCGCTGCGGGTGGTTCTTCCTTAACTCCGGCGAGCCCCCCCCTAAAAATTGACTGACCCAAAAGTCGATTCAGTCGACTGAAGTGTAGCTAAATCGGAGCAGAGCAGTAGTACGAGCAAGGGGGAGAGCAGCAGCAGCAGCACGAGCAAGTGAGCGAGAGCCGGGCAGCAGTAGCTGCGCGAGCAAGCGAGCGAGCGAGCGAGCGAGAGCCAGCGCAGCAGCAGCAGCCCGAGCAAGCGAGCGAGCGAGAGCCGGAGTAGCAGAAGTTGGGCGAGGGAGCGAGCGAACGAGAGCTGAAGCAGCAGCAGCGCGAGGGAGCGAGCGAGAGCCGGAGCAGCAGCAGCTGATCCGGGTGGTATGGACGCAACCGCACGAAGGGGCCTCGCACTGGGGGAGAGCCACCATGGAGATGTCGCCAGCGGCGCTGGCTTAAAGGTAGCCGCTCCATGGGGGTGCGCGATAGAGCATCGTTGGCGCCTGGAGGTCGAGTTAAGAAGAAGGTGCGATGTGACGAGTGTACAACCTCTTTGGTGGCGCCGAGTAGGCCTCGGCTTCGTCCGAGGAGTCGGTGAGGATGCTGCGGTTTCGGTGGAGCAGGTTAAGTCGGTGCTGTGCGGATGGAGCAGTCACGATAGACAAGGCGATCATCGGAGTAGCTCCTTGGAGGTGGAGGATGGGGCGGCTGAACCGGCAGGGACATTGAGATGGACGACGGTCCTCATTCGGGGAGGTGGACGAGGGACGTCGAGCTGTTACGGTGGACGACGTTGTCGGAGAAGAGGCTCCGGCTGGGCATCGGTGAGGTGACGGACGGAGGAGGGTGGGGTTTCACGGCAGGAGCGGAGAGGTTATGGCAGCCTGGGATTTTGAATGGTGAAAAGGAGGTGATGGGAGGGGGGAACCATGACTTAGGGATGCGCTTGTCCAAAATGTAGGGTGTCTTACAAAAGTACCCCCACCAATTTAAACTAGCGGCCCTTTCGGCTCAGGGTTAGAAGGGGGATTTCGTGTGTCGGGATATGGCAGCTAGAGGGAGTTTTGGCGCGCGTTGTAATTTCGGGATAACAAGGCGCGGGTTGTGAAGGCGCCAGTTTTGGGAGCACGATATCTGAATTTTCGGGATATAACAAGGCGCGGGTTGTATTCTAGGGACAAGCCTAACGTGTAATATTGTACTTGTGCGTACCAAATCAATTCGCACTTCCCTAACCAAAAAAACAAAAAAAAACTATTCACACCACACAAAGAGAGAGTCTTGTCCCGTTTTACTATACAAATGCTATTCAAAGCTACTCCCTCCTTCCATCTATATAGGGCCTAATGCGTTTTTCGATGCTAACTTTGACCAAATATTAGAGCAATAATATATGACATGCAACTTCCACAAAGCACACCGTTAAATTCGTGTGTGAAAGGAGCTTTCAATGATATAATTTTCACATTGTGCACGTCATGTACTATTAATCTTGTCAATAGTCAAAGGCAGTCTTAAAAAATGCATTAGGCCGCATATAGATGGAAGGAGGGAGTATGAATCAATCTTATTTCCAAATAATTTTTTCGCTGGTTGTACAATGCATGTAACCTACTCATACCAACATTTTAGTGCATTCCAAATGTCTATACTACCATTGCAATTCGAAATGAATTTGAATTCATTTCTCTATTTCAATAAGAATCTACAATCATGATTGTTGCCAACTTAAACCATCATTAGTGTATTACCTTAATAACACACCACATGATTACTATAGAGATAGATATGAACTATGTCTACTATATGAACTCAAATTCTATTTTTGAATACACTTGATGTTCATTCCAAATAATAGTACATTTGATGTACTAACTATATATTCATAATCCAAACCATGTTCCATGCATACACCGTGTTTATCACACAAAGTATAGTGGCCCGCCCCCTACATTATGATAGGTATTTAGCCCTGAGCTGCAAAAGCCACACATTAGCCCAAATTATAATCAATGTTCTACATTATGATATCTTCTTCAAGTATCCGTATCCACTTTTTATAATGAATTATGATCTTTGTTTGTCTTTTACACCTTCATTGTCCTCATCTATTTGAAGCTAGCTAGCACTAACTTTCTATCATTCATGCACACACCCGCCCCCCTCTCACCCTCCCTTAGCATCCCCTCCATCACGCACATTCGTTATTTCTCTTTAGGTCATTCACCCGTGGTGTGTGTAGGCCCCCCAGCTCCTTCTTTCCGGCACACACCGGTCGATATACCTCTCTAGCCAAGTGTGCCAACGACAAACACATATATACTTCCCCTCTTATCTTCTCATCATCCATGCCCCCTATGTCCAATACGGTTCCACGCAGGTGCACAATCCCCCCTGTTTTCATTGATCTCATACACGCAGACTGCTCCCCCCTTGACATGGTAGGCCTCTCGCACCACCTCCTAGCCGCACCCCTCTCCCATGTCTGTGTCTCCGGACCTTATTTGCTTCTAACACATGCATGCATATATACGTACCGATCTCCCTACATATAGCCAGGTCGACTATAATTTGTTTTCCCCATGCACCGATACACTTACCTCACTAGTTATGTCTCTCCCTTTCTCGAACACACGACATTTGATCTTCCTATGTAGTTACGTATGCTTACCACAACCATATCGTCTCCCCGCATCATCCTTGCATACCTCCCGACCCGTCTCTAACACACATGTGCATAGACAGACAGACATCCCCCGCCCTCTCATTGATATTGCACTCGTACCCTCCGTTTGTCTAGCAGGCCTCTCCCATCATTTGTGAGATGCCACTCCACCACCAACCCTCTGACACTCTACCTTCGTCTTTCTCCCAACCTTATTCCTCTGCAACACATATCCATGGATGTCGATCAATCTCCCTCAATGGATAGCTAGGTCTCTCTCCTTCCCCACACATATACTAGTCGATCGATCTCTGCCCCCCCACACACACACCGATAGTCAAACGTTGTAGGTAGGTATCCATGCCACAGAGAAAAACTGCACCTCTACCCTCTCAAATTCCAGTAGGCCAGCTGCCATGTATCTTTGACGTGGGCAAACAAAAATTCAATGGCGCTCTTTATCGATCGCGCAGCCACACACTTCATCCCTGTTTTCAGTTCTACCTATATCTCACGTCCATGACTCTGTTTCACACACATTGCATATGTTACATTTTTTGTTTGAGATATCATCGACACATTGCCTCTGTTTCGCACAAACCCTCTCTCTCACACCCACCCACGTACGTACCTACACCTAAAGAAGAGGTGCACGCAGGACGTACGTACTCATGTCTCGGTCCCGGCCACACCTGCGCGGGTACACGGTGGAGTTCGTTTCTATACGAAAAGGCAGCCCATGTGATAATTTGACGCGTGTAGCGGTTGTTTACTCGAAGGAGGCTCGGGTGCCACACCTAGACGGAACAAAGTTCGGCTTGACGCGTTTGTATTAAATAAAGTTATATATTCCTCAATGGCACGTACAGAATATAAAACGATTCCCGTGGGGAAAATAGAAAAATGGGTTTGTCTCTCGTCACACCATCTCACACAAGGCGGTGGTGGCCTCTCTCTCTCAGCGTTAGTCCATGATCCGGCCATATCCCGTCCACCGGCGGAATGGGAGGATGTGCATCGTCTCTCCGTTTGACGGCGTTGAGGCAGAACATCCCGATCTGTGGTACCCGTCGCTCTCTCTGTCCAAGCTCCGGCACGGTAGGGCCTTCGCCACTTGCTCGCTGCCGCAGTATGGGCAGATCCCGGCCACTTGCGCCCTCCTAGTAACATCCCGACGATACTCAGGTACAGCTTCCTCCGGCCTTGCTCCACTGCCCATCTTCCCATGTTGCTGCATGTGGATCTTCTTTAGTTGTTTGCTTAAAACGTATACGGTCGGCGTACTTTCCATCTTGGAATCTCATCCTCAAACCATTTTTGATAAACCACCATGTGCTATCTTTCCCTTATTACATGGAATATGCTTCTTTTTTGTCGACGTATGTGTCTTCAACTCGTTTTATTGGGCAGTAATTGTTTCTTTTCTACCTCCTTTTGCAAACAGGGCTATCCATTTTCACCTCCTTGTTATTGCAACCTTTTGGTGAACTGCACAAATCACCTTTTTCTTAAGAGTGTTTTGTGAAGTTACGCCAAAATGTCACACAGGGAACGTTTTTATATTTCTGTGGGACTGCAGAAAGGGAGATTGGTTTTGCTATCATCCTCATCCAACTCCGTGCCTAATCTTCTCCAACAAGTAGTTAGTCCTAAAGAGAGATCGTAGAGGTGATCGGCTTCTATTTGTGTTTGTTATGTTTCATCATCTAGTTCCACTATTATTTTAATCACCCTGATTGGATATCTTTGCAAATAGGGATGGTCCGCTTGATTGTAACATCCCAAATTTTCAATTTGGAATGTTATACATTAGGTCATCATTGCATATCATATTTTATTGCTTTATGGTGTGATCAAACACGAAGATGATCATCTCTAAAAATTTGCAGCCCATTAGGATGAAGATAAATGGTACCCACCCTCCTAGCGCTGGCGGCCACTCAACCCCTACCAGTGGCCACTCCAGCCCTGGTAGCCACCCTCCTCAAGATGGTGCCCTTTGCTCTCAACTTTGATCATGGGAAGAAGTTTTGAGCAGATATGAGGGCCAAGTTTAGACACCCGGTGGTTTTCTCTCCGGGATTTCACCAAAAGGAATTCACCTTGGTGGTATCTTTTAGTCGAGCATCTTTCAAGCTTGACATGCACACGGTTAGTGTTTCTCTTCTTTCCATGTTTGGGGGTTATGCCCAAGGTTTTCGAGTTCTTTTCTTAAGAGACAGGTCATACAAGTTCTCAGTCGCTTCAAAGTCCGTAGGTTTTGAGATCTATAATGCGGGTAAAATCGTTGAAAAGGATTTTGAGTTGGTTTTTAGCCTTTGGAACTTTGGTGGCCCAAACTTGCACCGGGAAGAAGCTCTTTACTATGATGAGCTTTACAAGGAATGGACTTTGGTGGGTAGGTCGGGCAAGGCAATTATCTCTCACTCCGGTGATCACCAGAGCTATTCCACGGTGGTCAGAGACGGTAGATCAGTTTTCGAGCGGTTATCGGGGCCTATTCATGAGGGCAGTAATCAGGTCCTTAACCACAATTCATTGCAGCTTAATTTGGTCCTAGTGAGGCCTCAGATGGGGCACCAAGAAGTGCAACATATAACTGTGCATAATCACGTGGTTTGCCATGCATGCGGGGCCAACGGTCACTTCGCCCGCTATTGCACTGCTCCAAATTTGCATGGGCTTTGGCCTTTGATTCACTTTAGTTCTTTCTCGAGCCCACTAGAGGAGGCTTGGGCCGAAGGAGAGGTGGAATCCTGGTTTCGTTGTCATAGGCCAGCGGCACAGATTAGGCAAGTAGCATCATTTAAGGAACTGGTCAAGGATTTTTTTTCCCAAACTTCAAGCCGAGACAGTCGCCTGCCTCCTCGCATTCCACTTCACTTGCCTACTCTGTCTCCAGCTCTTCTCCTGCCTTGGCAAGCTCACCGCCACTGCCATTGTCGACGGAGAGGGCTCTGGTCACCTCCTTGCCGGAGTCGACTGCGATGGCCAACATACCCATTGACCCACATCTGTTTGTTCCGCATGGTTTTCAGATTCAGGCGATTGAAGGAAGAAATGGGGTTTCTCGAGCAATAGTACCCCATCGCCCGAGAAGACATGAAGATTGGGCGATTGCCAACATCCATCCTCACCCGAACGAGGTATTTTTTTCCCAATGTCCGTGAGGTTCTAGAGGAGTTTCTTCAGGGAGATGCACAAGTTGGCTTTAGGGAAATACAACCCTGCCCTTTTGGAGAAGCATATGTTTAGTTCAGGCACGTCAGGGATAGAGATAGGCTCATTCAGCAGGGCCCTGATGCTTTTGGAGATGTATTCATCTCGTTCACCAAGCACAATGAGGGCAGAAATTGGCGCAGAGTTCATTTCAGTAGGACTTGCTGGTTACTATTTGTGGGTGTTCCATTTGATTTCTGTAACACTTAAGATATTGCTGCTGCTATTTCCAAGTGGGGCAATATCATAAGCTAGGAGAAAGAGGATGCCCTCGGAGGCAAGATCTTGGTCAAAACAAGAGTTACAGAGCTTGATGACATTCCAAAGAGCAAAAGGTGGTCTGAAGGGGGGCAGTTTGAAGAAGACTCCTGGACTTGTTCTGTTGAAGTGCTGCTAGAGGAAATGCTGGGTGGTGGGCCTACTGATGAAGATCCTATTCCACCTGATGGTGTGGACCCACACCCTATGCGACAACATGCAAATGACTTCCCAGGGTTCCAACCACTACCTATTCACAATATTCATGCTCCAAATGATGACTGGGATGCTTGGGAGGAGCAACAAGGGCAAGAGCAGCACTGGGCTTTGCCACAACCAGAACCAATTCAACCTCAGCAACATCAAGTTGAAATTCTTGCATTGCCAGAAGGGGGGATCCAAATAGTAGCATTACCACAACTGTTTCCTTATCTGATGGCCTATATTTTATTACTCACTCTGCCAGTGAAGAGGTCAATCGGGGAGTTCATGTGCCACAAATTGGTCAAGGGCTTCTCAACATTGCCTTGGCCTATAATGTTGTTGAAGAGGAGGAGGAGCTTCAGGTGCCACAAAACAATGTAGACAATTTACAACTGCAGATTGTGGCCTTGGAGCCTGCTTTGGTAGTTCAGAATGCTGGTTCAGAGCTCCAACTTGACTTACAACAGGTCCCCATGACAGATATGCACAAGGAAGGAAGAGATAATGAAGTTACTGGCACTTCTGTTCTTGAGATGGCCATGGACAGACAGAATGAGGCTGTGAAAGACATTCCAAGTGCTGAAACAATTGCTGCTGCTGTCAGCACTTTGGATGGAGTAACTGTCACTGCACCACAGGCTCTGCTTCTAGATGTAAACGGCAAAGATGATGTCCCAATCCCTCATGTAGGCACCTCATCAGACTTCAATAATAAAGGTAATTATGGATCATTTTCCTTGCCAGGTTCTCCTACTGTGTTTGATTTACATGAACTGGCTGAAAATCTTGCTTTGGAAATTATTGATGGCTCACATTTAATGTCTGAAGAAGGACTAGATCTCTGGATTACGCATTTTACACCAGCAACCCAAGGAACTGCCAACACATTCAAAATTGAAATTCTAGTAAGTTGGTTCAACTTCATAATACATCTGTTATTGACACTTGATAAGTTTGGTTGGACAATGCATTTGCTCAAATCTGATATGTGGAAACTATTGAGTTCTAATTGTGAACAAGAGGAAACTATGCTTTTTCATATACCTGATGGATGTGCTACTTCCCAGGAACCAACTTGTAAAGATTTATTGCTAGGGCAGGGAAAGGAAAATGAAGGAATTCGCCCTGCAGCTCACTCTTCCAGTGGAGCAGGCAGTCCTCTTAAGCAAGTCTCTCCAACTAAAGTACTCCCACTTGGTGAAGCTTTTTCAAGGAAAAGAAGGGGAAAAGAACCTATGGTTGAAACTGAGGTAAGAAGGAGTGACAGGATTAAGAATGATAATAAGGGTTATAGAAGGAAATCATGTGATGCTAAATCTTGTTTGCCATGTAATGCTATCCCTCCAGTTATTCAGAATTCAGTGGTTAAAAACCTGACTAAATCTTTTAGTAAGGTTGCTGAGGATGAACTACAAGAAAAGTTGTACAAGAAGCCTAAAAAGAAGGGGCAGGAGGAGGTGGCCAAGTTGTCCAAGGCCACAGGAGAGGTTCATAAAACAAAGATTGTGTGATGATGAGACAACCCCACCAGCTTGGTTTGAACAACAGAGTGTCCTGCTGTTCTCTTCTGGAGAATATTTGCTCATTGTTTGTAGTGAAATTTAATATCAGAACTTGTTTCATAGTGGATGATTGCCCTGGGAGGCATCTTTTGTTTGTTGGCTGTAATCGGGTGAAGTGTAAACTATGGTACCCTATTATGGGAGTGACTTATGCTCTAGCTGATGCTCTCAAAGTTCTTGTCCTTCATTACTTGTTGCTTTGGCCTTGGCTCTCACCTATTTCAGTGCAATGCTTGATTGAAGTTCCTACTTGTATGATCTCTGTTATCTATTTGGAACACAAATACATTAAACTTTGGGATAGCCACAAGGGAATTGACCTTGGTGTACAAAGGCACATATCTTTGGTTATAAATGAATAACAATAGAACCTGGAATATACTAAACTAGAATGTAAGAGGTATAAATTCTTCAGGTAAGTGGTTGGCTATCAGGCAAAAAGTGGAAGAGAGTGCTGTTGGGATTGTTTGTTTACAGGAAACAAAGAGAGAATTTGGATTTAACATATATACATAAAGTTTGCCCATATATATTTAATAAATTTGAATACTTACCTTCCATTGGGGCATCTGGTGGTATCCTCATTGCATGGAATGGAGCTGTATTCACTGGAGAGTTGATGTTTCAAAACAAATTTTCTTTATCCATTCAATTTACATGCAACACTTCCTCCAAGTCTTGGATTCTCACAAACATCTATGGTCCTTGCAATCATGAGGATAAGATTGAGTTCATTGAATGGTTTGGTAATATTCAGATGCCAAATGATGTGGATTGGATTATCATGGGGGACTTTAACTTCAATAGAAAACCTGAGGACAAATAAATCTGGGGGTGATGTCAATGAAATGCTTATGTTTAATGAAGCTATTAGTGAACTTGGTTTGATTGAACTACCTCTAAAAGGCAGAAAGTTTAGTTGGAGTAACATGCACGACACCCCCCTCCTGAAGAAGTTAGATTGGTTTTTCACCTCCGCTGCTTGGATGACCAGTTACCCAGACTCCATTGCTCTTCCCATGGCTAAACCAATTTCTGATCACCTTCCTTGTATGATTAAAATTGGCACAAATATTCCAAAAATCCCAAGTGTCCAGATTTGAAAATTATTGGCTCAACCACAGCTCCTTCAAACAAGTGGTTCAGGCTACATGGAACATTCCAGTGGGTCACACTGACTGTGCAAAGAAGATAAATGCAAAGTTCAAAAATGTCAGAAGAGCACTCAAGCTGTGGGCAAAAAACTTATCTTGTCATAAGAAATAGATTGCAGAGCTAAATGATGTTATTTTCCTATGGGACTTGATTGAGGAATACAGGGATCTATCAGTGTTTGAAACTAATTGCAGAAACATGCTAAAGGATTTCTTGTTAACTGTGCTCAACAATCAGAAGATTTATTGGAAACAGAGAGGTAAAATTAAAGGGGTGAAGTTTGGAGATGAGAACACAAAATTCTTTCAGACAAAAGCTTCTATTAATCACAAACACAATAAAATTGCCATGCTGTTAAACAAGGATCAAGTTGAAGTCACAGACCATGAAGGCAAGGCAGCAATCTTATGGGAGGCTTATAAAAATAGATTGGGACAGTCCAATGGGCATTCCATGCATTTTGATCTAAATGATTTGTATGAAAACACAGTGGACCCGCATATATTCATTGATTTGGAAAAGCCTTTTACCCAAGAAGAAATAGATGATGTGGTTAAAAACCTGCTAGCAAATAAATCACCAGGCCCAGATGGATTTAATAATGAGTTTATCAAAAGTTGTTGGGATATCATCAAAACAGATGTTACCGAGCTTATTATGGCTTTTCATGTTGCGAATGTAAACCTTGAGAGTATCAACACATCTTTCATCACTCTAATTCCCAAAAAGGAAGTGCCACTTTCTCCAAATGACTTTAGGCCAATTTCTTTGCTCAGTGGAGTGCTGAAGATCATTACAAAATTACTGGCCAATAGATTGCAAGGAGTTATTCTTCAGATGGTGCATATCAACCAATATGGCTTCCTTAAAGACAGAGTGATACAGGATTGCCCAGGATGGGCTTATGAGTATAATCACCAATGCCATAAGTCTAGGGAGATAATATTACTAATCAAACTAGATTTTGAAAAGGCTTTTGATACAATTGAGCATGAAGCAATCTTTGATATTTTTAAAGCTAAAGGCTTTGGAAATGAATGGATTTCATGGATGAAAGCTTTATTCCAACTGCATCATCATCTGTATTGCTGAATGGTGTACCTGGGAAAAAATTTACATCAGAAGAGGAGTGAGACAGGGGGACCCATACTCTCCTTTAATTTTTGTGCTTGGTGCTGATCTGTTGCAATCTGTTCTTAACAAAGCCATGAGGTTAAACCTACTCACTGCACCACTTCAAGTCAACTCTTGCCCTCACTTCCCAATAGTCCAATATGCAGATGACACTCTAGTGATTATGCAAGCAGATACTAGGTAGTTGTTTTGTCTGAAGGCCGTACTCAATACTTTTGCTTCTGCAACAGGGCTAAAAGTGAATTATGGGAAGTCATTCATGGTCCCTTTAAACATTTCTGAGGACAGGGTAGAACTTTTTACAAACACACTTCAATGTGCCAGAGGGCAATTCCCTTTTACTTACCTTGGCCTTCCATTGGGAATATTCAAACCAACTGTGGAACAATGTCTGCCTCTTGTTAACAGGATTGCAAAGAGACTGGCAGGTATTTCTATTTTCATGACTCAAGCAGGCAAATTACTCCTGGTCAAATCAGTGCTAACATTTTTACCAGTCTTCTTCATGAGTTGTCTGGACATTCCTATTACAATAAAGAAACAGATAATAAAATACATGAGGCACTGTCTTTGGAGAGGCCCTGACATGGAGGGTCACAGACCTGCATTGGTGGCTTGGCACACTGTGTGTAGGCCCAAGGAACAGGGAGGTCTAGGTGTATTAGATGTCTACACACACAACAAAACTCTGCTCATGAAGAATCTACACAAATTCTTCAACAGACATGACATACCTTGGGTCAACCTGATTAGGGAAACTTACTACAATGATGGGAAACTACCAGGAGACAGCACAGTAGGATCATTTTGGTGGAAATCCAACTTAGCTCTCAATGAACAATACAAAGCTATTGCTAGATGCAATATGGGTGATGGTGTCAGTGCATATTTTTGGGATGATCTATGGCATCAGGCAGTACTCGAACACAGATTCCACCACTTATACTCCTTTGTGAGAAATCCACAGTTGAACATCCAACAAGTGCTGCAGACAGAATACCTATAGGATCTTTTCTATCTACCACTGACAACAGAGGCATATGAGGATTTTTTACAAATGGAGGATATTTGCATCTCTATGAGACAATCTGAATTCTTGGACTCTTTGGACACATGGAGTTACATTTGGGGGAATGAATTATAATCATCAATCAAATCATATAAAATATTAATTGGACACAAGCAAACTCCTCAACGCTTCAACTGGATTTGGCAAAGCTCATGTCAGCCAAAACACAAATTATTCTTCTGGCAACTGCTCCATGACAGAGTTAACACAAGGAATCTGCTGAGAAGAAAGAGCTTTGTATTGGAGGCATACAATTGTGCAGTAAGAGGATGTCAACAGGAAGAAACACTACATCATCTTTCTGGGGTTGTCCCTTTATTCAGCAATGCTGGGACTTTATATGTCCAACAAGAACACCAAACTTGTCAGTGTTAGAAGCATTCCAAGATCTCAAGGACAAAATAAATTACCCTTTTTACATGGAGATCATCATTCTTGGAGCATGGCCCATCTGGATAACTAGAAACAATAAGATTTTTGAAAACATTGCACCATCATTCCAAGGATGGAAGTTCATTTTCCTGGAGGAACTCAAGCTTCTAAGATTCAGAATGAAGAAAAAGCATGAGAGACAATTCTCTGATTGGCTAGAAGCCCTGTTGTAATTTTATTTTTCTTTTGTAGGCTTGTTCTTTTCTTTTTATCTTCCTTTTCTTTGTTTAGTTTCTTCTTCTAAAGGCTTACCTCAAGCCTTTAGGACTACTTGTTACTTTGCTCTTTTCTCTATAAAAAAATTGCAGTGGGGTTTTAGCCTACTATTTATAGTAAAAAAATCATTGCTTTTTAGTTGATCCTAGAATTTCTAACCAACTCAAGGACCCACGGAGAGAGTTGGGGATTATGTTATTTTCATATTTGAGTTTTTCTCAAATTTTGAAAAGAGGATCATTTGTTTTAATTATTTTTCTCTTCGAACATTTCTAAATATGAAAATAAAAGAGAGAGGATAAAATGACTTCTCAAAAATAAAGAAATATTGGAGGGAAAATATTAAAATCAAATAAGAATTTTATTCGGAGTTTTATTGCTATTTTATTGGAATTAGGAAAAAATGCCCAAATAAATGTTCACTTTGTCTGCGGTATTATTAGTGGACCGTGAAAATTTATTTTAGGATTTTTTGACTCCGTTTAGTATTTCCTTTATTAGTTTTTCTATGTCAGGATTTATTTAAAAAAAATTGAACCGACTTATCGGGCCATGTCCGACCTGGACACTGCACCAGGTCGGCCTTATAAGCCGGGGGCCCGACACCGCTAGCCCGCCAACCCCGCCCCGCCAAAACCCTAGCCCCGCGCCGCCGCCGGAGTCGCCCCGCCACCGGAGCCACCCGTCGCTGCCGCTGAGGTGTCCGCCGCCGCCGCCATACGGTTTATCTCGGGAATCCGTCGATTTTTTTGAAACCCTAGATTTGTTTTTTTTCTAGATTCAGTTCGGGTTTTTTTGGTTTAGTTAAATAGCGGACGTTCATCCGTACATTCATTTTAGTGAACGTTGTTCGTCCGTTTGCTGTAGATAGCAAACATTCGTTCGATAGCCTGTTCGTCGCGATTTACTTTCCAAGGTTTTTCTGCGATTATTTTCGATCGTGATTTCTGCCCTGATCTTCGTTTATCCGTTTAAGGTGATTCAAGCTCCAAGTTCTTCGTCCCGAAGCCCTCTTTCTGTTTAACCAACTTGAACAAGATTTTGGTACTGTAAAATTTGATTTTAGTCTAGATTAGTAAACGGCTCTTGTTTCTGTTGTAGTTTGAGTTTCGTTGCTCCGTTTGATTTGACTCTTTTTGCAAGCCGGAGTTCTTCAGTTGAACTTTCTGGTTAGATCTTCTTATTTGAGTCTTACCCGTGCTTCTAGTTAAGTGCTTATGTATGTTGTTTGCGATAGAGTTCCCAGAGTGCGAAGCGTACTACTATGAGTCTCTATGTTTTGTGGATCATCAGCAAGGCAAGTAACACATTGATCATACCTCTTTACTACCCAGTTTTTATGCATTAGATCAACCCTCAAACATTGCATGGTTAGGATCTGTTATAACATGTGGGTTTTTGGGAAGTAGATGATGAGGTAGAACTTATTGACCTTTTATTATCAGACCTTTGGGAGTTACTTCTACATTATGCTTATATTGCTATGCTATGCTCGTAGACGTGGATTGGGTGAGTGTATCCATGACAGATGTGAGTATTGTTAATTAACGGTTAACTTAAGGTGGCTACTTAAATACACATCTGGGTGGATTGGTTGAGGCACCCTGGAGTACGCAGTGGTTGTTAGGGCACCTGGAGAATCCAGTGTTGTCCTAGGATATCCCGGAGTACCC
This sequence comes from Aegilops speltoides, assembly GCA_021437245.1. Classification (NCBI taxonomy): domain Eukaryota; kingdom Viridiplantae; phylum Streptophyta; class Magnoliopsida; order Poales; family Poaceae; genus Aegilops; species Aegilops speltoides. The sequence continues at coordinate 89,156,263 of CM038147.1, read as the reverse complement.
GTGTGATTATCCTACGGTTTGCCACCCATGCTCAAAGGGATCATAAGATTATTCATGCTAGAAACTTCCGTGTGCAGCCACAAGCCAATATGGGCTCTGGCATAGTTGAGTAAGTTGTGTGAGCTCTTGAAGAGGTAGACTAACAGATGTAGTGGGTTGTAGGTGGTACTGTCTTCGTACGGAGTTAATTCTTCATAAAGGCCATGTCTCGATCCTCCGATAATGGATGTGTTCGAGTCCTGTGGGGAAAAGTGTGGAAACCTCCGCAGAGTGTACAAACTAATCATGGTTAGCGGTGTCCCGGCTATGGACATGTTGAGTATCTGGTTTTTTGATTATCATGTTGATCTCATCACTCTAAATTAATTTGATTGGGCTTAATGATGTTGCTTAATTGGGATTGAGTTGGAGGAACCTTCTCAATGTTTAAAAACCACCATGATAGTTAAACAAAATTTATTCCTTTGTTGTAGGGAAAATTTGCTTTATGCAAAACTGTAATCATAGAGCTTTCCACCAGCCATATATGCATGTAGTGATAGCATTTATTCTGTTCATTACTCTATGTGTTACATTGCCTGCATATTCCATGTGCTGACCCGTTTCGGGCTGCAACATTTCATGTTGCAGACTTTTTAGACGACGAGTAAGGTGACATAGGTCGTTGTCGTTCACTCAGCTATGTCGTTGGAGTTTGATGGACTCACTCTATCTTCTAAGCCTTCCCCAGTTATCTTATTTAGATGTCTTAAGCCATATTATTGTAATCAGTTCTCTTTTGAGACATTTGATGTATTAAGTGTGTGACTGAAACTCTATATAAATCCTCAAGTACTGTGTGTGTCAGCATTACCGATCTAGGGATGACACTGATGCACAGAGACTAGGCTGTTTGAGGTCTGGTCGCTACAAGATGGTATCAGAGCACACGCTGACTGTAGGACACGACCACTAAGCTAAAACCATAGGTCAGTCCTCTCTACTAATTTCTGACTCCTCTCCCTTTTCTACTCTATAGGATGACGGACTCAAGGAACAAGTTTACACAACCGGTTGAAGACACTCCTTTTGGACGACACTTGAAGGAAGTTACTAGGTACCTGAACATCGGAATACCAAGCTTCACCGAGACCTACATCGCCACTGTACCAGAAGAGGAGCTTTGGATGATTCGAGTTCAAGTTCCCCGAAGGAAGTTCATGCCAGCCACTGAGCCCATAGAGTTTTCCTTTGATGCACCAACTTGGAGTCTAGGAAAGAGCATGGCAGCCCACATCACCATCGGACGCATTGGAGAAGTTTACCACAAGGATCTCAAGGATACTATCTACCAGATATGTGGGCGCCGAGATGAGCAATGGGAGATGATCAGCACCAGGAGGGATAGGTCCATTGCAGTTTTCATCCAGGAGTTAAACCAACACATTCGTCGCCAGAAGAACTAGATGTGCGCACGCATGATAGATCTGAAGAAGGCAATGACCAGGATCACGGAGCTGGACGAAGAACTCAAGTCTACACGCGATGGATATGAGGACGAAATGACAATACTAGTGGAAAAGAATGACAATCTGACGAGGAAGCTAGGAGGATTCATGGGAGACCCCGCGCCAGGAGGAGATGATGACGATTCCAAGGACATTCGCTCGAAGGACTACATCATCATTGACAACACCAACTCAGACCCCGACGACAGCGATGATGACTATGTTGATGAAGCTGGAGCAGATATCATGGAGTCTTCCACCGATTAAAACTTCTAGTCGACCACCATATCAGTAGTAGTATTCCCCCATGTATACAGTATAGTCCGAGCACTTTTGTAACGATAGTTAGACCGATTGTATGCCCTTGTTTGAATTGATTGAAGTGATATAATTGTGTTTGTCTCATGTGCATATGGGTAGTGTTTTCCCTTTAGACCTCATTCTACTCTGTTTTCTCACCTTTTCTAAACCCATCAGATGCCTCCGAGACGTGACAATGGATTTGCTTTCCCACTGGAGCTCACTCAGTTGATCCAGCAGCAGAATACCTTGATGCAGCTACTAGTCCAGAATCAGAACTAGGGGAACAACAACAACAACCCACCACCACCACCACCTGTTTTGACCACTTAGCCCATTTTCTAAGGCTGAATCCGCTGGTGTTCTCGAGTAGCACCAAGCCGATTGTTATAGATGATTGGCTCTGAAAGATTGGAAGGGAGCTGACCACTGCAGGATGCATAAATGCGGAGAGAGTGCGTTTTACCGCACATCAGCTTGATGGACCCGTAGCATCATGGTGGGAGAATTTCACAGCCACTTACCCCATTGACACTGTTACATGGGACCAGTTTCAGCAGGCTTTCCGCACTGCCCATGTTTCAGCTGGAGGTATGAACATGAAGAAGCGCGAGTTTCGCAACTTGCACCAAGGAGGATGCACGGTGGGGCAATATGTGGATGAGTTTAGTAAGTTAGCATGTTATGCCCCGGATGACGTAGCTACAGATGCTGCTAAGCAAGAGAAGTTTCTAGAAGGACTGAATGATGAGCTGAGCATGCAATAGATGGTGGCGACCTTCAACAACTACCAGGAGTTGGTAGACAGAGCTCTTATGATTGAAGGGAAGCAGCAACAGATAGACAACCGCAAGAGGAAGTATGGACAAGGGAAGTACAATTCAGGAGCACAGCAGAGGCCCCGTTTTACCCTGAACTCGGGAGGACACATTCACCATAACCATGGAGGCCATAATTCAAATGGAGTAAGTTCGCATAATCATAGTGGCCCCAAGAATGGGAATGGGAATGGAGGAAGCAATGGCCAGAACCATTCCAACCCAGCAATGCCCGCCAAGAAGGATCTAAGTCACATTACTTGTTTCAAGTGCGGGAAGAATGGACATTACGCCACGGAGTGTTTTGAAGCAAAGAATGGAAATTGCAATGGAAGCTCTGGGAAGAATCCCACCCCTTTCAACAGGGGACAAGTGAACCACGTAAGCATGGAGGAGGTTGAAGCACAACCCGATGCAGTTACAGGTAAGTTTTTGGTTAAGTCATTTACTGCAAAAAAAATTAATCAAGGAAAAGAATCTAGGGTTAGTGAAAACTAATAAATTAGGCCAACTTTGTCAGTCTGTCCTTAATATAGAAATAAATCGAAAGGTTAAAATAAGAAGAAAGTCCAATAAAAGTATATCAGAATCAATCCCTCTTATTAGATTTCGTTCTTTTTGATACTGGTGCATCGCATTCATACATATCAAGGGGATTTGTGGATAAGTATAACTTGCCAACCCAAGTCCTTAGGTCACCCATGTTAGTAACCTCGCCAGGAGCAGAGTATATGGCCAGCATATGGTGTGATCGGTTACCATTAAGGATTGGTAACTACGTGTTCCCCTCAGACCTAATAATATTAGAATCGCAAGGACTGGATGTAATATTAGGCATGGATTGGTTATCAAAGTATGGAGGGAACATTGACTGCGTGAGTAAGTCGATTATGCTCACCACTCCAGAAGGAAGACGGATTAAGTATGTATCCCGGCATTTGCCGAAGAAGACTCAAGTAAATTGCTTATCAGGAGTTGTACAGGAGGAAGTACTAGTGGTGAAGGATTTCCCTGATGTATTTCCAGAGGAGTTGCCAGGCATGCCACCATATAGAGACATTCAGTTTTTGATTGAGCTTTTGCCAGGCACAGGGCCAATATCTAAGAGACCATATCGGATGCCCGCCTAGGATTTGGAGGAAATTAAGAAGTAGATTAAGGAGCTACTGGATAAAGGTTATATTCGCCCAAGTTCATCACCTTGGGGATCCCCAGTATTTCTAGTGGAGAAGAAGGATTGATCATTGAGGATGGTTGTTGACTATCGTGCGTTGAACGAATTGACGATCAAGAACAAGTACCCACTGCCAATGATCAATGATTTGTTTGACCAGTTGCAAGGAGCTAAAGTATTTTCCAAGATCGATCTGCGATCAGGATACCACCAGCTGAAGATTCGAGAGCAGGATATACCTAAGACCGCTTTTACCACAAGGTACGGGCTATATGAGTATACTGTTATGTCATTTGGTCTGACTAACGTGCCTGCATATTTTATGAACATGATGAACAAGGTTTTTATGGAGTTTTTGATAAGTTCGTCGTGGTGTTCATTGATGATATATTAGTTTACTCGAAGAATGAAGAGGAGCATAAGGAGCATTTGTGTTTGGTTCTCGAGAAGCTCAGGGAACATCAGTTATATGCTAAGTTCAGCAAGTTTGAATTTTGGTTGAAAGAAGTTGGATTCCTCAGACAAGTTATATCCGGAGAAGGAATAGCAGTAAACCCCACCAAGGTTGTCACTGTGACTAAATGGGAATCACCCACATCAGTTGGAGAGATCAGGAGTTTTCTTGGACTCGCAGGATATTACTGGAGGTTCATTGAGAATTTCTCCAAGATTGCAAATCCCATGACGTAGTTGTTAAAGAAGGACACCAAGTTCAAATGGAGTGAGGATTGTGAGGCCAGTTTTCAGGAGTTGAAGAAATGTTTGGTTACAGCCCCAGTGTTGATTCTTCCAGATCAACGTAAGGATTATCAAGTGTATTGCGATGCATCTCGTCGAGGACTTGGAGCAGTGCTTATGCAGGAGGGAAGAGTTGTTTCATATGCCTCATGATAGCTTAAACCTCATGAGAAAAATTATGCTACACACGATTTGAAGTTAGCAGCTGTAGTGCATGCATTGAAGACATGGAGACATTTCCTCATCGGAAACCATTGCGAGGTGTACACGGATCACAAGAGCATGAAGTATATCTTCATGCAGAAGGAGTTGAATCTCAGGTAGAGGAGATGGTTGGAGCTCATCAAGGATTATGATATGAAGTTGCACTATCATCCAAGAAAGGCTAATGCACTAGCTGATGCGTTGTGTCGCAAGAGTCATGTCAATACACTCATGACCGGAGGGTTACCCAAGGAGTTAGCCGTGGAACTTCGCGAGCTATGTTTGGAAATAGTTCCGAGAGGTTTTGTAGCAGCATTGGAAATTCAGTCTACCTTGATGGATAAGGTCAGAGAAGCTCAGAAGACTGATAAAGAGATTGCTGAGATAATGGAAAGGATGAGCAAAGGAAAACCTAAAGGATTTCATGAGGATGAGCATGATACCTTATGGTTTGAGGATCGCGTACATGTGCCTAATGACCCTGAGGTCAGGAAGTTGATTCTGCAGGAGGCCCATGATTTGCCGTATTCGATTCACCCAGGAAATACCAAGATGTATCTGGATTTCAAGGACAGTTTCTGGTGGACCGGAATGAAGAAAGATATTGCAGAGTATGTAGCAGTATGTGATGTATGTCAGAGAGTAAAGGCAGAGCATCATAAGCCAGCAAGATTGCTACAACCATTGCCGATACCCGAATGGAAGTGGGACAAGCTAGGCATGGACTTTATCACAGGATTGCCCAGAACTCGTTCAGGCTATGGCTCGATATGGGTTGTAGTCGATCGGTTGATGAAGGTAGCTCATTTCATCCCAGTGAAGACCACTTACACCAGTGCTAAGTTGGCCAAGATATATATGACCAGGATCGTATGTATGCATGGAGTTCCGAGGACCATTGTATTAGATAGAGGAACCAGTTTACCTCAAAGTTTTGGAACCAGTTGCATGAGACTTTGGGTACCGGGCTAGAGTTCAGTACAGCCTTTCATCCACAGACAGATCGACAGACCGAGAGAGTCAATTAGATTCTGGAGGACATGTTGCGAGCTTGTGCGCTAGATTATGGATCTAGTTGGGACGACAATTTGCCATATGCAGAGTTCTCTTACAACAACGGTTATCAAGCCAGTTTGAAGATGGCCCCTTTCAAAGCTTTGTATGGAAGGAGGTGCAGGACACCGTTGCTGTGGGATGAAGTTGGAGACTGTCAGTTTTTTGGACCGGATTTGATTAAAGAGTCTGAATAGAAGGTTAAACTGATCCGCGATAGACTCAGGGTAGCCCAGTCCAAGCAGAAGAGCTATGCGGATTCTAAATGCAAAGAGACAGTTTACGAAGCCGGAGACAAAGTATATCTTCGTGTGTCCCTACTTCGATGAGTTAAGCGTTTTGGAGTTAAGGGAAAGTTAGCACCACGTTTGGTGGGACCATACAAAGTTTTGGAACGTATTGGAGAAGTTGCTTACAATCTGGAATTGCCAGAAGGATTGTTGGTAGTTCACGATGTGTTTCACATTTCCGAGTTGAAGAAGTGCCACGCAGAGATGGCCGATATTCCTCTGAGAGATACAGTGCCACTAGAAGCGATTCAGTTGGATAGCGATTTGACCTACAAGGAGAAACCAGTGAAGATTCTCGAGTTTGCCAGCCGAATCACACGCAGGAAAGTTATCAAGTTCTGCAAAGTTTAGTGCAGCCACCATACCGAGGATGAAGCCACCTGGGAGCGAGAGGAAGGCCTACTGAAGGACCACCCGCACCTATTTTCTAGCCAACCCGAATCTCGAGGGCGAGATTCATCTTAAGGGGGGTTGGTTTGTCACATCCCAAATTTTCAATTTGGAATGTTATACATTAGATCATCATTGCATATCATATTTTATTGCTTTTTGGTTGATCCTAGAAATTCTACGCACCTCAAGGACCCACGGAGAGAGTTGGGGATTTCGTTATTTTCATATTTGAGTTTTTCTCAAATTTTGAAAAGAGGATCATTGGTTTTAACTATTTTTCTCTTCGAATATTTCTAAATATGAAAATAAAAGACATGGGATAAAATGACTTCTCCAAAATAGAAATATTAGAGGGAAAATATTAAAATCAAATAAGAATTATATTTGGAGTTTTATTGCTATTTTATTTGAATTAGGAAAAAAATGTGTTTTCCAAAATTGCATTAGAGGCCCAAATAAATGTTCACTTTGTCCGCAATATTATTAGAGGATAGTGAAAATTTACTTCAGGATTTTTGGACTCCGTTTAGTATTTCTTTTACTAGTTTTTCTGCATCAGGATTTATTTTAAAAAAATTGAACCGACTTACCAGGCCGTGTCCGACCTAGACACTGCACCCGGCCGGCCTTATAAGCCAGGGGCTCGAGCCCGCTAGCCCGCCAGCACCGCCCCAACGAAACCCTATCCCCACGCCGCCGCCACCGCCAATCGCCGCCACCGCCGCCTCCCCGTCGCCACGCCACCGGAGCCGCCCGCCGCCGCTGCCGAGGTAGCCGCCGCTACCGCTGTACGATTTTTCTCGGGAAACAATCGTTTTTTTGAAACCCTAGATTTGTTTTTTTAGATTCGGTTCGGTTTTTTTGGTTTAGTTAAATAGCGGACGTTCGTCCATACGTTCGTTTTAACGAATGTTTTTCGTCCGTTAGCCGTAGACAGCGAATGTCCGTTAGATAGCATGTTCGTCGTGTCTTATTTTCCAGGGTTTTTCCGTGATTATTTTCGATCGCGATTTCCGCCTTGATCTTTGTTTTAGTTTATCTTTTCGCTTGTTTATCTATTTCAAGTGATTCAAGCGCCTAGATCTTCTTCTCAAAGCCCTCTTTCTGTTTAACCAACTTGAACAAGATTTTGGTACTGTAAAATTTGATTTTAGTCCAGATTAGTAAATGATCTTGTTTCTTTTGTAGTTTGAGTTTTGTTGCTCCGTTTGATTTGATTCTTTATGCAAATCGGAGTTCTTCAGTTGAACATTCTGGTTAGATCTTCTTATTTGGGTCTTACCCATTCTTCTAGTTGAGTGCTTATGTATGTTACTATTTGTTTGCGATAGAGTTCCCGGAGTGCAAAGCTCGCTACTACGAGTCTCTAGGTTTTGCGGATCATCAGCAAGGCAAGTAACACTTTGATCATACCTCTCTACTACCCAGTTTTTATGCATTAGATCAACCCTCAAACATTGCATGGTTAGGATGTGTTATAACATGTGAGTTTTTCGGAAGTAGATGATGAGGTAGAACCTATTGCCCTTTTATTATCAAACCTTTGGAAGTTACTTCTACGTATGGTTATTTTGCTATGCTATGCTCATAGATGTGGATTGGGTGAGTGTATCCATGACAGATGTGAGTATTGTTAATTAATGGTTAACTTAGGGTGGCTACTTAAATACACATCTGGGTGGATTGGTTGAGGCACCCTAGAGTACCCAGTGGTTGCCAGGGCACCTGGAGAATCCAGTGTTCTCCTAGGATATCCCGGAGTACCCGTGTGATTATCCTACGGTTTGCCACCCAGGCTCAAAGGGATCTTAAGATTATGCATGCTAGAAACTTCCGTGTGCAGCCACAAGCCAATATGGGCTCTGGCATAGTTGAGTAAGTTGCGTGAACTTTTGAAGCGGTAGACTAGCAGATGTAGTGGGTTGTAGGTGGTACTGTCTACCCAGAGTAGGGAGTTAATGCTTCAGAAAGGCTATATCTTGATCCTCCGGTCATGGATGTGTTCTAGTCTTGTGGGGAAAAGGGCGCAAACCTGCGCAGAGTGTACAAACTAATCATGGTTAGTAGTGTCCCCGGTTAGGGACATCTTGAGTATCTGGTTTTTTGGATTATCATGTTGATGTCATCACTCTAAACTAATTTGATTGGGCTTAATGATGATGCTCAATTAGGATTGAGTTGGAGGAACCTTCTCAATGTTTAACAACCACCACGATAGTTAAAAAAAATTTATTCCTTTGTTGTAGGGAAAAATTGGCTCTATGAAAAACTGTAACCGTAGAGCTTTCCACCAGCCATATATGCATGTAGTGATAGCATTTATTCTCTGTGTTAGCCAGCATATTCCATGTGCTGACCCATTTCGGGCTGCAACATTTCATGTTGCAAACTTTTAATGACGAGTAAAGTGCCATAGATCGTTGTCGTTCACTCAGCTATGCCGTTGGAGTTTGATGGACTCAATCTATCTTCTAAGCCTTCCGTTGTTATTTTATTTAGATGGCCTTAAGCCATATTATTGTAATAAGAACTCTTTTGAGACATTCGATGTAATAAGTGTGTGATCGAAACTCTATTATAAATCCTCAAGTACTGTGCATGTTAACATTACCGATCCAGGGATGACACTTATGCACAGAGACTAGACTGTTTGAGGTCTGGTCGCTACATTGATTTTAGTGGAGCTGCACAAAATGATCTGATTTTGGTGTCCTCCATACACCTCTTTTTTGGCTACAGAGCTGGGTGAAACTAGTTGCCAAGCAATGAACAGTGTGCCAAGGAAATGGAGCCTTTCCTACGAACAACATCGAGCAATTATATATTTTTCTTTATTTGTACATTTTCTCACAACTTTGTCTTTAGTTGTGATGTGAAGATTGGAGTTGATCTGCGAACCATTGAGATACATTAGCAGCCATGGTAGTTTCATTTGTATTTGATGGAACGTTGTAATGAGATAATCTTGAGGCAAGAGACATGAATTCTAAGTTGAAACCTTTTTTTCCTGTGGGAACCAAAGTTTTCTTCCCTGATCTTTGTTTCAGGGTTTTTCCGCGATTATTTTCGATTGTGATTTCTGCCCTGATCTTTGTTTTAGTTTATCTTTTCGCTCGTTTATCCGTTTTAGGTGATTCAAGCGCCTAGATCTTCGTCCCAAAGCCCTCTTTCTGTTTAACCACCTTGAACAAGATTTTGGTTCTGTAAAACTTAATTTTAGGCCAGATTAGTAAACGAATCTTGTTTCTTTTGTAGTTTGAGTTTCGTTGCTCTGTTTGATTTGATAATTTTTGCAAATCGGAGTTCTTCAGTTGAACTTTCTGGTTAGATGTTCTTATTTGAGTCTTACCCGTTCTTGTAGTTGAGTCCTTATGTATGTTACTATTTGTTTGTGATAGAGTTCTCGGAGTACGAAGCGTGCTACTACGAGTCTCTAGGTTTTGCGGATCATTAGCAAGGCAAGTAACACTTTGATCATACCTCTTTACTACCCAGTATTTATGCATCACATCAACCCTCAAACATTGCAAGGTTAGGATGTGTTATAACATGTGGGTTTTTGGGAAGTAGATGATGAGGTAGAACCTATTGCCCTTTTATTATCAAACCTTCGGGAGTTACTTCTACGTTATGCCTATATTGCTATGCTATGCTCGTAGATGTGGATGGGGTGAGTGTATCCATGACAGATGTGAGTATTGTTAATTAATGGTTAACCTAAGGTGGATACTTAAATACACATCTGGGTGGATTGGTTGAGGCACCCTGGAGTACCCAGTGGTTTTCAGGGCACCTGGAGAATCCAGTGTTGTCCGAGGATATCCCAGAGTACCCGTGTGATTATCTTACGGTTTGCCACCCATGCACAAAGGGATCATAAGATTATGCATGCTTGAAACTTCCGTGTGCAGCCACAAGCCAATATGGGCTCTGGCGTAGTTGAGTAAGTTGCGTGAGGTCTTGAAGCGGTAGACTAGCTGATGTAGTGGGTTGTAGGTGGTACTGTCTACCCAGAGTAGGGAGTTAATGCTTCAGAAAGGCTATATCTTGATCCTCCGATCATGGATGTGTTTGAGTCTTGTGGGGAAAAGGGCGCAAACCTCCGCAGAGTGTACAAACTAATCATTGTTAGCAGTGTCCCCGGTTAGGGACATCTTGAGTGTCTGGTTTTTTGGTTTATCATGTTGATCTCATCACCCTAAATTAATTTGATTGGGCTTAATGATGATGCTTAATTGGGATTGAGTTGGAGGAACCTTGTCAATGTTTAACAACCACCATGGTAGTTAAACAAAATTTATTCCTTTGTTGTAGGGAAAAATTGGCTTTATGCAAAACTGTAACCATACAGCTTTCCACCGGCCATATATGCATGTAGTGATAGCATTTATTCTCTGTGTTACATTGCCAGCATATTCCATGTGCGGACCCGTTTCGGGCTGCAACATTTCATGTTGCAAACTTTTAACGACGAGTAAGGTGCCATAGGTCGTTGTCGTTCACTCAGCTATGCCGTTGGAGTTTGATGGACTCAATCTATCTTCTAAGCCTTCCGCTGTTATCTTATTTAGATGGCCTTAAGGCATATTATTGTAATAAGTTCTCTTTTGAGACATTCGATGTAATAAGTGTGTGATCGAAACTCTGTTATAAATCCTCAAGTACTGTGCGTGTCAGCATTACCGATCCAGGGATGACACTTATGCACAGAGAGTAGACTGTTTGAGGTCTGGTCGCTACATTGATTTTAGTGGAGCTGCACAAAATGATCTGATTTTGGTGTCCTCCATACACCTCTTTTTTGGCTACAGAGCTGGGTGAAACTAGTTGCCAAGCAATGAACAGTGTGCCAAGGAAATGGAGCCATTCCTATGAACAACATCGATCAATTATATATTTTTCTTTATTTGTACACCTTCTCACAACTTTTTCTTCAGTTGTGATGTGAAGATTGGCGTTGATCTGCGAACCATTGAGATGCATTAGCAGCCATGGTAGTTTCATTTGTATTTGATGGAACATTGTAACGAGATAATCTTGAGGAAAGAGACATGAATCCTAAGTTGAAACCTTTTTTCCTGCGGGAACCAAAGTTTTCTGCCCTGATCTTTGTTTTATTTTCTAGGGTTTTTCCGCGATTATTTTCGATTGCGATTTCTGCCCTGATCTTCATTTTAGTTTATCTTTTCGCTCATTTATCCGTTTCAGGTGATTCAAGCGCCTAGATCTTCGTCTCAAAGCCCTCTTTTTGTCTAACCAACTTGAACAAAATTTTGGTACAGTAAAATTTGATTTTAGTCCAGATTATTAAACTAATCTTGTTTCTTTTGTGGTTTGAGTTTTGTTGCTCCGTTTGATTTGATTCTTTTTGCAAATCGGACTTCTTCAGTTAGATTTTCTTATTTGAGTCTTACCCATTCTTATAGTTGAGTGCTTATGTATGTTACTATTTTAGAGTTCCCGGAGTGCGAAGCGTGCTACTACGAGTCTCTGGGTTTTGTCGATCATCAACAAGGCAAGAAACACTTTGATCATACCTCTTTCCTACCCAGTTTTTATGCATCAGATCAACCCTCAAACATTGCAAGGTTAGGATGTGTTATAACATGTGGGTTTTTGGGAAGTAGATGATGAGGTAGAACCTATTACCCTTCTATTATCAAACCTTTGGGAGTTACTTCTACGTTATGCCTATATTGCTATGCTATGCTCGTAGATGTCGATGGGGTGAGTGTATCCATGACAGATGTGAGTATTGTTAATTAATGGTTAACTTAACGTGGCTACTTAAATACACATCTGGGTGGATTGGTTGAGGCACCCTGGAGTACCCAGTGGTTGTCAGGGCACCTGGAGAATTCAGTGTTGTCCTAGGATATCTCGGAGTACCCGTGTGATTATCCTACGGTTTGCCACCCAGGCACAAAGGGATTGTAAGATTATGCATGCTAGAAACTTCCGTGTGCAGCTACAAGCCAATATGGGCTCTGGCATAGTTGCGTAAGTTGCATGAGCTCTTGAAGCGGTAGACTAGCTGATGTAGTGGGTTGTAGGTGGTACTGTCTACCCAGAGTAGGGAGTTAATGCTTCAGAAAGGCTATATCTTGATCTTTCGATCATGGATGTGTTCGACTCTTGTGGGGAAAAGGGCGTAAACCTCCGCAGAGTGTACAAACTAATCATGGTTTGAAGTGTCCCCGGTTAGGGACATCTTGAGTATCTGGTTTTTTGGATTATCATGTTGATCTCATCACTCTAAATTAATTTGATTGGGCTTAATGATAATGCTTAATTGGGATTGAGTTGGAGGAACCTTCTCAATGTTTAACAACCACCATGATAGTTAAACAAAATTTATTCCTTTGTTCTAGGGAAAATTGGCTTTATGCAAAACTGTAACCATAGAGCTTTCCACCAGCCATATATGCATGTAGTGATAGCATTTATTCTCTGTGTTACATTGCCAGCATATTCCATGTGCTGACCCGTTTCGGGCTGTAACATTTCATGTTGCAAACTTTTAACAACAAGTAAGGTGCCATAGGTCATTGTCATTCACCTAGCTATGTCGTTGGAGTTCGATGGACTCAATATATCTTCTAAGCCTTCCGCTGTTATCTTATTTAGATGGCCTTAAGCCATATTATTGTAATAAGTTCTCTTTTGAGACATTCGATGTAATAAGTGTGTGATCGAAACTCTGTTATAAATCCTGAAGTACTGTGCGTGTCAGCATTACCGATCCAGAGATGACACTTATGCACATAGACTAGACTGTTTGAGGTCTGGTCGCTACATTGATTTTAGTGGAGCTGCACAAAATGATCTGATTTTGGTGTCCTCCATACACATCTTTTTTGTCTACAGAGCTGGGTGAAACTAGTTGCCAAGCGAAGAACAGTGTGCCAAGGAAATGGAGCCATGCCTACGAACAACATCGATCAATTATATATTTTTCTTTATTTGTACACCTTCTCACAACTTTGTCTTCAGTTGTGATGTGAAGATTGGCGCTGATCTGCGAACCATTGAGATGCATTAGCAGCCATGGTAGTTTCATTTGTATTTGATATAATGTTGTAACGACATAATCTTGAGGCAAGAGACTTGAATCCTAAGTTGAAACCTTTTTCCTCCAGGAACCAAAGTTGAAACCTTCCGAGCATCATAGTACAATTTCATTAAAATTATGCGTACATATAAAGAAATCCTGAAGGATTGATAGCAATGCCAGAAACAATTCAACTTCATCTCGCCGACATGTGGGACATCCTTCATCCGGCTCCACCTGCCATGCAGCAATATTGAGTACACAATTGCAAGAAAAGATTCTCCCCGGTCGTTGTGCCACAGTAGTAATGACTAGTGAGCAGTCAAATCACATAGCCCCACCTTCACCATAGTAAGTTGCTCAGACGAAGCAACCATCATTTCTCTGTTCCTTGAATCCGCTGGTACTCCCATATTACCAAAGTAATAAGTTGCTCGGGCGAAGCAACCATCACTTCACCTTTCCAATAGTAAGTACTAGTACCTCCTTTTTTTACTCTAAAAACAACCACACGCGAATATGGGCGATAGCAGCACAGCAACTGAATCAAAAATCTAAACCAACCAATGAACTACTACCAATGGTGAGCGTTTGCTAGTACCGTAGTATGTATCATGTACTCCGTCAGTCCATGTATATAGGGCTTAATGCGTTTTCTGAGACTAACTTTGGCCCTATTTGGATCCATGGGTTAGAGTTAGTTAGAGCTAGTTGGGGCTCAAATAGCCCTAAAGTATCCAAACATGAGGGTTAAATTGGAGCAAGTTAGACTTGTTCGGTTCAACCGCCTCCTTAGGTGCTTGGAGAGGAATTGGCCGGCATGAGGCGATTCTATAGGTGGACATGCAGCTTGTAAGCAAAAGTTTCTCCTCGTGTTGCGAGCCACCGCGCACACGTTGGCGAGGGAGCAGGCGTAGTAAGCAAGCTTCTCGTCATTCTACGAGTTGACGGGACACATCAAAGTTATTTAGTACGTACTCTCTCCAAAAAAGGGCTGACCATGTCATGGCTACCATCCCGTGCTCCGTCGTTGAGTACATGCACTATTCACGTGCCATCGAGGAGAAAAATATTGCATAGTAGGTGCAATCGAAGTGCGTGACTCACTTACGCACTGCTTATCTGATTATCTCCATTTTCATGACACGTGCACCTTGATACTAGATGTCTCGCGTGTTGGCAAAAGGATGAACAAAGCTCACGTCAAAAAAGAGTGGAAGAACATAGATTGCCAACGACCGAGAAGGAGCAAGGAACCTCGTGGTGGAGCTTCTGCACTCATAATATTTTATATTATTCAGCAATATAAAATCAACCAATCATCTCCACAGTGGACTGGAAGAGTATGAAACACGGCAACCCAGTGTAGTTACATCATACTACATGGCTAACCCACGCTATCACCAGATTTCTTGGTTTCCCTGCGACACCTAGCTCTAGTAATCCAGCAGCCCTTATCGCTTCTCACTCCTCGTCTCTCTCAAAGTGCGGCGGGCTGGTGTTTTTGTCGTCTATTGAGGTCGGTTAACTCATCACATGTTAGCGACATGCTAAGAGCATTCTAAAAAAATATTGTACTCTATTGCTATGCCAAGAAGAGGAAGCGCTTTGACCGACGGACCAAACGAGACAGGCGTGTCGTGCCGTGAGTGGGTCCAGTTTCTCGTTTTGAACTCGTTTAGAACACTTGGTTTTGACTATTGATAAGATTTTATATAGGGCCTAATATATTCTTCGAGGATGCCTTTGACTATTGATAAGATTTTATATAATTTGAAAATTATATCATTCAAAGATCCTTTCACATACGAATTTGACTATGTGCTTTGAGCAACTTGCATGTCCTATACTGCTCCTGTTTGGATACTCTAACTTAGCTATAGGTTAGACTAACTCATGACTAACCCTAAACTAATTGTATCCAAAGAGGTTTTCGGGTGAGAGGGTTAGATTGACACTAAATGCACTTGATGGAGAGAGAAAAGTGATTTTTCAGTGGGCCCAATGGGAACTATCTCCAATTAGCACCTCTTGGGTGGGATAGTTTTTTTTGGTGGGTTTGGTACAACTTGCTCCAATTTAACCCTCATGCTTGGATACTTTAGGGCTATTTGAGCCCCAACTAGCTCAAACTAACTCTAACCCATGAATCCAAACAGAGCCAAAGTTAGTCACGGAAAACGCTTTAAGCCCTATATACATGGACAGACGGAGTACATGATACATACTAGCAAACGCTCACCAGTAGTAGTAGTTCGTTGGTTGGTTTCGATTTTTGATTCAGTTGATGTGCTGCTACCGTCCGATATTGTAGGTGCTTGTTTCTAGAATAAAAAAAAGGAGGTACCCCTACTTATGTTACTCCCACTACGCCTAGCCTAAGGTTAGTAGGTGACCTTGCACTTGGCTCTTCGCCTCTTCTGGAAGTTGATGGTTCTACAGTACTACTTCTGGCAATCTGACACCAAATGAACTGCTGAACATCCACCACTTGTAAGCAAAAGTTTCTCCTCGTGTTGCGAGCCACCGCGCACGCGTTGGCGAGGGAGAAGGCGTAGTAATTAAGCTTCTCGTCATTCTGCGATTTGACGGGACACATCAAAGTTATTTAGTACGTACTCTCTCAAAAAAAGGGTTGATCATGTCATGGCTACCATCCTGTGCTCCGTCGTTGAGTATGTGCACTACTCACGTGCCATCGAGGAGAAAAATTATTGCGTAGTAGGTGCCATCAAAGTGCACGACTCACTTACGCACTACTTATTTGATTATATCCATTTTCTTGCATGACACGTGCACCTTGATGCTAGATGTCTCATGTGTTGGAGAAAGGATGAACAAAGCTCACGTAAAAAAGAGTTGAAGAACATAGATTTCCGACGACCGAGAAGGAGCAAGGAACCTCGCGGTGGAGCGTCTGCAAGGAACCTTGCGTGTTTTCCCCTGTTTTTTCACCTGCCTAGCTATAAACAAATAAAAGAACATGAACTCTTCGCTAACCACTAGAGACGATACATCAGGATGCTAAGTTGAAGACATTTTATAGTTTATATTGATAACCACACAACAAGACACGCATGTACAGGACGCATGCAGCCACGCATGTACACACGCCAACGCACTAACTCCATCTGATCCAACTCATGCACATACGCGCACAGCATGGAGCACACAAGGAACATACACAACACATGCATGCACACACATTCGGCCGCAGAATGCACGTGAATAAGACATGCATGCGCACACACTCGGCTGCATGGAGGCTGCATGGAGACATGCACGCACACACTCGGTTTGTCGTGCTACGGCGAAGCTCGCACATAATGGCGCATACGTTCTTGCAGCACCTCTTTGCCGTCGTTGCTCAACGACTAGTCGGAGACGAAGACGACCGCAACCTCAGCCTTAGAGCTAGCACTGATGGAAAAACACGCACGCTGCACGCACAGGAGCACGTACGGAGTGCCCACGATGTGGTGCGTCCCCAGTTGCCTCTACTCCTTCTGCACACGTTGTCTATCAAGGCGGCTGCATGCCTAATGATGATGTGGGTGAGATCTTCTAGACTCAGATGATGACGAGGAAAATTATGAGACTACCCATAGTGGGAGTAACATAGGTAGTAACATCACACATAACTAGATAAAGTAGATGATGTCCCAATCAATAAATGAAGAAAGAGAGGAAAGTAGTGACATCACACATATCCAGGCAAGATGTGTCTATAGCCTAATAAATGAAGTGTTGCATGTTACCACACATATGTTACTATAGAGGTAGTAACATAGACTAGTAACATGAGCATGTTACTAGTCTATGTTACTACACATTGTGGCTAGTCTGAGGGGGGGGGCGTCTCCAACAGCGTTCCTTGGCTCGCACCTCTTGCATCACGGTGGTCGAGCTTGGAGTCATTCATCTGGTACACGTGGCATCTCAGATCCGGGCACAAGGTGACGTACACCATCAAGGTCCACGGTCAAGGGGGTCTAAGTGCTAAGTGCTTAGATGAGGTGCTATGTGCATTAAATGGCCTAGCAACTCAAGTCTCCAATGCATAGGTGCTTAGTTTGTTGTTGCTAAGCTTGCTTCATTTAATTAGCTATAGACTCAAAACAGTCTTTCCACCATTTCTTCCTGCGATCACCAAACTAGTCTCTCTCTTCTTAATTAAATTGCCACATCATATTTTATGCCAACGTGACAGGCTTAGCAGCTATACATTATGGAGCATTGGGAGAGGCCAAGGATGGTCATAGTGGGGAGTAACTTATACTGTAACATATTACTATGTTACACTAAACATCTCTATAAACCAGAAAGGAGGGAGTAGTAACATAGACTAGTGTCATATGCATGAAACTACTAGTGAGTATGGGAGCACATGATATTTCCCCGTCCGAACCGATCCCAAGTTGGCTTCTCACCTACTTGTCCCAACAAAAAACCCTCCACCCTCCCGCGTGCCCTTCCCGCCCGGCACCAGCTGAGCCCGCTGCTCCACATTGATGGCAAGTCAGGGGGACGTGACCTCTCATTGCCTCCGCCTTTGAAGCGGCGCGCCAACCGAGGGCACCGCCCGTTGCACGCACTACAAAAAAAAGACACATCCGTGACATTTTGGGCCGAACGAAAAAAATCTGTCATACCTATGACACTTCTATGACGATAATTGTGACAAAAATCGGTATCATCATAGATGTGGTGGGCTCCTACTTCTATGAGAAAAATGGGCTTTTTGTCCTGGGCGGGCCGGAGATGCAGCTGCATGACATTCTTTGGGCCGTCCATGACGGAAAAAACCGTGGTAGAAGCGAGGGCGAGGAAAATTTCGGGGAGTTCCCGGTTACGGTGGGCGGTCGGGGGCCGAGCGATGCGTGTTTGTCTCATACACGTACGCACGTGTGTGCGAGGCATTGGCTCTAACTGAACCCGAGCGAGGCGTTGGGCTCTAACTGAACCCGAGCGATTGCACTGCAGGCTACGCGTTACTGAACCCGAGTGATTAATCGATGGCTGTTAACTGAACCCGATCGAGCGATTCCTTCGCTATTGCTGCTAACTGAAGCCGATCGATGCTGCCTCTGGGATGAAAAGTGTGCGTTGCGCGGGGGGGACTGGATGAACAGTGAGCGGTAGGGGTGGATGCAGGACCCCGTGGCGTTGCCTATGGATGAACAGGACAACCCCGTGGAGGGCTGGATGAACAGTAGATGGTGGAGGGGTGCCCGTGGGGGGGTGGTTGAACAGTAGCCGATGGAGTAGCGCGCGGTGGAGGCTGGATGAACAGGAGCCCGTGGAGGCTGGAGGAGGTCGACGGTAGCCCGTGGAGGCTGGAGGAGGTCGATGGTGGAGATGAACAGTATCCCATGGGGTCTCGTTTTGCGGTACGCCACACCCCTCCTGATGAACAGGACCCCCGTTTCTACCATAGCGCTCCAACACAAGTCTGTTTCCTCCATTTTGTGGTACGCCACACCCCTCCCGATCATTAGGACCCCCGTTTCGACCGTAGGAGGTCCGTTTCCTCCATTTTGTGGTATGCCAGACCCCTCCCGATGAACAGGATCCCGTTTCGAAAGTGGCCGGTCGAACACAAGGCCATTTCCTCCATTCTACGATACGCCAGGCCTCGTTTCCATCGCCTGTTCCATCCAAGCCGGTTGGCTCCCACGCGTTCCGTTGCCTCCCGATGAACAACAACGCATTTCGTTGCCTCCCCATGAACCCGACACATTCCGTTGCATCCCCATGAACACACCAACGACATTGTTTCTCCGTTCCGACCCAGCCATGTACACGAGCCCTGGTCGTACGTATGCGCGAGTAGGCGTTCAAGACCCCGCCCATATGTACACATACGTGGCCGTATTTTCTTTCTTGCACACTGGCCGGTGTATGTACGTGTACATGCTACGTGCGCGCCTCTACTACGACACATACGCGCCTCTACTACGACACGTGTGCTCCTCTACATCGACCAGTATATATGTACGTACACGTTCGCGACCAGAAGGACAACACTACGTACGCTTCGACCAGGTGGGTCCCGACTGTCAGGCACTCGCTGGTGGGTCCCAGCAGTCAGGGGGGCGAATCGTTTGTTTCGCCCGAACGCACTTCCTTGCGTGCGAAGGTGTAGTTGGTGGGTCCCAGCAGTCAGGGGGAAACTTTTTTTTGCGAAATATGGTGGCCCGTCCGGTGGGTCCCTGCTGTCAGGTGGAGGAATCATTATTTTCCGCGTAATAAGGAGGCACTTCCTTGGTGCGGCCATGGACCCAGCTGTCAGCCTCTCCATGTATAGTCCACGTCCGATGGAAGTCGTTCCTTGACCACGTTGACCACGCCGCACCGAGAGCACCATGGTGGTGCACGACGGCGAGGCCTAGGAAGGGGACAACGGGGAGCCGGGGAAGACGCGGAAGTGGAAGCCCGCGTGGAGAGGAGTACGAGGGTTCACTGGTTCGGCTACGGTGTGAGGCTGCCGTCGCCGTAGGGCCTGGCCAGCAGTGGGAATAGTAGGGGCGGTGAGGCCTCCACGGCAGCACAGCTGGCCACGGGAGGCAGGAGCATGCGTCACGGCCGGCGCTGCTTTGGGAGGCTGGAGCATGAAGACCAGAGGTTGAAGAAGCACTACGGCCGTTGGATGGACATCGTACGGTCACTGGAGCTAGAATAATTTATATTGACTAAGTTGACAAAGCCCTCCGTCCCTGTCAACTTAGTAGGCCCACAAGTCAGCCTCCCACCAAGGTGGGTCCCAGCTAGTAGGGGGTATTCATCTTTTTGTGCGTAATAAGGAGGCACTTCCGTTGGGTCCGAGCTGACAGCGGGGGGAATGTTTTTTCGCAAAATACGGTGGCCCGTCTGGTGGGTCCCTACTATCTGGTGGCCCGTCTGGTGGGTCCCTACTATCTGGTGGAGGAATAATTATTTTCCGCGTAATAAGGAGGCACTTCCTTGCGGCTGCTGTGGACCCAGCTGTCAGCCTCTCCACGTACAGTATTCTTCCGATGGAATTCGGTCGTTGACCACATTGACCACGCCGCGCCGAGAGAACCACAGCGGTGGACGACGGCGAGGCCTAGGAAGGGGACGACGCGGAGCCAGGGAAGACGCGGCAGTGGATGCCCACGCGGAGAGGAGTACGAGGGTTCACTGGTTCGGCTGCGATGCCGTCGCTGCAGAATAACAGGGTGTGTGGGTGAGTGGAGTGGAGGGATAGCCTGGCCAGCGGTGGGAGTAGTATGGGGGCGGTGAGGCCTCCTCGGCAGCACAGCCGGCCATAGAAGGCAGGAGCAGGCGGCACGACCGGCGCTGCTTTGGGCGGCTGGAGCAAGAAGACCAGAGGTTGAAGAAGCACTACGGCCGTTGGATGGACATTGTACGGTCAGTCGAGCTAGAATCGTGCATATTGACTAAGTTGACAAAGCCGTTCGTCCCTGTCAACTTAGTAGGCCCACTATACTGGGTCCCAACTAGCAGGGGGAGTATTCTTTTTTGCGTAATAAGGAGGCACTTCCTTGCGTGCGAACATATGGCTGGTGGGTCCGAGCTGTCAGCGGCGGTAACATTTTTTTTGCAAAATACAGAGGCCCTTTCGGTGGGTCCTTGATGTCAGGTGGAGGAATCATTATTTTGCACGTAATAAGGAGGCATTTCCTTGCGTGCGGTCGTGGACCCAACTGTCTGCCTCTGCATGTCCAGTCCACTCCATATGTATGTCGGTCGTTGACCACGTTGACCACGCCACGCCGAGAACACCAAAGCGGTGGACGACGGCGAGGCCTAGGAAGGGAACAACACGGAGGCAGGGAAGACTCGGCAGTTGTTTCCCACGCGGAGGGGAGTACGATTGTACGAGGGTTTACTGGTTTGTCTGCCATCGCTGGAGAGTAACAGCAGGTGTGGGACTGTGGGTGAGTAGAGGGATGGCTAGGCCAGCAATGGGAGTACGGTGGGGCGGTGAGGCTCAAGGCGGTAGCACAGCCGGCATGAGGGGAGGAGGGAGCAGTCCACTGGGCGCTTGTTTGAGCGGCCGAGCAGAAGAGCATAGATTGAAGAAGACGACGGCCGTTGGATGGACATCCAACGATCCTTTGCTGTCGTCAACCTTTTTTTTGGGAAAGCCTCAAATCTGTGGAAAATAGCATACAGGCCATTTGCCATTATTTCGAATAATTTATAGCCCATTTGCTAATTCTTAAGGGTTTTTTGGATCCCATATTGTTTTTGTTAGCATTACAGCCCATATTGTGGCCACGGTTAAAAAATTATATGAAATTTTGCATATGTCGGTGCGGTCTGAACTGTTTTTAATCCCGAAATTTCGAGTCACATTCAGACTGATTTTAAAAATAAATGTATATCAATATAAAATCCAATAAATTGTCCACGCATAAAAATCAATGCAATTTAAAATCTTGAAATGAAAAAAGATATTTGAAACTAATTGTCGGTTTGATGTGTTTTAAAAATGTATAGCCCATTTCTCATTACTGATAGGCCATTTTCTCGGCCAGCCGAATGAAGCTCTCCTTGTCTTGAAAGATTTGCAGCCCAACAGGCCTGATAAAGTGACTTACTTGACAAATAACAAAAAAACTGGGCTAGCCATTTTCAGAAAGAAAAAAAAACTACTAGGCTTGTTTGTGGTAAACATAAAAGAAAAGGTTGTCTAGATAGGCCAGAGTGTCCCGCACAGTCCAGTTGACACCCTGCTTCCGTCTCAAAAACAAATTAGATAAATGCCACTCCAATTATGGCGATTCATAAAAATGCCACTACAATTTCCAAACATTGAAAAATGCCACTGCAATTTTTGCAAACTTTGAAAAACGCCACTGTAGTTTGCAAACTTTGAAAAACGCCTCTCCAGACTTCAAAAAATGGCACTAGAAATGGCATGAAATGGAATTTTTCAAAGTTTGGAAATTGCAGTGCCATTTCTCGGAAACACCAGATTTGGAGTGGCATTTATGAAATTAACCCAAAACAAAAATAACTGGGTGAGCTGCTGGGTCCCTACTGAACAGATTTCAATAAACTCTAGCACTGGAAGGTTTCTATAAGAATTAACAATACAAAATGTAAAGGTAACAAGTTTCAGCATTGGTATAATAGCTGTGCATAAGCATTAAACCAAATACAAAAGTTTGAAGGTAACTAGCATTATTAACTAATGACAGTATAAAAAAATTGCAAACCATGTACCTCCAAGGTAAATATCATTTCGAACTCGGGGGGACCTTAAAAATTGCTATCCCAATCTTAATAATCGATCAAACATAAAACTTGATCGAACGAATCAAGAGAACAGCCGGAGGAGGAGGTGCCCACTCTTGAACTTTCCTCTTGTCTTCATAATTGTTTGTGCAGTTTAACCAAAATAAAATGACATCAGCACCTTGGCATTTTGGTGACACTGTACAAAAAAATTAACTTATCTCATGAAAGTGAGGTATGTAATCTATAAGCATTAACAGCAAAAAATCTGAAGGTAGTAACAAGTTTCATCGTTGGTAAACTGGCTGTGCAACAGCATTAGAATGCCTTAGCTGAAAAATCTTTAATACATCCACAATCAACATCTAACCCTGAAATAATCCAATGACATTAAATGGCATTTCTTAAATTTATCGGTGGCATTAGACTGAGAGCGGCATTAGTTAATTGTGGCATCACTTTAGTAGTAGCATTGCTTGACTTGACTGCTGGCGTTATACTAACAGCAAAAAAAGTGGCAATAAGAGCATGGGAGGCCCATTCGGACAGTGGGCGCACCAGTACGATGTACCTCCACGGACACAGAGTGGTGAGGGAGGTATGGTTGCCCAGAGCAACAAATATCCAGGCAGCATATATGGATTACGTCCCGTTTTTGTTCTCTTTAGCCACCTTTTTCCTATGTGAGGACAACAAACCAATTGACCTGGTCATTCTCTATTGCGTTGTCATGCCTTTCTACCCTTCTTCAACCAAGAGACACGAGACTCATTCCTTAGCTACTGATTTTCCCCTTTTCAACGTAGATGCGGGTTTTATGTCTACTCTCTTGGGCAAGATCTGATCTCCTTCCTTTCCTTATTCAACCCGCATATGGATTAGTCTGCATGAAGTAGGGTTTCCTTTAATAGTGCAAATTATGGTTTTAAATCATGTGGCCAGCAGAGCAGAGGATGGCAAATTGGTAAGATGGTGGAGTGGAAAAAGATCCACATGCAATGACGTGGCAGATGGGGCAATAGAACAAGGGTATGGTTTGAAAAGAGGTAGCATACCTGAGGGGCGGCGGGAAGTGGCTTCGCTCGTGGTCATCGTCCTCCGCACACACTACGGCAGCGAGCTTGGGGACGGAGGCCATCCCGCATGGGCGCTAGGTCTGAGAGGACGGCCTTGTCGTCAGTGCATGACCTCGCTCGCTGACGACGAGTGCATCAACACTGCACGTCCTTTTCTTCCCTGGCGGATCTGTGACCACCGGTGAGGAGGGAGAGGGAGGCCATGTTTTTTAGATCTAGAGAGAGGGTGGTAGTGTGAGAAGCAAGTGGGCAGCCCTTAGCAAGAAAGCGTTGAAGCTCCAGCCTATATATCTTTTTTATACTACTAGTACTGGAGGTGGAGTAGTGGTAGAGTAGTTTATATTTTCTCTACGTACAGTACCAGTTAGTCGTGCTTCAAAACTGAACGGCACGCCATTAAAAAAATAAAGGTCGATAACTGATGCGGCACCTCGGGCCAACGCGGCCACATCGCATTTTGCACGAGAAATTACACACCATGTTTCGTTGACATGTGGTCCCGTTCCAACATATCAGTGAGACGACGGCGAGTCCTTTTCTACTAGTAGTATTTCCGAATGAACGTGTAGGCCGGGGTGCCTCTTCGTGAACCGTGGCAAACTAGCAACCGTCCTCCGACTCTTCGCCTTTCCCTCTTGATTTGGAACTGTTGTCGCACGCTCTTCTTCTCCCTGCTCCATTTTCCTTCAGCCCTTCACCCTTTCTTCTGCCATTGTTCGATCGTCTTCTCCCTGGAGGGAACAGTCCAGAAACGACACCTTATTCTTGCCCTGATCTGAAAGATGACGTGGTGGAGGAACTCATTGATCGGTGCGACGTCATCACCTCGGCTAGCATGGCAGGTTCGTTCAAGCCCATTATCGACTCAACTAATAACATCATTACAAGGAACCCAAGAGTCAAGGAGCGGTTTGATCTCCCCTATCTTCTTCGCCGTGACCCTGATGACTGGTGCGGTGACGAGCCTCGCCCTGTGCAAGTTGATGCCGCTTGATAATGATACATATGATGTTAAGATGGCATCGCTTGAGGGTAAGGCTTGGGCAGGCGCAAATGGAGATTGGGTTGTTTACATTGGGTCCAACTGCGAGTGGGAACTTGTGAATGTGTACACTCGTGACCGGGTTCCACTTCCAAAAATCTCAGTAGACTGCCCAGAGGTTGAGCACATCGGTATTGTACGCACATTCAAATACGATCATGGTGACTGTCTTCTACAGAAGATAGCAATTTGTCGAGTTCCCAACCGCTCTTGGAATTACAACAACTATGAATTTGTTGCTATCTTCGACAAGCTTGTTGCCGTCCTTCGTGGTTTGACTGGATGGATATTGCTCAAAAATTAGTTTCTGTACACGGATGAGTATTGTGATGCAATTCAATACGAGGGCCTTGTGTTTGCTACCACCACTCGTGGCACTGTTTTTGCATGGAATCCTTATGATTTCGGTACGTTTGTCTTCCATCGTAATTATAATTGTTTCATCCACATGCATGCGGGTTAGCAAGTTTCCCTTTACTAATTAACCTTCTTCTTGTGTTTCCAAGGTCCTGTGAACATTCCTCCACCTATACTTGAAAAAATTTATAACCAAGGGGGAGATGACAATGGTGATGATCACGAGCATGAGGACGAGCAGCGCCCAAATACTCTGTGGCGCCTGGCAACTAATTCCGATGGATCACCTCTTCTCGTGTCTATACAGCCCACTGATGATGTTACTACTAAGGAAGCACGTGTAGTCTCCCATGGTCGCACTCTCCAGACCTATTCCATCACCCGTTGCATGGTATTCAGGATGGATAATAGTGTGCTAGCGCCAAGTCCTTCTCCCTGGTATAGAATTGATAGTCTTGGAGAAAACTCGCTCTTCCTTGGACAAAACTATCCAATGATGGTGAAAGGCGAACCAACTGCTGTTGACACAATGTTACTACCATTTATGAGAAGCAACTGTGCCTCTACCTCGGACATTTGGGTGCTTCCCTACCCTGGTACTGATATAGTAGGCCGCTTCAGCCTGGATGATCAGTCCTGTGTTGGTCTCGAGATCGACAATGGATGGCCCGTCCCAGAGAATCACTTGTGGTTCAAAGCAAGCGTTTCAAACGCCTAGGAATGGTTGAGTTGAAGTTCATTTCATTGCTTATTATTTGTTATGTGGTGAAAACTTTAGTATTTATAATGTATCCTCGTTGTCGATGTGGGTTGATGACCTGTTGTATGTAATAAAATGATATGCCTGTGATAAACTTACTAAATTAATGAATGGCTTTCGAGTCGCTTCTTTGAGTAAGTGGTGCGATGAGGCAAAAAAATATTTTCCGAATACATAATTGTACGTGCATTGCAACAGGTTATCGGATGAGGCCAATCAACAATAGTAGTACACTATCTGTACTAGCTTCACATGCTTCGCACGTCGGGCGGGTATTTTTACTGTAGCCATATGTTAATGTGCTCGCTGTACGTAACCAACACCTCAAATCCTCGATACTAGTACTATATAGTAGTAGTAAGTAGTAGGAGTAGTAGGGTGGAATGGGCCAGAACAAGCATTCACGTCCAGGAGTATGGCACACGCCACCACCACAACATCCATCTGACACCATATTATTTCTTGGAGTCCGTGCTAGAGCAATCTCTTCAACCTCGTCGTTTCTCTAACTTCAGCCATTGCATGGCGGGCGACGTGGCGGTTTGCCGATAGTCGGTTTCCGCAACTGCGGTCCCACTTGTAAGGCCAACTCCAACGCATGACCCCAAATGGACCTCCGTTTTCCACGAACTCCAACGATAATTTGACTAGAAAAGCAAGACCAAAGAAAACAAGAACCACAAGGATACATTTTACTACTTCTGTAAGTAGGATTAGTGCCTTCTTGATGCATTCATTGTTGATCTGCGGAGGCTCGATCTTACATGCTTCTTTCTTCTTCGAGTGTAAAGAAGTAGACGTTGCTTCCTCACATCTAGTCTCATGTCTAGCCTCTATTCTAGTAGGAGTATCAACAAGTGCACTAGTCTCCTCTCTAGCCTCTATGCTAGCTAAAAGTGCTAGAACATCTACTAAATTGCGCTCTATCAATATATGGATGTACTCTTCTTCCCAATACCAAGACTTGCATCCAGTCTACTCCCTCCGTTGCATAATACATGCCTTCTATTTGTCAAAATATATTTGTATCTAGACATGTTTTAGTGTATAGGTACATCTATTTTTGGACAAATGGAAGTCAAGTATTTTGGAACGGAGGGAGTACACAATAAAAAATTTAAGTTAGCACAACTAGTCCAATCCGAGAGCACAACCGAAGATTTGGTCGGGTAATTCCTCCTTTTGCCGACACGTGTGACATCCAGCATCCTGGTCGTGTCATGCAAGAAAATAGAGTGGTAGTTGAAGCCACGTGATGTGAATCTTGGGTTGAACTGTAAATAGAATCTTACTACTCTTGAGTAACTCCAAAAGCAGCCACCGAAGATCTTTATTGGATTTGTTTTTCATCACCAGCACGTCGAGGTGAAAGATGTGCAGTTCAGTCTGTCCTCTTGCGTTTTCACTGACATGTGGGATTGCATGTGAGCAAACCGACGATGGGCTCCGTGCGTATGCTGGCTGGCTGAGAAGAGAGATAGAGGAGGGCTTAGCACGGACTCTAGGAAATTTGTTCTATGTACCTCGATATAGTGGGGTGGCATGGGCCATAACTAGCATTCACATCTAGCAGTACGGCACACGCCACCCACACGAGTCCCATCCGACACCAATTTTGTTGGAGTCCGTGCTACAGCCATCTCTTCTCCCTCCTGCCATCGCGCGGTGGGTGGCGTGGGGGTTTGCCGATAGTCGGTTTGCTCAACTGCGGTCCCACTTGTAAGTGAAAATGCAACACCGCACGCATTCCCGCTTGAGCGGCGTGTCGGACCAACCGTGTGGGGGTGCGATGCGAACACGGCAGACTTTTCCTTTTGAACTCGTAACTTGTAAAATTTGGTTCTGCTCCATGGCGCGACCGATAGATAGAAAATAACGATTTTGCCTAGAGTAATGAGAAGTTTCGTTCTGGCACTGTTCATGCATCGAGTACGTACAAAAATTATGAAGTTGATGCGAAAGGTAAGATAATTACTAGTAGTATCATATACTACTACATGGATTTGACGGAAAGATAAAAATACATATGAATCCATTAACGACATCCTCACACCGTAGTGCGCCGGGTCACCAACCGACATGTGTGGAGTAGCGGCGTTGGCGGCGAGCTCAACGTGCTTCTGAACAATGCCATCCAAGGTTGCCCTGCGGTCCAAGAAGGTCAGCGTCCTATCGTCCTCCTCTTGCATGTAGTAGTCCTTGTGGACGATTTGCGCGTAGACGTGGGTGATTATGTCGATGGTGTCTTGCTGCGCCAGGCGCTGCGCGGCGAGTGCGACCTCGAGGTGGACATTCTCCAGCGCGACGGCGGGCAGTCGCAGGGCCACCAGTGAGTCTAAGAAGTTTTCACCATAGTGGCCGTTGAGGGTGGCGGGCATCGCAGAGCCTGGGCGCGTCGGCTAGAGGCGTACATCAAATTCGTCCGCGAGCTTCTTGACGACGGTGAACTTGTCGAGGAAACCTATGAGGACCTCGTCGAACAAGGAGATGAAGCTGTCGTCCAAGCGGCCCTCGCCCTGGCGGCCTCAAGCAATACTACCTGGAGATGTTCCTCGGTCTCGGGCCGCAGGCCGGCGTCGTGGACCATCTAGCACAGCCAGCTGATGCTCGCGCTCATCGCCTCCATGGGTCTAGCTTAGCTTCTAGTCAATTGATCTTGCGATTCGAGTGATCACTCTTGCCCTTGGTTACCGTGCGTAGGTGCTTAGGATTTCGTACTACTCCTCAGCCCTCTACTGCACCTTCCTTTGGCTGTATGATAGGTGGGCCAGCCACCCCTTGGGCCCACGTGTCATTCACCCAAAGGCAGTTGCCGTAAGTCAATGAAGCACCCCCTCTGTGCCGGTGCAGTATAGTCATCTCACCGGACCTCTAGTTGGGGCCAAACGAGAGAAGTTTGATGCTTACTGGTTTATTGGTCCCCTTTGCATTTTACGCCAAGTTTTGACCTTAGATTTTACTAATAAAATGTTAATGCATGTAAACAAAAATGTTGTGTAAGTCACCTTACGAAAACCAAATAATCCCAAAACACATAGGCACTGTGCATTAACTCCCTCCTTGTTTCTTATTTTGTGACATATCAACCAATGAGAGATGTGGGCCATGCATGCTTTCAATAACTTGAGACTACCAAACATGACATGCAGTGTTTAGTTCATTGCATGTAATCCTATTAGTACTCTATAGTTAGCAAAAAGACATTAAGTTCTCTCGCCGATAGGAATAAAACACCATGTATTTATTTACAGAGGGAGTTGTACATTTTTTGTGACATGCATTACTAGATATTGCTAGTCAAATACTAAAATATAAATGGACATGGTAGTACTCCTAAATCCAGACGGTGGTGCTACTAGTACTAGTAGTAGTACTACCAATGTAGTAGTAGGAGTACTAGCACTGTACTACCGGTTGGTCAAATTATTACGTGATGCTCCTCAAAGTGAAGTGACAAGACCCTGCGACGGAGATGACACCTGAGTATAGGTGGCATGTTTGGCATACCAAAATCAGCCTCACCATCTGCAGTCACTATCATCATGGCTGTAGAGCTTGCCTGCTTACAAATAGCCCTGTTCGACATAATTTCCCGTGTGTAGATGCCCGTGCATTGCACGGAACACCAAGATTGGGGGTGGACGGCACCGGCAGCGTCCCCGCCAGATTTTTCCACGGCCTTCTAGATGTGGTGGGGAGGAGATAAGGCTAATTGTGAGAGACAAGGAGTTGTTTGTAAATAGGGAACAAGTGCTGGCATCTTTTTGCAAAAATGGAGAAGCTTGGTTTGTATGCGTCAGATCTAGATCCGACGGCTACTGGCGAAAGATGGGAGGCACAACATCATCACCAACTCAGGACCTGTTTGGTTTGCAGGATTTTGAAAACACAGGAATAGGACACGGCAATATTACAAGTTTCAAACTGATATTACAAATGTTAGGAGTAATGCTGCACCTACCAAGAGGGAATTACTAGGAAGTTTACGTAAGAACTTTCGTTACTTTAGGTGGATGCAGCATTATCGTACAAACTAAAATCCACCACCTTGACAAGTCACTAATGGGAAAATAAGTTTTCAAGTATCTGTCCACTTGATGTTTCAAAAACAAATTCAGCTTCTGCGGAGACTTTGTCATTTAGTCTTAGACGCTTGAGGTGATTAGCACGCCATTCATTGTTGCGCCAGAGAACGCCAAACCTCAGTACCTTGAGCACACTTGCCTCCAAAACAAAGAACCTGGAGAATCTAATCTTAGATATGCTGCCTCGGTAGTCGATCAAATCAATTTCTGTAAGATGGAGATCAAGGCATTCAATGAGATTGTTATAGTGCAGCACATTTTTCACTTTCGGGTCTTTTTTTATCTGCAAAAAGAAGAGAACATATTAGAGTAGCTGGCTGTATAAGATTGTCGTGTCATCAAGAGGTACCAATATCATTCACTCATACGATAGCGTTGGTTGGCTAGTGATATTTTCTCTCTCTCTCTCTCTCCCTCTCTTTCTTTCTTTCTTTCTGTTTCCTCTCATTTAACTAGGAGCACGTGAAGAGCTTGGGTATTTGTTGCCTTCCACTATGGGGCCGATGCCATATTTTGCAAAAGTATGGCACATAATACGCATTGATGTCAAATCAAAAGATTTTCGCACCGCTCTCGCGATGTGAGAGAGTTAGCACCGCCGTGCATACAGACGCACATGTATAAACAAATCAATCAAACCAACTACACTAGCCTCTCACTCTCGCAAACAAGTGTTTTTATTGCCTCAGTCCTCTCTCTCTCCCACGCGGTGTTTTTTCATTGTGTGAGTTAATTTGGCACCGGAGCAAAGTAGGTGATCCAGATTGGGGCACCAGGTGAGCAATGGAGGGGCATCGATGCCAAATGCATCACAAGTGAATTTTGCACATGTTTCGGCCTACATAGCCCACTTTTGTACTCCCTCCGTCCCAAATTCTTGTCTTAAATTTGTCTAAATACGTATGTATCTAGTTACATTTTAGTGTTAGATACATCCATATAAGACAAGAATTTTTGGACGGAGGGAATACTACCTCGTATTTAGTATAAAATTTTGACCACAGATTTACCGAAGAAAATGCCAATGCATGTCACTAAAAATTACACCATTTGAAATTATGTTCAAATACGAATCCAACGATATAGTTCTTAGTGACATGCATTATCATTTTGTCAGTTAAATCTATGGTCAAATTTTAATACTACAAAATTAGAAGAGTAAACCATGACGGAGGTAGTACTTGCTCTTAGGGTAACCATCGAGTTACTGGAGTAGTCTAAGTTACTTTCCACTATGACTAGCCTAGGCTACTATAGTAGTACAGCATAAAAACGATGTAGGTGATCATGTGAGAAAAAATATTAAAAACATTTCTTTCGGTGCAGTGCGTAGATGCAGTTTTGAACACTACACTTGTCATCGTAATTTGGGAAATTACAAAAAAATTGAGCTACGTTGTGATTACCGTTTACTTATAGGACAGAAGTTTCACCTCGATGAGTAGCTTCTCCGCGCATGGAAAGCATGTAAGGAATCCAACAACTTGATCCAGATTGGGGCCAATAGATTTTAATGCTAAGATCTTCGCTGTGCGCATGGACTGGGTCAAGCTTGTGGGAATCATTTTCTGGAAGACAGTCCAAAATACATCAAGAAGAAATTTAAAAATGTGAATTTCAAGAAGATGGAGAAGAAGATGAGTGTTGTACCTGAACGATTATGGATCCAATAAAGTGTTCGGAGAATTTGGCAGACGAGTACACCAACGCTGTTAATTTCGGCGCGTCAATGACCCTGATTTTTGTTGGACCTTCTAGATACGATACAAGCAATCTCTCAAGGAAAGGCGCATTCTCAATGACCATAACGTGGAACAGCTGGAGTGATCTCTTCCCAATTGATGTCGTGTTGCGGGGCCAGCAAGACACATAAGTCCATTGGAGATTCGTCGAGGCGATGTGGATGCTAATGAACCCGTGGATCTGCTCAAGACGAAGGTACTCGAGCGCAGTACAGCTGCAGAGCTGGTGCTCCATAGCCTTATTCGAGATGACAACGTCGAAGAGGTCGAGATGCTTGAGTTGAGGGAGAAGAAGGGCGGGCGCGGCATTAATCTGGGGAAGATAGCAGGAGCTGAAGCTGGCGTGGTGCAACGTTGGCGTGAGGCGGAGCACGGATGGCGGCAGAGAGCGACATCGTCTAGCTTCAAAGCTTAGCTCCTCGAGCTGATCTAGGGCGGGGGATAAGAACCACTCGTCGAACTTGGGTTGGACCTTGCATTTGGTACTGAACATGCGGATGTCAAGGCGTCTGGTTGGCCCAGGGTGCGATGAAAGGATCTTGGAGACTGTGGCCATGCATTTGCAATCCCCATCGCAGAGGTAGCTGTCAACGGTGAGGTTGAGGGGGACGCAGAGACAGAGGGGGCGCCACCACCGAGAGAGCAGGGCTGTTCGCACGGCAGATTTGGTGGGGAGGAGGCCGATGATGACGAGCAGCATGTCGTCGGGGAGGCTGCTGATGAAGTCCAGGCTCGCCGGATGCGGTTTTGGGTCGAGCCGCCTCCGTTTGTTGGCTGCCTCACCGTCCACCTCAACCGGCGGCGACACCGGTGTACACGTGTGCTGGTGTGTGTTGTGTGCTAGGTGTGCACGAGTACGTCCTTCTGTGCATGCCGCCACGCAGTGGTGAATTGTGCGCGAGTCCATCCTTCACGCGCAAGAAGTGTGTCCTCAATGCGCCCTCAATTTACTAGCGTGTAGGGTGCTACCCCGAGTGGTTTCAACTTTGTTTACTTCACCGCGTGTCAAATGGGCCTCTAGTTTACTTAGTTTCACCCACTGCCACGTGGGCCAGCACACGAAGATACAGAACATGAGCTGACAAGGCAGCATGTGGATTGGTTGACTGGTCAATATACGGAGCTATAAGCTGACACAGTGAGCGTATAATCCATCGGTATAGAGAGTTCGAGTGAGAGGGGAGGCCCGTGAGAGATAGCAGATAGAGAGAGAAAGAGAGAGAAAGATCTACTCCCTCCGTTTGATAATGTAGTTCCAACATTTTTTTTAAAGACAAACTTTTGAAACTTTGACCAAGTTTATAAAGAAATTACTTATATCTACAATACCAAAGATAAATGATAGTATGAAGTAAGTATATGTTGTGATGAATCTAATGATTGTTCCAGATGTAAATGTTTTTCTCCACATATACCTGGTCAAACTTTTCTGAGGTTTGACTTTTCAAAACATCCATATGCTTATGGATGTGACAGAGTCCCTAACTAGAGAGAGAGAGAGAGAGTGAAAAAAGTGTGTGTGCGTGTGTGAAAGAGACATGGACAACACACAATAAAAGTAGAGAAAAAGCATGCGTGTCTTATGCAAACATATCACATATGCATCTTCGACAACGGAGGCAAGGTGAGGAGATAGTGTTTGGTTGTTTGGAACCGAGAGAGCAAGACCCCTAGCACGTGGCCAAGAGGGGTCTGACAAACAAGGGAGAGAGGCCGAGAGAGTCGTACGGAGAAAATGCAGACATGGGGAGGAGAGAGTGTATGTTTGTCATAGAGAGATCCCATGGAGATCGTGATGGGACTACATGGGTGGGAGATCGAGTGACAAGGTGTGTGCGCGATAGAAGATGCCCCGAGAGATATCGAGATAGACGTATGGATGGAAGGAGACAATACGTGTGTTCCTGATTGCTAGTAAGAGATAATCATACTTAGGAGGGGGGAGTGCTTGCGCCTATGATGGAGTGAGGGATTATGGTACTTAGAGGGGTGTGTTTCACATGGAGAGAGAACAAGGGCGGAGAGTGTTGGATGGGTCTATATGTATAGCGCGAGCGAGACATGTGTATGTGTGAACCAGGGAGATATAAGGTCAGCTTGGCTTGCGTCCTGAGGATCTTTTGCCTGGCCTGGGGTTGTGGCTAGATTTCATGCACGCTTGTTTGGTTGCTACCCTGTGAAAAAGAAAGCCCGCCTGGCCTAGGTTCCCTTGCACTTTAATTAGCCTGGCTGGACTCCGGACACTGCAAGTAGCCTGGCCCAGGTGACCGATTTCGAATGCCTAGTCGTGCCTGGTCGTGCGGCCACGAGGCTAACAGCAACATGGATGGATATTAGCATTAAATAATTGCTGCATGGATTGATTGATGGGACGTTGATGCTTTGCCTGGCCCAGGCATGAACCGAACGCTTCAGCACCACACAAGCCTGCACAAGTAGAAAAATTTTACATCTCACGTCCACACCAGGCAGTACTGGCCATCAAGGCATGAGGGTCAGGTCACGAACCAAATTGACCAATAAATTTTGAGAGAGATTGAGGAGCCCCGATAAGGCTGAGTGGTGCGTCAGATAGCTGAGAGGGGGAAAGATATATTTCATCCGCTCGATAATGTAGTTGTCGGTGTACTAAAGTAGGGGTACCTTAGTACCCCGAACTTGTGCACGGGCAGCCGCAGCGCCCCGCGGCAAGGCTTGCCGGGCGTCCGCCAAGACCCTCCGCCATTCATATTACTGCCATTCAAGGAAAAAGTTTTAACTAAGAAGACGAAGCCCCGACAAGAGAAGCTTGCCGGGAAGGACAAGGCCCCGGCAAGAGGAGCTTGCCGGGAAGGACAAGGCCCCGGCAAGAGGAGCTTGCCGGGATGGCCAACCAAGGAACTTCAGAAAACTTGTCGCGATGCCTCACACGTCCCGGCAAGGCCCGGCGAGCGGCAAGCTTGCTGGTGCGACAAGATGAGGGCCGCGGCAAAGCGCTTGCCGCGGCAAGACTGCCACTCTGCACCCGAGCTCCGGCGCATCCAACGGCGTGTCACCCGGGACTATCCCAGAGCACGCGTGCGCGGCGCCAGTGCAGCCATGCGGTCGCGGTGTAGCGAAGCTGACAAGGAGGCCATCGTGGCGATCGGTGGCGCCCTAACGGTCGCTTCCTTGCATTTGTTAGAGGCGACCGGACGGGCATTAAATGCCCTTGTCCCCTGCCGTCAGAGTTAGGTAGGGGACACTGTAGGTAGCAGTTGTACCAACCTGCGTTTTTAACATTCTACCCCTCTTTCTACGGTGCCACCTGTCGGTGACCCCTTTATACTATAAAAAGGAGGCCCATGCGCACGTAGAGGGGGTTCGGAGTTTTGGTTCCGCAGTTCGGTACATTCGACACCACAACACACATACACTCTCGAGCAAGAACAGAATACAAACACAAAGCAGCAGTAGGAGTTTTATCTCTCCGGAGAGCTCCGAAGCTAGGTAAAAATCTCCCGCGTGCTCCCGCCTCGATCTGCTCTGCGTGCGCCCTCCGCTCCCTTGCCGTACCAGAAGGGGCCCCCTGCCCCATAGGTGCTCGTGCTCCCAATCCCCACGACATCTTTGGCGCGCCAGGGATGGGGGCGTCGAGGTCGTGCGCATCTGATCCGGCGTCTACGCGCGCTACATCAACATCTTCATCGACATGCCACCGAAGAAGAAGACTTCGGA
Source organism: Aegilops speltoides (assembly GCA_021437245.1). Taxonomy (NCBI): domain Eukaryota; kingdom Viridiplantae; phylum Streptophyta; class Magnoliopsida; order Poales; family Poaceae; genus Aegilops; species Aegilops speltoides. Next base: position 89,120,769 of record CM038147.1, on the reverse strand, counting down.
GGTGGTCGCTCCGTCCGCGGATATTCTACCGCCACCGGAGCAAACGGGCGGTGGGGTGGACGCCGGCGGAGGAGCGGCGCCGCCGGGGGGACTCACATTGTCACCCGGTCTAAGGACAAGGCCCCGCAAGGTTCAGCGTCTGCACATCCACCGCACCCCTCTCAGGAGGTGCAGGATCGACAACGCCACGATGCTCCTAGCACCATACTCGAGTTGGAGCGAGGCCAAGCTGGTGGGTCGTGGGACGTTCAAGGCCAGCATGCACGCCAGCACGCTGGCACGAGCGCGGTACGGTCGCCTGGGCGGGATGTTGCTCCTTCTAACACTGTTAGAAGTTTGAGCATGTCCCGCACCTCGCGTCGCTCACCACCGCCACCCAAGACTCCAGAGGAAGCGCTGGCCCGAGCCCAGCTGCTTCTAGATTACCCTCCAGCGCCAGACAAGATCGACGACTGGAGGGCCGCCATTTATAGCCTCATCGGCTTCGCCAACGGCGACAATCCCCGGCAACCGAGCACATTGAAGCCCCGGCAAGAAGCCCAGGCGCAAGCCGACGCTGACAAGACCGCTGGGGGTGCCACTACCGTGCACTCCCCGCCCCGAAGGCCAAGATCGCCGACTCACCGGGCCAACCTCGACGCCGACTCCACCGCATCGTCAGACCCACGAGCTCACCGAGATCAACGCCAAGTTCTTCAAGAATGACGACACGAAGACGCTCGCACTCGCATCAAGCATCGAAGAGAAGCGCGGCGTCAATCCGACCAGCGCGCTGGGCCCACTGTCGATATGCATGCGCCAGGGGAGCCAGGCGACTTGCCGTACGCGGTAGGTTGCCCCGCGTTCACCCGTGAGCTGCGGCAAGTCCAGTGGCCCAGTACCAAGAGCTTCAAGCCAGACGTGCCCGAGAAGTACGATGCCAGGATACATCCGTCGGAGTTCCTCGGCATCTACAAAGATCGCGTGCAGGCTGCCGGAGGGCGACGAGAAGATCCTCGCCAACTACTTCCGTTGGTGCTCAAGCCCAACGCCGATCTTGGCTCATGCACTTGCGGACAACTCCATTTCTTCGTGGGACCTGTGCCATCAGGTTTGTCGGCGCCTTCACGGCGCCACAAGCCCCATGGCGAGAAAGCGACCTTCATCTGCCGCCCGAAGGAAGGAGAACCCTGCGCAAGTACATACAGAGATTCGATCAGTGCGAGCAACATCCTGACGTCCACCTGCCAAGGTGATCAGCGCGTTCCATCAGAACGTGCATAACCGCAGGATGAGGGAGGAGATGGCGATGTGCAAGATTAGAGATGTCAGCGAGCTCTACGCTCTGGCCGACAAGTGTGCACGGGCTGAAGAGGGGAGGAGACTCCCCGTAGAGAACGCAGGAGCAGAAGGATCTGACAGTGAGGATACCGCCCCGGCAAGGAAGAACCGGAGGCGGCATAACAGAAAGAGAAAGGCTAAGGATGTGCTAGTTGTTGAGCAGTCCGGCAGTGGAGGCGGCTCCGACAAGGCCAAAGCTGGTGACTCCGGCGAGGCTGTGGTAGCCGCCGACAAGCAGGATGGCTCCGGCAAGCAGTACTGCAAGATCCACCGCACCAAGGGCCATGACCTCCAAGCCTCCAAGAAAGTCGAGCAGATGGCGGAGCTACAGAAAGCTGAATACGAGCGCCGCGACAAGGCCCGAGAAGGTGGCGGAGGATCCGGCAAGAAGCTTCCCGCCCGGGGAGGGCGCCGCGGCAAGGCCAAGCCGCGGCAAGGAGACAGGACTCCCCGTGGCCACGACATGGACGCCAACACCAGATGAAGAAACTCCGGAGAGGAGCATCCCCGTCAAGGAAGCTAGCAAAGAATGGGTCATGTACTTTGATGGAGCCTTCCCGCTGCAAGGCGCCGGTGCGGGCGTGCTGCTCGTCGCACCCACCGGAGAGCACCTCAAGTACGTGGTCCAAATGCACTTTCCCAAGGAGCAAGCAACAAACAATACTGCAGAGTATGAAGGCTTGCTTTCCGGACTCAGAATAGCAGCCGAGCTTGGGATCAAGAACCTTATTGTCAGGGGTGACTCACAGCTTGTCGTCCTCCAAGTTAACAAAGATTATCAGAGTCCGTTGATGGAAGCATACATCGATGAAGTGAGGAAGATAGAAGAACATTTTGACGGCCTGCAGATGGAACATGTTCCAAGAGCTCAGAATGACATTGCAGATGGCCTGTCAAAGTGTGCCGCACTCAAGTTACTTGTGGAACCAGGGATTTTTGTGCTCAAGCTAACTCAACCATCTGTGACATCATCAGCTGGACAGAGCAAAAAGAGAAAGTTGGTCACTGGCGACTACTTTCCAGAAGAGCTTCCCGGAGCCGCCGCCAAGAAGGTCCCCAGGGTCAACACAAAAAGTGCTGAGGAGCAGTCTGCTCTGACAAGCCCTAGGGTTTGTTTCGTTGAAGCGGACGCTCCCGACAAGCCGTGTCCCGACACGCTTGCCGGGGAGCATCACGCTCCGGCAGGATCCCAGATTCTTGCCGTAGAAGCAGATGTTCCCACAGCAGCATTTGCGCCTTTAGTCCTTGTCGTCGAGCCTCAGGCTCCGGCATGGGCACAACAGATCGTCCATTTCCTTCAAACAGGAGAACTTCCCGAGGAGCAAGAAGCAGCGGAGAAAGTAGCCCGGCAATCAAGTATGTACCAGTTTGTCGATGACATACTTTACAGAAGAAGATTCAACGGAGTGAAATTGAAGTGCATCTCCCGGGAAGAAGGACAGGAGCTGTTGGCGGAGATACACGGAGGCGTATGTGGTCACCACATTGGCACAAGAGCCCTTGCCGGCAAAGCTTTCCGGCAAGGTTTCTTTTGGCCGATAGCCCTCCAGGATGCAACTGCACAAGTAACCAAGTGTGAAGCGTGCCAGTTCCACTCCAAACAGATTCATCAACCAGCTCAAGCTCTCCAAACAATCCCTTCATCCTGGCCATTTTTGGTCTGGGGGCTCGACATTCTCGGCCCTTTTCCCCTTGTATGCAGATCACCTCGAGTGCTCGCTTATGATGAGCTAGAGCAAGAGCAGCTGCGGCAAGATGACGCGCTGCTCCTCGAGGGGGATCGCCTTCAGGCTGCGGTACGAGCTGCTCGCTACCGGCAAGCTTTGCGCTGCTACCATAGCCACAAAGTTGACGCCAGAAGCTTCGAGAGGGAGAGGATGAAGGTGTGCACCGAGCGTCGTCCAAAGAAGTACAGCCTTGCTGGGACGCAGAAGACAGAAAAGCTAAGTTGCTAAAGTTTGAGCATGGTCAAATTTTAAGTTTTTAAGTTATACTCCTTTAAACGTCCGTGCCTTGTATGGAAAACCTGTGCGCGGAGGAATCGACTCGTGGCTAAGTTGCGCCCTTGATTTGTTTTCGAGTCCGCTCAACAATACAAGTGAGCTGCAACTAGCCCCGACAAGGTTTCTTGCCGGAGGCAGCACCGCCAGCGGGCTGCTGATGTTCCGCACTCAGCAAGTGTGCTTGCGCCGGCAAGTTCCCTCAAAGCATAGGGTAAAAGCATGCAAGGGATGTGTCGGTGTACTAAAGTAGGGGTACCTTAGTACCCCGAACTTGTGCACGGGCAGTCGCAGGACCCCGCGGCAAGGCTTGCCGGGCACCCGCCAGGACCCTCCGTCATTTCCTATTACTGCCATTAAAGAACAAAGTGACAACCAAATAGACAAATGCCCCGGCAAGAGGAGCTTGCCGGGAAGGACAACCAAGGCGCCTCTAGAAGACTTGCCGCGACGCCCCGCGCGTCCCGGCAAGACCCGGCGACCGGCAAGCTTGTCGGCGCGACAAGAGAAGGGCCGCGGCAAGGCCGCCACCATGCACTCAGGCTCCAGCGCATCCAACGACGTGTCATCCCAGGGCCATCCTAGGAGCACGTGGCGAGGCGCTACGCACCCATGCGGTGCTAGGTGGCAAGAGGAGCTGACAAGGAGGCCATCGTGGCGATCGGTGGCACACCTAACGGTCGTTTCTTTGCACTGTTGGGGCGACCGGACGGGCATTAAATGCCCTTGTCCCCTGCCGTCAGAGTTAGGTAGGGGACACTGTTGGTCACTGTTGTACCAACCTGCGTTTTTACCTTTCTACCCCCCCCCCTTCCTACACTGCCACCTGTCGGTGACCCCCTTAGACTATAAAAGGGAGGCCCATGCGCACATAGAAGGGGTTCGCCAGTTCGGAACTTCTCCACACTGGGGTTCGGTTCATTCGACACACCCAACACCACTACACGCCCACGCTCTCGGGCAAGAAGAAATACAAACACAAAGTAGCAGTAGGAGTTTTATCTCTCCGAGAGCTCGGCCGGGTAAAATCGCCTGCTTCCCAGCTGCGTCGACCTCGATCTGCTCTCGTCGGCGCCCGCTCCTTTGCCGGACTAGAAGGGGCCCCCTGCCCCATAGGTGCTCGTGCTCCCTAGAACCCCACGACATCTTTGGCGTGCCAGGTAGGGGGGCGTCGAGGTCGTGAGCATCTGATCCGGTCTCCGCGCGCGCTACATCAACATCTTCACCAACATGCCACCGAAGAAGAAGGCTTCGAAGGTGGCCGCTCCGTCTACATCGATTCTACCACCACCGCCGGAGAAAACGGGCGGTGGAGTGGACACCGGCGGTGGAGCGGGCGCCGATGGTGGGATTCACGTCGTCACCAGGTCCAAAAACAAGGCCCCGCAAGCGTCGTTGACCGTGCAGACACCACGCCCTTCCCAGGAGGTGCAAGGTCGACAACGCCCCGGTGCTCCTAGCACCGTGCTTGCGTTGGAGCAAGGCCAGGCTGGTGGGTCGCGGGACATTCGAGACCAGCATGCACGCCAGCATGCTGGCGCAAGTGAACTACGGTCGCCCGGACGGGGTGTTGCTCCTTCCAATCCAGTTGGGAGTCTGAGCACATCCTGCTCCTCGCGCCGCTCGTCGCCACCGCCACCCAAGACTGCGGAGGAAGCGCTGGCCCGAGCCCAGCTGCTCCTAGATTACCCTCCGGCGCCACACAAGATTGACGACTGGAGGATGACCATTTACAGCCTCATCGGCTTCGCCAACGGCGACAAGCCCCGGCAACCGAGCGCATCGAAGCCCCGGCAAGGCGCCCAGGTGCAAGCCGACGTCGACAAGACCGCTGGGGGTGCCACCTCCGTACATTCTCAGCCCAGAAGGCCAAGATCGCCGACTCGCCGGGCCAACCCCGACGCCGACTCCACCGCGTCGTCGGACCCGCGAGCTCGCCGTGATCAACGCCACGTTCTCCAAGAACGACGGCACAAAGACGCTCGTACTCGCATCGAGCGCAGAAGAGAAGCACGACGTCAATCTGACCAGCGTGCTGGGCCCACTGTCGATATGCATGCGCCAGGGGAACCAGGCGACTTGCCGTATGCGGCAGGTTGCCCTGCGTTCACCCGTGAGCTGCGGCAAGTCCAGTGGCCCAGTACCAAGAACTTCAAGCCCAATGTGCCCGAGAAGTACGATGGCAGGATACACCCGTTGGAGTTCCTCAGCATCTACACCATCGCGGTGCAGGCTGCCGGAGGGCACGACGAGAAGATCCTCGCCAACTACTTCCCGCTGGTGCTCAAGCCCAACGTCAGATCTTGGCTCATGCACTTGCCGGACGGCTGCATCTCTTCATGGGCGGACCTGTGCCATCAGTTTGTTGGCGCTTTCACAGGCGGCCACAAACCCCATGGCCAGGAGAGCGATCTGCATCTGCTCGTCCAGAATGAGGGGGAGCCCCTGCGCAAGTACATACAGAGATTTAGCCAGGTGCAGCGCAACATCCCAGACGTCCACCATGCCGCAGTTATCAGCGCGCTCCATCAGAACGTGTGTAACCGCAGGATGAGAGAGGAGATGGCGATGTGCAAAATCAGAGATGTCAGCGAGCTCTATGCTCTGGCCGACAAGTGTGCCCGGGCTGAGGAGGGGAGGAAAATCCCCGGAGAGACTGCAGGAGCAGAAGGGTCCGACAGTGAGGATGCCGCCCCGGCAAGGAAGAACCGGAGGCGGAACAACAGGAAGAGAAAGGCTAAGGATGTGCTAGCTGTTGAGCATTCCGGAAACGGAGGCGGCTCCGACAAGGCCAAAGCCGATGACTCCGGCGAGGCTGTGGTAGCCACCGACAAGCAGGATGGCTCCGGCAAGCGGTATTGCAAGATTCACCGCACCAAGGGCCATGACCTCCAAACCTGCAAGAAATTTGAGCAGATGGCGGAGCTACAGAAGGCTGAGTACGAGCGCCGCGACAAGGAGAGAGCCCAGGGAGGTGGCGGAGGATCCGGCAAGAAGTTTCCCGCCCGGGGAGGGCACCGCGGCAAGGCCAAGCCGCGGCAAGGAGACAGGCCTCCCCGTGGCCGCGACAAGGACGAAGAGGAGGATGAGGATGATGAGATGGAGGAAGATGAAACTGATGACCAAGAGTTTCAGAAGGCAACGGAGGTGTTGTGCATCGACGGCGGTGCCTCTCTGCACACCTCGCACCGCCAACTCAAGCAGTGGGTGCGAGAAGTGAGTGCAGCGGAGCCGTCCGTCGAGTCGCGCAAGCCTCTGAAATGGTCCAGCACGCCCATCATCTTCGATGTTGAGGATCACCCTGATCGCATCACTGCGGTCGGGTGCTTGCCAATGTTGGTCCCGCCAACAATCCGCAACCTCAAGGTCACGAAGATGCTGGTTGACGGCGGGGCCGGCCTGAACTTGATTTCCTCCGCAGTGCTCAAGAAGCTCTAGATCCCCGACAGCGAGCTCGAAGAGACTGGTACCTTTCAAGGAATAAACCCAGGAAGGAGCAAGCCCAAGGGGAAGATCACACTGCCAGTGACGTTTGGCAGCGAGCTCAATTTTAGGACAGAGAGGGTCACATTTGACGTCGCCGATTTCCCGTTGCCCTACAATGGGATACTCGGCCGACCGGCGCTTGCCAAGTTCATGGCAGCCTCTCACTACGCCTACAACGTGCTCAAGATGCCTGGTCCGATAAGTGTCATTTCCGTCCAAGGCGACAAGAAGGATGCACTTATCTGCACCGAAAAGATCTACCGGGAAGCAGTAGCCGCAGCAGAGCACAAGCCACTTGCCGCTGAAGCTCCCCGGGGGAAGAAGAAACCTAAGTCCGGCAAGGATAGTTCTGGTGCCCACTCCGGCAAGCGCACCTCTTCGGAGTGCTGCGCTACCGTCGAGGACGCTCCATCGAGCTCCACCGGCAAGTGCAAGAAGGCAAAGATAGCTTCACCAAAGACTAAATCCGGCGAGGACAGCTCTGGCGCCTACTCTGGCAAGCGCACTTCTCTGGAGTGCTGCGCCGCCATCGAGGACGTGCCATCGGGCTCCACCGGCAAGTAGAGCAAAGAGAGCAGTCAGTTTCAAACTTTTGAGTCGTATTCCTTGGAAGACCATACCTTGTATGGAAAGCTTATGCGCAAGGGGGTCGAATCGTGGCTAAGTTGCGCCCTTGATCTGTTTCGAGTCCGCTCAACAATGAAACCGCGCTGCAACTAGCCCGACGAGGCTTCTTGCCGGGGACAGCACCGCCAGCGGGCTGCTGATGTTCCGCACTCAGCAAGTGTGCTTGCACCGGCAAGTTTCCTAAAAAAGCGTAAGGGTGAGAACATACAGGGGAGGGAATCAAGGGAGAAGTGCAGCCTTGCCAGAGCGAAGAAGACGGAAAAGCTAAGTTGCCAAAGTTTGAGTACAAAGCACCGTCAGTTTTAAATTTTTATGTTATATTCCTTGAACGTCCGTGCTTTGTATGGAAAAACCTGTGCGCGGAGGAGCCGGCTCGTGGCTAAGTTGCGCCCTTGCTTTGTTTCGAGTCCGCTCGACAATAAAAGTGCGCTGCAACTAGCCCGACAAGGTTTCTTGCCGAGAGCAACACCGCCAGCGGGTTGCTGACGTTCCGCACTCAGCAAGTGTGTTTGCACCGGCAAGTTCCCTAGAAAGCATAGGGTAAAAACATACAAGGGATGTGGCGGGGTAAAGGATGTAACATAGCAAGCCTTGCCGTGGGACGTGCTTTGTATGAAGAACCTGTGCGCGGAGGAACCAACTCGCGGCTAAGTTGCGCCCTTGATTTGTTTTCGAGTCCGCTCAACAATAAAAGCGCGCTGCAACTAGCCCCGACAAGGTTTTTGCCGGAGCCAACACCGCCAGCAGGCTGCTGACGTTCCGCACTCAGCAAGTGTGTTTGCACCGGCAAGTTCCCTAAAAGCGTAGGGTAAAAACATACAAAGAATGTAACATGGCAAGCGTAGCCCAGGGTGAAGTTACATTACAAAAATAACTTATTGCGGCGCTGTCTAGGTTATTTTCTTAACTAAAATAACAGCGACAAGGTAGGGGCAGAAGGCGCACCGGCACCTGAGCCCCGGCAAGACACACATTGCCGGGGGCTGCAGGCACCAAGGTCCCTCCGCGGCAAGCTAGGGTCGCCGGGGGCTGCGATGCCAGCGGCAAGAACAAAAGAAAAGGGCGCAGGCTCCTGTGTCCCGACAAGCCATAGTTGCCGGGGGCTATGATATCAGATAAGTTTTTCATCCCTCATCATGCATCCCCTTATGGACTGGAGAATGCGAGGCCGCATCCTTGAACGAGCGTGCCTTGTATGGAAAAACCTGTGCGCGGAGGAGCCGAATCGCGGCTAAGTTGCGCCCTTGATTTGTTTTCGAGTCCGCTCAACAATACAAGTGCGCTGCAACTGGCCCGACAAGGTTTCTTGCCGGAAGCAGCACCGCCAGCGGGCTGCTGATGTTCCGCACTCAGCAAGTGTGCTTGCGCCGGCAAGTTCCCTCAAAGCGTAGGGTGGAAACATACAAGGCACAGAATGAAGTAAAGGATATAACCCGGCAAGCATTCCCCTCTTTTCATTAAAAAACATCCCATTTGGGTACAGTCCATAGAGGATGAAAAACATGAAAGAGAGGATTACAAGTTTTAAATGCAGATAAGGCCCGAAGGCTTACAAATTAAAAAAAGATAAGATGCCCGTAATCCCTCTCCTGTTTCTCTCTTCAGGAGGTAGGTCAAGGAGGCCCCGGCAAGAGAAGTTTGCCGGGAAGGGCAAAAGGGGCGCCTAGGTGAGCTACGGGTGCCAGAAGACACCAAGAGAACATCCTGGGGGCCGGCCAGGGGCTTGGCGGAGACGGAGGCGCCGGAAGCAGAGCTCGAAGACGGGGCGGCAGGACGTCAGCAAGCTGTCGAGGGCACCACGCCCTCGTACTCCTACTTGACGGCCTTGCCGCCACCCCTCTTCCTCTTCCGCAGCCTCCCTACACCAGTCGCCCAAGGAGACGACCCCGGGGAGTTCAGAAGGCCGGCGACCTGGATGATGGGGTCGCCGGTGGCGCGCGAGGCGACGGCCGACGCGTAGTCAGACCCACCACCATCCTCGTCGTCGCTGTCGCTCTCCTCCTCGTCACTCTCGCTCGAGGGGGAGTCTTCGCTATCGGAGGAGCTGTCCACGCAGCATCTCGCCCGGGTGCCGGAGTCCCCGAAGACCTTGACGGCGAGAAGGTCGCCCTCCATTAACTTAAAATGGAGGGTGAACCCCGCCGTCAAGCTGTGGATGCGGGCGAACGTCTTCCACCCTCGATCGAAATACATCACGCCGGGGGCTGGGGATACGACACTAACTCGCGTGCCGCTGATCCCACAGCCCCTCATGCGCAATTCCAGCATCTTGGTGGGTCCGGCTCCATCGCGCTCGCAAACGGAGCCGGAAGACGGAGGCGACGATGAGGTGCCCGGCGCAGCTTGACGAAGAACTCCCAGGGATCGTCCCCGGTGTGGACCGCCTCGAGGAGAGGAGCTGCCGGCGGTGGCGGGGATGGCGCACCGCCCCGGTCGCCTCTTCCCCGAGCGCTCCCACCACGCCCTCGACCTCGCCCACGACCTCGCCCCCTCCCTCTTCCCCTCGTGGCTGGCTCTGCCACCACTGACGCGGGATAGGGAGAGGCGCGCTGCCTAGTGGCGACCCTTGCCGCCACCGATGAAGGACCAGGGTTCCCTTCCTCCACGGCGGATGAGAGGAAGAGTAGCAGAAGTTAAAGAAAGGAGAAGAGGAGGAAGTGCGGGATTTTTGCGCTCCCCTTCCGCCCCTTTTTTAAGGAGCGAGGTGGGGGCTCGGCCACCCCGCTCAGCCAATCGGAGCACGGGGAGAGCAGAGGAACGGGGCCGACCCACCATCTCCGCCCGTGACGGCTCGGTTTCCCACCTTCACCGCCCGCGACCCCACGCGCATGGGAGCCGCGTGGCGGGGAGGCGAAGCCGGGGCGACAGATGAAGTGACCTCACCCTACCCCGTGATCACAGGGGTGGACGCCTTGAAAATTGCGCACACTACCCACGCCTCCCACGACGCTGCAATCGACGCATGCCGTCGCGTGAGGACGCGGTGGAAGCGGAGTGGGTTTTGCGTGGACCCAGGCCGCGCGTGCCCGTGCACTGACTTGGGCCTGGCCCAACAGCGCTCGGCACTGTGTATGGCCCAGGCCCGGGGGCTCCTGTCGGTGTACTAAAGTAGGGGTACCTTAGTACCCCGAACTTGTGCACGGGCAGTCGCAGCACCCCGCGGCAAGGCTTGTCGGGCACCCGCCAGGACCCTCCGACATTTCCTATTACTGCCATTCAAGAACAAAGTGACAACCAAATAGACAAAGGCCCTGGCAAGAGGAGCTTGCCGGGAAGGCCAACCAAGGCGCCTCTAGAAGACTTGCCGCGACGCCCCGCGCGTCCCGGCAAGGCCCGGCGACCGGCAAGCTTGCCGGCGCGACAAGAGAAGGGCCGCGGCAAAGCGCTTGCCGCGGCAAGGCCGCCACCATGCACTGAGGCTCCAGCGCATCCAACGACGTGTCATCCCAGGGCCATCCCAGGAGCACGTGGCGAGGCGCTGCGCAGCCATACGGTGCTAGGTGGCAAGCAGAGCTGACAAGGAGGCCATCGTGGCGATCGGTGGCGCACCTAACGGTCGTTTCTTTGCACTGTTTGGGCAACCGGACAGGCATTAAATGCCCTTGTCCCCTGCCGTCAGAGTTATGTAGGGGACACTGTTGGTCACTGTTGTACCAACCTGCGTTTTTACCTTTCTACCCCCCTTCCTACACTGCCACCTGTCGGTGACCCCCTTAGACTATAAAAGGGAGGCCCATGCGCACATAGAAGGGGTTCGCCAGTTCGGAACTTCTCCATACTGGGGTTCGGTTCATTCGACACACCCAACACCACTACACGCCCACGCTCTCGGGCAAGAAGAAATACAAACACAAAGCAGCAGTAGGAGTTTTATCTCTCCGGAGAGCTCCGAAGCTAGGTAAAAATCACCCGTTTCCCCCGCGCGCCCGACCTCGATCTGCTCTGCGTGCGCCCTCCGCTCCCTTGCCGGACTAGAAGGGGCCCCCTGCCCCATAGGTTCTCGTGCTCCCTAGAACCCCACGACAGGATGTAACGGAGTAAAGGATATAACATAGCAAGCTTTGCTCAGAATAAAGTTATATATAACAGTAAATAACTTGCCGCGCTCTAAGAGATTGTTCCTATGAAATGTCTAGCAGCGGCAAGAACAAGGAAAGAGAAGAAAGGTGCGCCGGCACCTGGGTCCCGGCAAGCCAGAGTTGCTGGGGGCTGCGAATACCGAGATTCATCCCCGGCAAGCCAGAGTTGCCGGGGGCTGCGATATCAGATAAGCCTTTCGTCCCTCATCATGCATCCTCTTATGGACTGGGAAACGCGGAGCCGCGTCCTTGAACGGCCGTGCCTTGTATGAAAAACCTGTGCGCGGAGGAACCGACTCGTGGCTAAGTTGCGCCCTTGATTTGTTTCGAGTCCGCTCAACAATATAAGCGCGCTGCAACTAGCCCCGACAAGGTTTCTCGCCGGAGGCAACACCGCCAATGGCTGTTGATGTTCCGCACTGCAAGTGTGCTTATACCGCAAGTTCCTCAAAGCGTGGGGTAAAAACATACAAGTCATAGAGTCAAGTAAAGGATATGGCATAGCAAGCTTCCCCTTTTTCATCAAAAAACATCCCGCTCGGGTATAGTCCATAGAGGATGAAAAACATGAAGGAGAGGATTACAAGTTTTAAATGCAGCTAAGGCCCGAAGGCTTACAAATTAAAAAGATAAGATGCCCGTAATCCCTTTCCTGTCCCCCTTTTCAGGAGGTAGGTCAAGGGGGCGAGAAGGGCAAAAGGGGCGCCTAGGCGAACTACAGGTGCCAGAAGACACCAAGAGAACATCCCGGGGGCCGTCCGGGGGCTGGGCGGTGATGGCGGTGCCGGAAGACGTACTCGAAGACGGGGCGGCAGGACGTCAGCACGCTGTCGAGGGCACCACACCCTCGTACTCCGACTTGACGGCCTTGCCGCCAGCCCTCTTCCCTTCCGCAGCCTCCCTACGCCAGCCGCCAAGGAGACGACCCGGAGTTCAAGGGGCCGCGACCGGATGATGGGGTCGCCAGACGCCTTGAGGCGACGCCCGACGCCTAGTCGGACCCGCCGCCTCGCTCGTCCCTGCTACTCTCCTCCTCGCCACTCGCCGAGGGGAGCCTTCGCTATCGGAGGAGCTGTCCACGCAGCATCTCGCCCGAGTGCTGGAGTCCCCGAAGACCTTGACGGAGAGGAGGTCGCCCTCCATTAACTTAAAATGGAGTGTAAACCCCGCCGTCAGGCTGTGGATGCGGGCGAACGTCTTCCACCCTCGATCAACATACATCACATTAGGGGCTGGGGATACAAAGCTGACTCGCGTGCCGCTGATCCCACAGCCCCTCATGTGCAATCTCAGCGTTTCGGGCGGCTCCGGCTCCATCGCGCTCGCAAACGGAGCTGGAAGCCGGAGGCGACGACGAGGCGCCCGGCGCAGCCGGACGAAGAACTCGCAAGGGTCGTCCCCCGTATGGACCGCCGGGAGGAGAGGAACCGCCGGCAGAGGCGAAGCCGATGCGCCGCCCCGTCCGCCTCTTCCCCGCGCGCCTCGACCTCGCCCTCGACCTCGCCCACGACCTCGCCCCCTCCCTCTTCCCCTTGTGGCTGGCTCTGCCACCACGGGCGCGGGGTAGGCAGGGACGCGCTGTCTGGCGGTGACCCTCGCCGCCACCGATGAAGGACCAGGATTCCCTTTCTCCATGGCGGATGAGAGAAAGGGGAAAAGAAGCTGAAGAAAGGAGAAGATGAGGAAGTGCGGGTTTCTGCGCTCCCCTCTCGCCCTTCTTAAAGGGGCGAGGTGGGGGCTCGGCTGCCCTGCTTGGCGAATCAGGGCGCAGGAAGAGCAGGGAGCTGGGGCCGACCTGACGCCCCTGCCCGTGACGGACCAGTTTTTCACTTCCACCACCCACGACCCCAAGCGCATGGGAGCCGCGTGGCGGGGATACAGAACTAAGGCGACGGGTGAGGTGACCTCGCCCTGCCCCGTGATCACGGGGGTGGACGCCTCAAAAATCGCGCACGCCACCCACGTCTCCCACGACGCCGCAATTGACGCATGCCGTTACGAGAGGCCGCGGTGGATGCGCACTGGACTTGGTTTGGACCCAGGCCGCGCGTGCTCGTGCTCTGTTTTGGGCCTGGCCCAACAGAGCTCAGCACCGTGTATGGCCCAGGCTCGGGGGCTCCTGTCAGTGTACTAAAGTAGGGGTACCTTAGTACCCGAACTTGTGCACGGGCAATCAGTAGCGCCAGCTGGCAAGGCTTGCAAGGCCCACCAAGACCCTCCGCCATTCATATTACTGCCATTCAAGGACAAAGTGTTAACTAAGAAGACGAAGCCCCGGCAAGAGAAGCTTGCCGGGAAGGACAAGGCCCCGGCAAGAGGAGCTTCCCGGGAAGGACAAGGCCCCGGCAAGAGGAGCTTGCCGGGATGGTTAACCAAGGCACTTCAGAAAACTTGCCGCGACGCCCCACGCGTCCCGGCAAGGCCCGGCGAGCGGCAAGCTTGCTGGTGCGACAAGATGAGGGCCGCGGCAAAGCGCTTGCCGTGGCAAGACTACCACTCTGCACCTGAGCTCCAGCGCATCCAACGACGTGTCACCCCAGGACTATCCCAGGAGCACGTGGCGAGGCGCTGTGCAGCCATGCGGTGCGAGGTGGCAAGCGAAGTTTGCCGACAAGGAGGCCATCGTTGAGATCGGTGGCGCCCTAACGGTCGCTTCCTTGCACTGGGAAGGACAAGGCCCGACAAGAGGAGCTTGCGGGATGGTTAACTCAAGGCACTTGAGAAAACTTGCGCGGCGCCCGCAGCGTCCGGCAAGGCCAGCAGCGGCAAGCTTGCTGGTGCGACAAGATGAGGGCCGCGGCAAAGCGCTTGCCGTGGCAAGACTACCACTCTGCACCTGAGCTCCAGCGCATCCAACGGCGTGTCACCCGGGACTATCCGAGGAGCGCGTGGCGGTATTTGTGCAGCCATCGCGGTCTTGGTGTAGTGAAGTGACAAGGAGGCCATCGTTGAGATCGGTGGCGCCCCTAACGGTCGCTTCCTTGCACTGTTGGGGCGACCAGACGGGCATTAAAGGCCCTTGTCCCCTGCCGTCAGAGTTAGGTAGGGGACACTGTAAGTAGCAGTTGTACGAACCTGCGTTTTTACCTTTCTACCCCTCTTTCTACGCTGCCACCTGTCGGTGACCCCTTTAGACTATAAAAAGGAGGCCCATGCGCACGTAGAGGGGGTTCGGAGTTTTGGTTCCGCAGTTCGGTACATTCGACACCACAACACACATAAGCTCTCGAGCAAGAACAGAATACAAACACAAAGCAGCAGTAGGAGTTTTATCTCTCCGGAGAGCTCCGAAGCTCGGTAAAAATCCCCCGCGTGCTCCCGCCTCAATCTGCTCTGCGTGCGCCCTCCGCTCCCTTGCCGGACCAGAAGGGGCCCCCTGCCCCATAGGTGCTCGTGCTCCCAATCCCCATGACAGTAGTGCATGTAAATTTTTTAGAAGTCAAACTTTGGAAACTTTGATCAGGTTTACGCAAATATTATTTATATCTACAATACCAAAGATACATCATACAAAACTACATCTCATGGCAAATCTAATGGTATATGTTTGCTACTAGATGTAATTGTTTTTCTCCACGTACATGGTCAAACTTTGTGATGTTTGACTTTTCAATAAATCTATATGATATGGACCGAGGAGAGTGCCTAAGTCGAGACAGATCAAGTGTGTGTGAAGGAGAATGAGTAAGTGTGCCAAAAGAGTACGTGTGTGAAAGAGAAAGTGACAACAAACGATAAATTAGAGAGAGTGTGTGTTTTTTCGTTTCTTATGCGAACATATCACGCATGCATCTCCGAGATGGAAAATCGAGGCGAGGAGATACACGAAGATAGCTAGTGTGTCCAATAGAGGTCTGGCTAACAAGGAACAATGGTCGAGAGGGACACATGGATGGCATGGACGCATGGGGAGGGGGAGAGGGTGTGTTTGTGATAGAGAGATCCCCTCGAGATCGTGAGGGGACTATATAGGTGGGAGATCGAGGGAGTGCGTGCGCGATAGAAAGAGAGAAATCGAGATAGACCATGCACATGTTTGTGATGGAGACTAAGATTAGCTAGTCATATACATATAGGGGGGACTGCGCCTACAATTGAGTGAGAGACCATCATACTTGGCTAGCTAAGATTTTGTGTGTGAGCGTGTGAGATGGAGAGAGAATGAGGGAGAGAGATAGAGTTTTAGATGGGCCTATCGTGTGCGAGTGAGATATGCATGTGTATGTGTGACCCAGGTGGATGGAGAGTTTGAGAGAGGGGGGAAGAGCTCCGAGACGACAGAGTGGTGCGTGAGAGTGTTACGGGCAAAGAGCCAAGGAATTTTTTGCGTACGATGAGTGCACCCAAGATATCTAGCTTGGACTAGATAGAGTATCATACATAGTGTGCGAGAGAGACCTATAGATGGTGTATATATGCATGAAAGACCCCCCCACACACACACACACAAAGAGAGAGAGAGATGGAGAGAAAGGAGAGGGACCCCCGCACACACACACAAATTGAAGAGTGAGAGAGAGAGAGAGAGAGAGAGAGAGAGAGAGAGAGAGAGAGAGAGAGAGAGAGAGAGAGAGAGAGAGAGAGAGAGAGAGAGAGAGAGAGAGAGAGAGAGAGAGAGAGAGAGAGAGAGAGAGAGAGAGAGAGAGAGAGAGAGAGAGAACAAGAGTCCGCGGGAGCTTTTATGCATCAAAGACTGATATAAACCATGTTTCGATATAAACTTGCATTCAAATATTTAAATTTGAGAACATGTTTTCTGCAATCCACACATGAACGGATATACGCGTATATCAAACAAGTTCATTAATTTGACTTTCAACATGTTCATGAAGTACTATAATATAATACTGTACAACATGCTACTCGATTGAGGTGTTCAATTTTGGATTTAGTTCACTATTTTGACCTAGTGAACGAGCTATTTCATTGAATCAAGATATGTCATTTTGGGTTTGATTCTCGTTTTTTAGTGGGTCAACTATTTGTAATATAGTAAATCACTAGCAACGAGCATGTAAAAACACATTACTCCCGAGCATCATCTCTCCATCTAAAAAAGAAGTGGCAAGCTAATATTTCAAAATTTGATTCGAATCGACTTGGTAAGGTAGACGTGGATGCTTGTTCTCCCAAAATTTTAACGAACCGTTAAACAGCCTCTCTGCTCGATGGAATTCGACCGAGCAAATAAATGGGAGACGCGAAATTACCTTCCTATGTGAGACACGCATCGATTGGCCCGTTGTACATCAAGGGTAGGTTCGTAACTTCATTCAAGCACGCCTTCTCCTCGGCCGAAATGACATGTGCTGAATAATTTATAAACCATGGTCGGCAAAACACGCTCTCCTCGCCCGAAATAGCTCGCGCCCACTATTTCAAAACACTCTCTCCTCGCCTGAAATCGCTCGCGCCCACTATAGTTCAAAACACGCCCTCCTCGCCCGAAATCACTCCCGCCCACTATTTGGGGAGAAGCAAAGTTACTCTACTATCCCCGACCCTCAGTACACAGACCCAAGCCAAGAAGCCTATAGGCAAGGGTAGAATTGTAACTTCCCCTGACATTTCAGACAAATGCATCCATAAGACATGGTTCCACTCCCCTCCCAATTCCCCCCCCCCCATTCATACCTCGTGGGCGCCAAATCACCTTCTCCCCGGGAAGCTCCCTTCTCCCGAGCCGCGAAACCTTAGCCCCACCTCCATGGCTCCCCCCATCGCACCAATTTCACAGCCGTCCTCCTCCCTAACGCCGGAGATGCTGTCCATTTGCCGTCGTGCACTGGTCCATGTGCCTCTTACTCCGTGCTGCTGGTGCTACTTCGACGACGGCCGCGTGAACCGTACCGGAGCCGATTCACCCCCGCCATTGTTCACGGCGCCGGAGCGGCTCCAACTTCGGATCCGTCCAGAGTCCTGGCGCTGCTTCCCCGTAGCCGTCGACCATCACGACATCGCTCTTTCCCTGCCGCTAGTCGCCACCACAACCGCGCCGGCCTCACCGACTCGACAGCTGGACATGCCTACTTCACCATGCCGCCAGATAGGTCACACCCTCATCTCAAATCACTTTGTTTAGGCGTCAGTTGTCTGGATTTTTAATCTGGGCCAATCGATTCCCAATGGGAAGCAGCACCCCTCGAGGCGGTGGAGCTCCTAGGCTGTCGGTTGGCTAGTGTCTAACGTAAGGGTGCGGGGCCGCAAGTTTGCCACGAAAGCAGCGCTTAGATGGCTATCTTTTAGAGTTGCGTGGGTTGAAGGTACTGCCGCCGCTGGATCTGGATGACGGGGAGTCTTTGTAGATTGGCCCAGGGCGGCGCAACCATGGCAGTTCGATGGGGTAGGGAGCGGGGTTTTGCCCCGGGCAGTTGGTCGCTGGCTCTTTGGGGAATATTCCAAACAATGTCAGCCGGGAGGCACATGACGGCCATCAAGCCATCCGGCGTAGATTGGACAGTACTAAAATAAAATAAAATCGTGTGACCCCAATTTAGTCTTCAGTCAACAGACATGTGACCACTCTCGTACCTTGTTGTTGATCTCTTAGTGTATTTCTTCAGATCAAAGAGATATGTCATTCTTAACATTATGCGTTATCTGCATCTTCAGACACACCGTCTTCCGACTCACCGCAGCTGCTCCAACAAGGGAAGCATACACCAGAAGGGAGCAATAGTCCCCACTCAACAGTTCCCTGCATCGAATGCGCGTGCCCGACATGGATAGCCACAACAACTGTAGGGCCATCGACAAGTCAACACATGATGCTCACTCCTATGGATGGCAGCCAGATAGGTTGTACCCTCATCTTACTTGTGTGCAACATTTTTGGCTTTGTTATTCATCTAAGCATGGAAAATAGATCATCACATTTCACTGTATATTCGTGTTGATCTCTTACGGGTCTTGTTCAGGAGTTAATGTTGTTCCATAGTTCAGCTACTTGTTCTTTAGGTAACGTTGTTCCATGGTTATCATCCATCCGCCAATGCTATCACACAGGCTGGTGATTATATATCACTTCTAGTATTACCTATGTTGTTATTTAATACTTTTGTGTGCCATCTAGTTAATCTTGAGTACAAATGATACATATTCTGTAGCTTTCATCTGTGTTCTCCCTTTAGTTTATGAGACATGTTGCTGCTAGTTAACCCCAGTCCTACTATTTATGTCGTCTCCAACAGTCACTCATTACATAAATCTAACTACTAGTTGTCTTCCATGCATGTCAGATATAATTGCACACACTGATATATCCACAAGAACCTCATGGAGCAATGCAAAGGCCAATAAACTTGATGTCAATGATACCCAATATGATGGAACATGTAAAGGCAGTTGTTCAGAAGACTTGCAGAAAGATGATGAATCCTCTTCACCCCACAAGGTCCTTGCTCTAACTTGGCCTATGATATGGGTACAACATGCATACAATGTCCTAGAGTGTATCTACTCTGTTGCAATGCCATGTGCTTAGCATGCTGATCATGCATGTAAACATGTCATGCCTTCCTGTTTTTCAGTACCTTTTCCATTCATGATAACATGTTTTCAAATTCAAGTACTGTCATTCTACTCTATCGCAATGCCATCTGCTTAATTTCGACATCATGCTTCTGAATATCTTATGCATTGTTATTCATCAGTATGTACTTCATCTGTCTACCATACCATGTTTTTTTACATTGAAGGATGTTCTAGTGCTCTGTTGCAATGCCATCTTAGTTTCCCAATCATACACGTGTATGTTACCTTAGTTATTTCTGTATGTATTCCGCTAGCATACAGTTTTACATTCAACTAGTCTTTTTTTGCTATGTTGTCCTGTCGTATCCCTAGCTCTTACACCATACTCCCTCCGTCCGGATTACATGTTGCCGAAATGGATAAAAAAGGATGTATATAGAACTGAAATACGCCTAGACCCATCCATTTATTTCCGGATGGAGGGAATACATGTCAATATGTCATGCCTTTCTATTCTTCAGTACCTATTCTATCTGTGCTGTAGCATGTTTTATAACTGAATCACCATTCTTCTATATAAGGCATGCAAGGGGTAGACGGCTATGTTAGAATCTGAAGGGCTACAAACCAGGTCTTTGCAAAAGATCCAAACGCCAGGAGATAATAAACCAACTCCATTTTTCATAGATACTGCTCCAGCATAGAGAAACCCAACTCCCACTGATAATAAGCAGATTCTAGTGCCCAAAGAACTAGTCCGCTCCAGTCCATTAAAAGAATGTCCACTCCATTCTAAGAAGCATGTGTGTATCCTCGCATCATGAAATTTTATAGCATTCTGATCATATTTTCTACATGTTTCTTACCCATCTCTCTTTTAGAAAATAAGGTTAAACGATAGAAGATTTCCTCCATTGTGATCGTATTCGAGGAAAATATCTTGCGGGAATTCTCTGTGCTGCAATGCTGATGTAAGTACCTGCTGTATATCACTATATTTTACATCAGCATGTATTTTGTTAATATGCGTGAATCTAACCTTTATCTGATCTAAAATTAGTTGTAGCAAAATGTTAAAGGTGCCAATGTTGATTTTTGTAAGGAAAACTGCCTGGTAGTTTTGCATACTGAGCTGCATGAATGTACTATCTCATATCACGCACATTACTTAATTGTAGTGCTTCTCTAGTTGCCCATTAATTCATTGTGTCAATGTTGCTTTCGTATTACCTTACCTGGCTGATGATAGCTATGCCATATTGTGTTAATTTGGTGTAGGCTAGTTGCCCAAACATTCGTTGTGTCAATGTTGCTTTCCTATTGGCTAATGATAGCAATGCTAGTGTGTTAATTTTGTGCAGGCTGCTGAAGATAAGAAGACAAACTCTGAAAACAGCAAGGCAACCCCATTATTTCTTTCAAGTAAATCTAGGCCAGGTAACATGGCAATAACTCATGATTAATCTGTTTGGTTCTCGTCCTAATTTATGTTATGATGCAGTGGTCGAGACACTCTCCACTATCAATAATACAAGGCTGCCAAAATCACCATCTGAATCTATTCAGTATCCTCTGTCTTGAATGCAACGGAATAAATGTATGTTTGTGAACCAATTAATGGCTGAAGCAATGATGGAAATGGTGGATGAATCAGAGGTGCAGAGTCGTGCGACACAACAAGCGATCAATGTTTTCGAGAGACAGATGTAGCAAAGCAGCAAGAACTTGCCCACATGCTTATGGGCATCATCTGTGCTGAGGTTGCAGATTTTGACGTTGTAGATGGTTAGGTTCTGCTCATTTATTTGCACTGGCATCAATCTTTGATTGCCCGAAGGATGTAATTTCTGTAATATATCTTTGGATGTGCAACGTTATTCCCTGTATGCCATACCTTTGCTTGATCGGTTTTGGTCCTGTGCATAATTGCTCGTCGTAATGGGCTCAAATTATCTAATTTGGCCTAAAGACATGTACGAACTTTAGTGGGCCTATTAAGTTAATGGGCCGTTACTAGGCCGAAAGTTAATGGTCGGTCCTCTTACCTCCCGGGTCATTAACAGGCCGACATAGAAGCAGGCAACAGGTGGGCTCAATTTATTTCACGGGCCATTAACAGGCCGTTACTAAGTTTGGGCTACATATGGCCCAACTATATTGTAGACCTTTAGCAGGCCGAAAGAGACAGCAGGCTTGTACTGGACCATGAAGAGCATGGGCTGCTAAGAGGCCGAAAGTCAGGTCGTATTGTAAATGGCCCAACTGTGTTGTGGGCCTTTAGCAGGACGAAAGAGAAACCGGGCTGGTATTGGACCATGAAGGGCATGGGCCGTTAAAAGGCCAAAACTAAGGTCCGACTACAAATGGCCCAACTCATTTATGGTCCGTTAACAGGCCGAAAGGCACACAGGGTCGGGAATTGGCCCAACACTTAAATGGGTCGCTAAAAGGCCAAAACCCAGGTCCGAATACAAATGGCCCAACTGATTTATGGGCTGTTGAGGGAGTCCTGGACTAGGGGGTGTCCGGACAGCCGGACTATCATCGTCAGCCGGACTCCAAGACTATGAAGATACAAGATTGAAGACTTCGTCCCGTGTCCGGATGGGACTTTCCTTGGCGTGGAAGGCAAGCTTGGCGATACGGATCTGTAGATCTCCTACCATTGTAACCGACTCTGTGTAACCCTAGCCCTCTCCGGTGTCTATATAAATTGGAGGGTTTTAGTCCATAGGACAGACAACCATTACAACAATCATACCATAGGATAGCTTCTAGGGTTAAGCCTCCTTGATCTCGTGGTAGATCCACTCTTGTACTACCCATATCATCAATATCAATCAAGCAGGAGTAGGGTTTTACCTCCATCGAGAGGGCCCGAACCTGGGTAAAAACATCGTGTCCCTTGTCTCCTGTTACCATCCGCCTAGATGCACAGTTCGGGACCCCCTACCCGAGATCCGCGGGTTTTGACACCGACATTGGTGCTTTCATTGAGAGTTCCTCTGTGCCGTCACCGATAGGAAGGATGCCTCTTCCCGTCTTTAAAGACGGTATCTTCGCCAAAGGAGCCTTGGCCGCTGGCCAAACTATCCGGCTGGGTGGTTTTCTCATGAGCGCCTGTTCGGCCACCGCTTCGACGACGACCTCTCAGGTCGTCAAAAGCAATCTTCGCGTTAACTCGGAATTCGCCAAGCAGTTGGATCCAATAGAGCTCTCGTCCGTAAACAAGCTCTTGGATCGCATCGCCGCCCTGGGAGTCGCTACAGACTACAATCTGATTGGGCTTAAAATCAATCTGAGAGAGATTAACTCTCCCCAGGTTACCCATCACGTTGCGGTGGTAGAGGAACAACGCGGCGACTCTTCTCCTATATTGAAAACTAGTCATGTACGGGCTTCCGAACCCTCCATGCTGGATTCCCGCAGGGTAACGGACTCCGATCAGGCACTGAACCTAAAGTCAGGCGTCGGACCGGACGTTGTCCAACGATCCAAGCTTCCAAATTCGGAAACTTATCGGCCCTTGAGCCTCGAGATGGGTAGGGTTCCGGACTTAATTCCACCCACCCACCCAGACATATGCGATCTATCTCAAATCCGGCAAGAGTCCGCTGAAACAGTACATCATTACTGGGCCAGATTCCTCCTGGTTATGGACAGGATAAAGGACTGCCGAGAGGAAAACGCAATTTCAATTTTCTACAATAATTGCACGGACGGGGGAATCTTGAACGCCGTCAGTCGCTGTGAAATTACACGCTTCTCCGACCTGGCGTCCATAATACGAAAGTACTGTGCGATGGAGAGTTTCCGGAAAACCGAAACTAAGTTTTGGGACAATCCGGCCCCGAATACAACCCTAGTCCGTAACAAAAGGGTGCAGCACACTCAGGCACCAGGTACAAAAATCAAAGAGCAAAAACCCCATAAAGGGCAAGGAACCGTACTGGAGGGATGGCTCAGTGGACCCTGTAAAATTCACAGTACAGAAGGCGCCACCCCAACACATAGCCTTCGAGCATGTTGGATATTGCGGCAGGTGGCGAAAAGTGGCGAGGAGCTTCTAGCCCCGGAAAACCACTCCAACAGTACCAGTACGGTGTCAACAGTCTTCGAGACTTTCGCATCAAATAATACGCGAAAACGAACAATCCGCAGCCTCGCCGAAGTCTACCAAGTAGCAACAACAAATCCCTGGAGCGACACGGCCATCACCTTCAACGCCAGCGATGAACCTAAATTCCAAACAGCCCGAGCACCAGCCACATTGGTCCTCAGTCCAATAGTGGACGACTTTCGTCTTACCAAGGTACTCATGGATGGTGGCAGCGGACTAAACCTCATCTACGAGGAAACTCCTCAAAAAATGGAAATAGACTGGAGCCGCATTGAGCGAAGCAGCACAACCGTTAGAGGAATAATCCCTAGCCGGGAAGCATGCTGCACAGGAAAAAT
The DNA here is from genome assembly GCA_021437245.1 of Aegilops speltoides. NCBI lineage: Eukaryota > Viridiplantae > Streptophyta > Magnoliopsida > Poales > Poaceae > Aegilops > Aegilops speltoides. The sequence goes on along the minus strand of CM038147.1, from coordinate 89,097,326 downwards.
CACACATGATGTGGTGTTCGGTTCGCCGGACAATTACAGGTCCGAAGAGGTCATGTTCCACGTGGCCCCATTCAGCAGCGGATATCACGCTACATTAGGACGGGAGGCATTCACAATTTTCCAAGCCATACCCCATTACGGGTACATGAAACTTAAGATGCCTGGGCCCGGCGGAACAATCACTCTCGCTAGTGATCCAGACATACCACTCCGCGCCGAAAACAAGACAGCTGCATTAGCCCTGGAGGCACTATCCTAAGCCCTAGCGGCGGAAGAACTCACTGCGCTGTGCTCTACGGTGAATAGGGACGATGTGATACTCGATAAGAGATCCAAGTCCACCTCTTTCAAACCAGCGGACGAAATAGTCAAATTCCAGGTCCACCCAACGGACCCAACAAAGACGGCCTCCATCGGGGCACAGTTGAACCCTGATGTAGATCCCGCACTGCGAGAATTCCTTCGGGAAAATTGGGATATCTTCGCCTGGCACCCTTCAGATATGCCAGGAATCCCACGTAGATTGGCAGAACACAGCCTAAACATCCTAAAAGGATTCAAGCCAGTCAAACAAGCTCTTTGGCGATTTTCCGAACCCAAAAGACAGGCAATGGGAGAAGAGCTAGCCAAACTACTGGAAGCCGGATTCATCAGAGACATCAAACATCCGGCCTGGCTAGCAAACCTGGTAATGGTACAAAAGAAGGACAAATCCTGGCGCCTATGTGTCGATTTTAAAGACCTCAACAAGGCCTGCCCAAAGGATCCCTTCCCCCTCCCCCGCATCGACCAAATAATCAATGCTACTGCAGGGCACGATTCATTGTGCTTCCTTGACGCATATTCCGGCTACCATCAAATCAAGATGGCGGAAGCGGACCAAGCCGCAATGACATTTATTACTCCATACGGACCATTCTGCTTCAACACGATGCCCTTCGGACTCAAAAACGCCGGCGCAACATATCAGTGCATGATTCTGACATGTCTGGCTACCCAGATCGGCAAAACAGTAGAAGCATACGTAGATGACGTAGTCGTCAAAACCAAACACGTCAAAACTCTAGTAGACGATTTGAGGCTCACATTCGACAACCTCCGAGCATATGACATCAAGCTGAATCAGGAAAAATGCGTTTTAGGCGTACCAGCTGGAAAGCTCCTGGGCTTCGTTGTATCCGGTAGAGGAATTGAAGCAAACCCAGCCAAGATCCGAGCTCTATCACAGCTAGATATTCCAAAAGACCTCAAACAATTACAAAAATTGACCGGATGCGTGGCGGCCCTAAGCCGCTTTATCTCCCGTTTGGGAGAAAAGGCATTGCCCCTCTATCGCCTCCTCAGGCGCACCGAACACTTCGAGTGGACGGATGCTGCCACTGCCGGACTCGAAGAAATCAAAGCCATATTGGCAACAAATCCGGTCCTGGCTGCACCTAACCTGGGCGAACCAATGTTGTTATACATCGCGGCAACACATCAAGTTGTAAGCGCGGTACTCGCCGTCGAACGAGAAACAGAAGGGCACAAATTCCCTCTTCAAAAACCAGTGTACTACGTATCCACTGTCTTAACTCCCTGCAAGTCCCGGTACCCGCACTATCAAAAGATAGCGTATGCGGTGTTCATGGCATCCCGGAAGCTCCGACACTACTTTCAAGAGTGTTCGATAACAGTGGCCTCCGAAGTGCCCCTCAACGACATTATAAACAACCGCGACGCGACGGGCAGGATTGCAAAATGGGCCATTGAGCTCTTACCATTCGATATAACTTATAAACCTCGGCGAGCTATAAAGTCGCAAGTCTTGGCTGACTTTGTCGCCGAATGGACTGAAGCCGAACTCCCTAAAGAGTACGGCGCATACTCCAATTGGATTATGCATTTTGACGGCTCCAAAATGTTGCCCGGCTTGGGGGCTGGCGTCGTATTGACGTCCCCAACCGGGGACACAGTCCAATACGTACTTCAGATAATGTACACGGACTCCAACAACGCAGCTGAATACGAGGCCCTCCTACATGGCCTCCGGATGGCAATCTCCATGGGCATTCAACGCCTAGAGGTGCGCGGGGATTCAAACCTTGCAATATCCCAAGTAAATGGGGACTTTGACGCCAAGGATCCGAAAATGGCAGCCTATCGCAACGCTGTCCTAAAAATGTTAGCTCGATTCGAAGGACTCGAATTCCACCACGTAGCCTGAGATAATAACCAAGCAGCCGACGTATTAGCATGCATCGGCGCGAAACGCGACGCTGTCCCTCCAAACATCTTCCTGGAAGAAGAGTCCGGAAATAACAACCCGGAGGCATCCGCACCACCCAATACAGAACAATCTAACATAATCGGCGACTCAGCCGATGAAATAACACCTTCAGCCCACGAAATAATTGCAGTAATCGCCCCGTGGACAGAGCCATTCCTAGCCTACTTACTCAGGCAGGAACTTCCCGAAGACCAAAATGAGGCCCGCTGCATAGTCCGGTGATCTAAAGCCTACAAGGTCCACGAGGGAGAGCTCTATAATAAAAGCACAACCGGAGTCTTTCAACGGCTGATATTATAGACCTTCTGGCTGAAATTCATGAAGGACTAGGCGGACACCACGCCGCAGCCCGGGCCCTAGTAGGCAAGGCATTCCGTACAGGATTTTATTGGCCGATGGCCCGGGCAGATGCTCAGGACTTAGTCCAAAGATGCGTCGGTTGTTAGCTCTTTGCTAATCAGAGCCATATGCCACCCACCGCCCTCAAAACTATACCCATTACCTGGCCGTTCGCGGTCTGGGGGCTTGATATGGTCGGACCCCTTAAAGGGGGAACCCACAAGCAAAGGTACCTATTGGTCATGGTGGACAAATTCACCAAATGGATAGAGGCCAAGCTAGTTAAAACGGCAGAGTCCGGACCAGTGATAGACTTCATATCCGGGGTAGTACACCGTTATGGTGTCCCCCATAGCATCATTACCGATAATGGCACGAACTTCACGGCCGACAAGGTTAAATTATGGTGCAAAAATATGGGCATTGAGCTCGATTACGCTTCAGTCTATCATCCTCAAACCAACAGTCAAGTGGAACGAGCAAATGGTCTAATAATGAGCGGCATCAAACCCAGATTAGTGCGGTCCCTTACGAAATCTGACACGCACTGGGTAGAGGAGCTCGACTCCATACTCTGGGGGCTGCGGACAACGCCCAACCGTACTACGGGATTCACACCATTTTTTATGGTATACGGTGCAGAGGCGGTTTTGCCCTGCGACATCATTCATGACTCACCTCGAGTGCGCATGTACGAAGAAAGAGAAGCCGAGCTAGATCGGCAGGACAACTTGGATGCATTGGAGGAAGAACACGACGTCGCCAAGGCTCGTTCCGCATTCTATCAGCAGCAGGCTCAAAGATATCAAAGCAGAGAAGTACGGGCTAAAACTTACAATGTTGGCGAACTAGTTCTATGCCTGTCGGACAAGCAAAAGGACAAGCTCAAGCCCAAATGGGAGGGCCCCTTCATTATCGATCAAGTCCTGACCAGCGGAGCTTACCGTCTGTGAAATGTGTCGGACAACCGACTCGAGCCGAACCCATGGAACGCAGCCCGCCTCCGAAGATTCTACGCCTAGCGCCAGACTAAGAGTTCGTCTCCTTCCCCCGTCCAAATTTTTACACTTCAGTTGTCTTTCGTTTCTCTTTTTTCTCTCACCATTTTCACAAAAGCCCTTAAAGGCCTACTTGCGCATTGTTCGCACACAATTGATGTGCTATCCGCACTCATTATACCTGGGGGCTTCTTTACCAGAAGCTTACTTATAAGGGCTTCATGCCCAGCACATGTGTCAAACTTCCACATGTACCTTTTATTCACCATTATATGCATCGATATGACTTAAGTTTTGGCCAAGCTGGGTTGCCTGGCTCCTGTGCTTACCCCTCGTTCCCGATTGTTCGGCTAGGAGGTACAGGAGCACTGTCGATTATTCTTGCCGGTCAGCCGGATGTGTACCTCGGTAGGTGAAGCCGAAAGCTAAGCGTTATTAAGGGAATATTTGGTCGGTGACTTGAAAGATGATTTTTTTACCTATTTATTTATCTGCCCCCAGATGTTTTCCTGCTCTTTTCGCAGTCCAGACATGCACTTTAGGGCATGCCTCGGGAAAGGAACCCTTAACGGAACTATTCTCCTGGAAGATGTTTCTTACTAACCATGTAATATAACATAACTAGTTGGGCACTTATGCGATAAAGCACTAATGACCCCTCGCCTGGTCTCCATGCATGCCCCGGTTGTTTCTTAACCGAGAAGGTATTCGGACACACTCCGGACTCTAGGGTCCCGAGGATGAAGCGAAAAGGTCGGCAAAGAAAAACGATCTACAATCCAGCTAGAAGGCATTTTACATGTCATTTTAAAATATATTGTCAAATCGACTGACTGTATTCCTCCTCAATCCCGTCTAACAGGCTATCTAGTTTACAGTCCCATTGGGAATATTTAGCGGCCAACTCTACTTGGCCGTACACTAAACTCACAGGGATCTCCTTCCCATCGGGTCCCACAAGTCTGACCTCGGCCATGTGGTTGGGATCCGCCTTCTTGTACCGCGTCTTCAGCATGGCCCAGGCCTCCCTGGCACCTTGGCGGTAGGCGAAATCTTCCATAAGCGGCGCTGCCGCGCTCCTCAAGCTTCTCCAAAGCTCTCCAAGGCCCTCGGGTAGGGAGAGGGACGGCCATAAAGCCTGGACGACGCCGCTCATCGCCTGCCAAACTCGTTCGAGCAGCTGCACCAGCTCGGGAAGTTGATCACCCGTTGATACGGGCATCTCCTCTGCAGGGCGCCCTGTGAGCAAACCTACAGACATATTTTTGTCAATTGACTTCCTCGCCGAACCATTCTTTTCAAAGGAGTTCGCTCAAGCACTTACTATAGATGCCGCGACGAAGCCGCTGATTCTCCTTCACGGAGCCAGACAGCATGGCCCGAACACCTTTCAGCTCTTCTCCAAGCTGGGTGTGGGCATCCTGGAGTTTGTTCCTCTCCTGCTGCACCTTCGTCAGCACCCTCTCGCCAGCCTTCAGCTGGCGCAGTAGGTCTTGCTTGTCCGGATCCAGTCCGGCAACACCTGCAATGTCATTGTCAGACTCACACGCACGCCGCACATCGATTATCTTTTTGAAATAATGTGTTACCAGGAGGGGTCTCTGTGTTTCCTCCTGCGGCAGCTAGTGCGGCCTCGAGTTGGGCCTTGCACTCTTGTAGTTTCTGGGACAACTGGGTATTCTTCTCTGTAAGATCCTGCATATCAAATGATCCTTAAATCAGTTACTCTAACTACTTTAAGTCTTGGGGGCTACTGGCATATACAACTATTAAAATTTCTTACCCGTATGTCCTTTACATACTGCTCCGCGGCTCTGGTCAAATCATCTTGAGTAGCACGGAGGTGCGTGTGCCCCATGTTAAAGGCATTCAACGCCTCAGGGGAGAAGCACACGTCACGAAAAACTGTCCGGCGACGCCTATGGTTCATGGCGCTCTCCACCTCAGACCTGGTGGCGGACAGTCTGTCGGCATCCTCCGTTGGAGGAGTATCCGGCTCGCGCCTTGCGCTCGCCTCCCTCTCTAGACCAGGTGTTGGAGCCTGGCTGGCAGAGGCTTGGTTGGCAACCTCTACGCCCACAGTCCGGTGGGCACTCTTTCTGCTGCAAAAGTCATGAGCATTCAAACACTTCCTAGGAACGTTGTCCTAAATAACAATAGCGAGCTATACCGTTGCGGCGACGTTTCAATCCGCACCGCACTCATCTTTCGCCTGCTGGGCCGGACTGACCCTTGTTGGCCAGCTGCCGTGGGCTCGGCCCCCTGCCTTGAAGGCACCTCCTGCGAGACACCATTGTATACGGTGGTCAGAAATACGCAAGGACGAAATAATGGTGTTAGGACTTCGGTCACAATCACCTGGGGAGCCGGAGATAGGCCGGGGTAGTCGGCCGTAATGGCGACTAGAGCATTGTCCATGCTGAGTTGATGAAACACCCCGTCAATTAGCTCCACCATTATGTCCGGATCCTCTTCGGAGGACGGATCATGGGATCTTTCTGTTGGGGAACGTAGTAATTTCAAAAAAATTCCTACGCACACGCAAGATCATGGTGATGACATAGCAACGAGGGGAGAGTGTTGTCCACGTACCCTCGTAGACCATAAGCGGAAGCGTTATGACAACGCGGTTGATGTAGTCATACGTCTTCACGATCCAACCGATCCAAGTACCGAATGTACGGCACCTACGAGTTCAGCACACGTTCAGCTCGATGACGATCCCCGGGCTCCGATCCAGCAAAGCGTCGGGGATGAGTTCTGTCAGCACGACGGCGTGGTGATGATGATGATGTTCTACCGGCGCAGGGCTTCGCCTAAACTCCGCGACGATATGACCGAGCTGGAATATGGTGGAGAGGGGCACCGCACACGGCTAAGGGAGTGGAGGAGGGGGAGGGCCGGCCCTCTCTATGGCGCACCCTAGGGGAGTCCTACTCCCACCGGGAGTAGGATTCCCCCTTTCCTAGTAGAACTAGGAACCCTTCCATGTAGTAGGAGTAGGAGAGAAGGAAAGGGAAGAGAGAAGGAGAAGGAAGGAAGGGGCGCCCCTCCTAGTCCAATTCGGACTAGTCCAAGGGAGGGTGCGGCCACCCTTTAGCCCTTTCTCTCCTTTCCCGTATGGCCCATTGAGGCCCAATACGAATTCCCGTAACTCTCTCGTACTCCGAAAAATACCCGAATCACTCGGAACCTTTCCGTACTACGAATATAGTCGTCCAATATATCAATCTTTACGTCTCGACCATTTCGAGACTCCTCGTCATGTCCCCGATCTCATCCAGGATCCGAACTCCTTCGGTACATCAAAACTCATAAACTCATAATATAACTGTCATCGAAACTTTAAGCGTGCGGACCCTACGGGTTCGAGAACTATGTAGACATGACCTAGAACTATTCTTGGTCAATAACCAATAGCGGAACCTGGATGCCCATATTGGCTCCTACATATTCTACGAAGATCTTTATCAGTCAAACCGCATAACAACATACGTTGTTCCCTTTGTCATCGGTATGTTACTTGCCCGAGATTCGATCGTCGGTATCCAATACCTAGTTCAATCTCGTTACCGGCAAGTCTCTTTACTCGTTACGTAATGCATCATTCTGTAACTAACTCATTAGCTACATTGCTTGCAAGGCTTATAGTGATGTGCATTACCGAGAGGGCCCAGAGATACCTCACCGACAATCGGAGTGACAAAACCTAATCTCGAAATACGCCAACTCAACATGTACCTTTGGAGACACCTGTAGTACTCCTTTATAATCACCCAGTTATGTTGTGATGTTTGGTAGCACCCAAAGTGTTCCTCCGGTAAACGAGAGTTGCATAATCTCATAGTTACAGGAACATGTATAAGTCATGAAGAAAGCAATAGCAATATACTAAACGATCAAGTGCTAGGCTAACGGAATGGGTCTTGTCAATCACATCATTCTCCTAATGATGTGATCCCATTAATCAAATGACAACTCTTTTGTCCATGGCTAGGAAACATAACCATCTTTGATAAACAAGCTAATCAAGTAGAGGCATACTAGTGACACTATGTTTGTCTATGTATTCACACATGTATTATGTTTCCGGTTAATACAATAATAGCATGAATGATAAACATTTATCATGATATAAGGAAATAAATAATAATTTTATTATTGCCTCTAGGGAATATTTCCTTCACTTTCTGGATCCTCGGGCTGTGGAGCCGGGCTATGTATGCTCTCCACAGTCCGGCGCAGATCCTGCATCAAAACCGTAAAGTAAGGTACTTAACTTTGAAAGCGTGGGTCGGATAAATGAACATCCGCTTACCCAGCTTCGAGGGTTGTTCATGTAGAACCCATTCAATGGGCTCGTCTAGAGGAAGTCCTCCTTCTCCCCCTTGTACAGGCCGGATAGAATCTTCACCAGATCTTCGGCCGATCCCGGCCCTTGGCGGCCATGACGAGTGGCATCGTTCTCTCCGTTGAAATCCCACATGGGGTGGCCCCTGTATTGCAGCGGCTGCACCCCCTGCATAATGCACGTGGCCATGACTCCAATCATGGTCAGTCCGGAGTGGGCCAGTAACCTTATCTGGTCCATCAAATAATGGACGCTCTTGTCTTCCTCCAGCTGAGGGCTCCGCGGGCGCCAACTCAGGCGTTTCTTCAGAGGAGCATTGCTGAACTCTGGGAGGCCGATCCGAACAGGGTCCGGCAGCAGAGCGTCTTCTACATAAAACCATGCTGAAGGCCAGTCTTCGGACGCCTTCTTAGGGGTTCCGGATCGATATCCGGTCCCGGCGATGCGCCATATTTCGGCACCGCCCACTTGATATATGGACCCCTCGTGAGAGCGGGGTACGAGGCAGAATAACCTCTTCCACAATGCAAAATGGGGCTCCATGCCCAGGAATAGCTCGCAAAGAGCTACGAAACCCGCAATATGCAGAATCGAGGCGGGTGTAAGGTGATGGAGCTCGAGTCCGTAGAACTCCAGAAGCCCGCGGAGGAACAGATGTACAGGAAATCCGAGCCCCCTTATCAGATAGGGGACAAAGCATACCCGCTCCCCTTTATTGGGAATTGGGGTGGCCTCCGCCTGCTTCCCACCTTTGTAGGTGGCCAGCCCGGCTCGAACCGGGACCATAAAGGCCGGAGGAAGATATCCCTCCGCTTGGAGCGTCACCAGCTCGTTGTGCGGGACAGAACATCTCCTCCAATCTCCTGGCAGAGGGCTGGGAGCGCGAGAGGAGGAGCCGCATCGACGGTCCATGATGGAATGGATTTTTGGTCAGAAGCGCTCCAATGAGTACACGCGGAAGGAAGATGGTGTGGTTTGGATCTGGATTCTTGTTTCTCTTATAGGCAGGTTATTTGCGTAGCTAGGGGGTAAAACATAAAACATAACCTGGCCTTTTGCATTCATGCGACGCGTGGAAGAGGGCCATTATTGGGCGTGGAAGCCGAGGAGCGCAACATTTGTAAGGGAGCCGGACACTATTTGGCAAGCACATGAAATCTGGAGGAGAACCCGCCTTGCAACGCCGAAGACTATATACGCGCTGGACTTATCGTAATTGAAGCCTGGTTCGGGGGCTACTGAGGGAGTCCTGGACTAGGGGGTGTCCGGACAGCCGGACTATCATCGTCAGCCGGACTCCAAGACTATGAAGATACAAGATTGAAGACTTCGTCCCGTGTCTGGATGGGACTTTCCTTGGCGTGGAAGGCAAGCTTGGCGATACGGATCCGTAGATCTCCTACCATTGTAACCGACTCCGTGTAACCCTAGCCCTCTCCGGTGTCTATATAAACCGGAGGGTTTTAGTCCATAGGACAGACAACCATTACAACAATCATACCATAGGCTAGCTTCTAGGGTTAAGCCTCCTTGATCTCGTGGTAGATCCACTCTTGTACTACCCATATCATCAATATCAATCAAGTAGGAGTAGGGTTTTACCTCCATCGAGAGGGCCCGAACCTGGGTAAAAACATCGTGTCCCTTGTCTCCTATTACCATCCGCCTAGACGCACAGTTCGGGACCCCCTACCCGAGATCCGCCGGTTTTGACACCGACAGCTGTCAATAGGCGGAAAGTGACACCGGGCCGGAAATTGGCCACACACTTAAATGGGCCGCTAAAAGGCCGAAACTCAGGTCCGACTACAAATGGTTCATCAGATTTATGGGCTGTCAACAGGCTGAAAGACACACCGGGCCGAAAATTTGCCCAACATTTAAATGGGTCGCTAAAGGCCGAAAGATGTACATCCTGAAAATTGGCCCATCCATTGAATGGGCCGTTAACAGGCCGAAATCTCATCGGGCCAATATTGAGCCCAAATATATAGCGGGATGTTAACGGGCTCGAACTGACGATGGGCTGCAATGGTGTCAAATCTTTAACGTGCCATTGACGGGCCGAATTGGCACATCTCATATGGGTCGTGGGCTTAAATGGACCTGACACAAGTAGGCCTTATATGGGCCGGCCTGCTAATTTTTACTGGGTCGGCCTTTTCACCGGAATGGGCCACTGTTGGGTCGTGCCACATGTCGACCTATCATAGGCGCATCCTGTCCAATGAGTGGATGACATCTGTCCCAACAGTGAGGCAACACGTGTTTCCTGCGGCCAATGATGATTTTACACGTGGAAAATCCCCATTGGTCCGGGCTGTTAACAGGTTATCGGATCCAAAACCGGACCCGATAGCTTAACGGTGTTCCGTTATAGTGGATGCCACTTGCGGTCACCCTTGACGAAAACACTTCTGTGACGCGCGATTTATCGTCATGGAAGTGGACACTTCTGTGATGCTAATTTTGGTAATGTCATGGAATACTTCTACGACAGCACAGGTATGAATATCCTGATTCTGTCATAAAATCGTCATGGATGTACATGCATGAAAAAAAAATGTGACCTACTGTGACAAACACGTATCATCACGGAAGTGTATTTTTTTTGTAGTGACGCCCGGCATTTCAGACTACACAGTGGAGAGTAACTTTAGAGCAAGTACTACAATTAGATGACATAATCAAGCTATAAGGATTTAAATATAGAACTTGTGCTTAGTTGAAGGAGAGAGAAGAGGAGAGAAGAGAAGCGGGTTGTAAACTTGTAGCCGGTTGTAGTAGGAGCTCCAACATACTTTGTGAGACAAAAGGTGGGGCCATTATTAATGATATAGTATTATACTAAAGGGACTAACTATTGTACTATCAGGCTATTAGGTTGGTTCTAGATGATGTGTCAACTTCATATAGCCGGATGTTGGCTATACTATTAACCATGCTCTAAGTGTGGTGTGAGTGGGACTAAAGTTTAGTCCCATACTGCTAGGTGGGTGTGAGTTGCACCACTTTATAATGTGATATATTCTAGCATTTGCATGAGCATGATAATAGGAAACCTATGCGCGCGCTCTTCGGGAATGAGCCTGTCTAAGGACAAAAGCTATCCACGTGGTCTATATTTTTGTTGGTCAGAAAATTTATTTTTAAGTCATTAATTAATAATTAACGGACGCCTTAATTACTCAACTTCTTTTTTTGAGACAAACCTTGGTGGGGCTATTATTGACTTGGACATGGGGTATGGGCCAAGGAAAACGTTTAAAATCCACCGGATAATAATGAAGAAAGATAAGCCGCCCGTGCTGCTCGACACATGGCCTCTAGGCCCATCCACCGCTTCCCCCAGCTCGCCTTATCTCTTCAACCCCCTCTCTCCTCCACACGCTCTCCCTCCTTCCTCTCTTATTCCCGTCCCCATTCTCGTTCTAAGGTGAGGACTCCAACCACAATGGCAACCACCATGCCACCGCTGCTGCAATTCTGGAGAGAACGAACGCGACCACGTCCAGCTGCAACTGCCGCAACTGCTCCTGTTTTTTTGTTGCACTGTTGCTATGCAACAAGCAAGGGCGGTAGAAGCGGGGCTGCTTGCCGCACTGCTTCGACGCCATCGCTTCCCGCGCTCATCGCCAGTGCTGCAACCCAGTACCAAGAAGGAGGCAAGAGGGGGTGCCACTCCCACCCGTGTTGCAACGTAGCAGCTGGAGGCAGCCGCCGGTGCTACAACATAGCATGAAGAAGAAGGCCGGACGAGACCGCCGCTCGATGTCAGCGCGGCAAGGCAACAAGAAGAGGAGGCCGGAGGAGACCGCCGCTCGACGTCAATGCTTCAATGCAGCAAGAAGAGGGAGGCCGGAGGTGGAGCCACACCCCGTCAGTGCTGCAACGTAGCACGAAGGCGCGGTTGCCGGTGGCCGCCGCCGCTCGTCGTCGGTGCTGTAACGCAACAGACAAGGGAGGCGGAGGCGCGACACTGCAGGGAGCCACCTAGTGCTATGATGCAACTTCAATGACTTGGTGCTCCTGCTGTCGTGATGCAGCACGCCGGACGCTGCGAGCCGGCGTCGCTGCAGGGAGCCACCTGGTGCTATGATGCAACTTCGATGACTTGGTGCTCCTGCTGTTGTGATGCAGTGCGCCGGATGCTGTGAGCCGGCGTCGCTGCGAAGGCTTCCCGGCGATGCTGCATGGCAGCTAAGAGTTAGGGGGCGATGCTTTTCCAGCGGGCGGGGGCACGTGCTGCGTCGATGCAGCCAGGAGAACGAAAGGAGGATGCATTGATGCAGCCTGAGGTCGATGACCTGGGCATTCGCGTTGACTAGATCGAACGACTGCGCGGGGAAGGATCTGACGGCTAACGAGCCGACTGATTTCTCTGGGAAATCAGCCGGTTGATTTGTAGCAATGCCCTTGGGCCAAAGGCCTACTATTATACTTGGTCTTACTCGCACGACCGAACTAACATGCTCTACCCTAGACGCTGTTGTATCATATGGTTTCGCACCGTTCCAAATCTTAGCGTTGACACGCAATTCTTCTCCAGCCCTCCTTCTGGTGTGCACCGCGAGAAGGGACAGCAGTCCTCCGAACCCCGCCTTTCATGATCCTGTACGGGAGAGGGGCGATCACGTTTTTGGGGAGCACACTCCTATGACTGCTGCCAGCAACGATTTCCTCAACGACAGCCTTCTTCCCCGACATCGGTAACCTCTTCATCAACGACATGAGTAACAACATCAACCACAGCTGTTCGGCTCCCGCTGTACAGTATGTGATTCTGTCCTCCCGGTTTAGTCCGCATCATTACTTTGATCTTTCCAATTGTCATCATGATCTATTTACTGTTGATTCGGATTAAACCTCATAGTAAATTGCTCATATATTCAACAATCCAATCCAAAAACCTTATTATAGGCAATTTACTTCGAGTGATCTTGCTGTGCTTTTGAAGCCACCTACTTTTAAGGGGGTGCAATATAAAAGGTGGCGCACAAAAGTAGTATATTGGTTTCAGATCATGTACTGCTATGACGCCACTAAGGGTAAGCCTGAGGGCGATCTTAATCCTACACAGTAGGGAGCTTTTGAGAACATGGATACCCTCTTCAAAGTCGCCCTGCTAAGTGTTCTTGACGATTCCATTGTGGATTCATATATGTCATTTGACAGCGGCAAGGACATGTTGGCTGCGCTCGAGGCCACGTTTGGGGCCTCGGGCGCGGGCAACGAGTTGTACGTCATGGAGCAATTTTGTGACTACAAGATCACTGATGAGCGCTCCGTAGTTCAACAGACTCATGAGATACAGTCACTCTCTAAGGAACTTGAGTACTTTAATTGTGTGTTGTCGGACAAATTTGTTGCTAGGACCATCATTGCCAAGCTTCCACCTTCATGGAACAATTTTGCTACTTCTCTGGAAAACAAGATACATGAGTTTTCTGTTTTGGATCTCATTAGCACTCTTGATTTTGAAGAGAAGGCAAGAGCAAAAGACATACGTGCTCGGGTCACTGAGGGAGCTTCTAGTGCCCACATGGTACACGAGAAGAACTTCCAGCCCAATCAGCCCCAAAACAACAAGAACAAATCTCAGGGGAAAGGCAAGTTTGATGCAAAGAACAAGCCGACACATTCTACCAACTTCAAGAAGAATTCTCATAATAGGAAGGGATACAAACCTCAATTTTGGTAGCACCGTACAAAATTTATATGGCTGCATCTACCTGTTGTCAGCTCATGGTGCTCCAGGTATTCCTACATTCGTAACTAGGTACAGTGACCACCACAAGATGAAATAAGCTTATTCGTACATTGACTTCGTGATTGCAGTGCGGAACGATCCTGTCATGTGTGGAGGAGTGATACGTCTCCAACGTATCTATAATTTTTTATTGTTCCATCCTATTATATTACCCCTTTTGGATGTTTATGGGCTTTATTTTACACATTTATATCATTTTTGGGACTAACCACTAACCAGAGGCCCAGCCCATATTGTTGTTTTTTTTTGCCTATTTCAGTATTTCGAAGAGAAGGAATATCAAACGGAGTCCAAACGGAATGAAACCTTCGGGAGCGTTATTTTTGGAACAAATCTGATCCAGAGAGCCTGGAGTGCAAGTCAAGAAAGCTCCGAGGGCCCCACGAGATAGGAGGGCGCCCCCACCCCCTGTAGGGCGCGCCCCCTGTCTCGCGGGCCCCTCGGGCGTCCACCGACGTACTTCTTCCTCCTATACATGTCTACGTACCCCGAAAACATCCAGGAGCACCACGAAACACAATTTCCACTGTCGTAACCTTCTGTATCCGCGAGATCCCATCTTGAAGCCCTTGTCGGCACTCTGCCGGAGGGGGAAGCAACCCCGGAAGGCCTCTACATCAACATCCTTGCCCCTCCGATGAGTTGTGAGTAGTTTACCATAGACCTACGGGTCCATAGTTATTAGCTAGATGGCTTCTTCTCTCTTTTTGGATATCAATACCATGTTCTCCCCCTCTCTTGTGGAGATCTATTCGATGTAATCTCTTTTTGCGGTGTGTTTGTCGAGATCTGATGAATTGTGGGTTTATGATCAAGTTTATCTATGAATAATATTTGAATCTTTTCTGGATTCTTTTATGTATGATTGAGTTATCTTTGCAAGTCTCTTCGAATTATCAGTTTCGTTTGGCCTACTAGATTGATCTTTCTTGCCATGGGAGAAGTGTTTAGCTTTGGGTTCGATCTTGCGGTGTTCTTACCCAGTGACAGAAAGGGTTGCAAGACACGTATTGTATTTTTGCCATCGAGGCTAACAAGATGGGGTTTATATCATATTGCATGTGTTTATCCCTCTACATCATGTCATCCTGCTTAATGTGTTGCTCTGTTCTTATGAACTTAATACACTAGATGCATGCTGGATAGCGGTGGATGTGTGGAGTAATAGTAGTAGATGCAGACAGGAGTCGGTCTACTTGTTATGGACGTGATGCCTATATACATGATCATGCCTAGATAATCTCATAACTATGCTCTTTTCTATAAATTGCTCGACAGTAATTTGTTCACCCACCGTAATACTTATGCTAACTTGAGAGAAGCCTCTAGTGAAACCTATGGCCCCCGGGTCTATCTCTTATCATATTTGCTTTCAATCTACTTTATTTGCATCTTTACTTTTTGCGTCTATCTTACAAAAATACCAAAAATATATTTATCTTATCGTACTATCTTTATTAGATCTCACTTTCGCAAGTGGTCGTGAAGGGATTGACAACCCCTTTATTGCGTTGGTTGCGAGTTCTCAGTTTGTTTGTGTAGGTGCGTGGGACTTTTGAGGAGCCTCCTACTGGATTGATACCTTGGTTCTCAAAACTGAGGGAAATACTTACGCTACACTTTGCTGCATCACCCTCTCCTCTTCGAGGAAAACCAACGCAAGCTCAAGACGTAGCAAGAAGGATTTCTGGCACCATTGCTGGGGAGGCCTTCACTCAAGTCAAGACATACGTGTACCCATCACAAACCCATCTCCCTTGCATTTACATTATTTGCCATTTGCCTCTCGTTTTCCTCTCCCCCCACTTCACCCTTGCCATTTTATTCGCCCTCTCTTTCCCAATCTCCTCCTCTCTTTTCGCTTGCCCTTTCGTTCGCTCGTTTGGTTGGAATAGATGCTTATTTATTAATAAACAGAAGCTAAGATCTATGGATCGTCATCCGCTTGCTAATCTTTTTATGAGATCCAATTATGATGAACCAATTGCTAGTGAGTTTTGTGCACTAGATTATCTTTATGAAGTTTTCCTTGAAATTCGTGAATCTGAAAATTGTGATGAAGAACTTTATGAAGTGATTCACGATAGATCTTTGAATAAAGATCATGATTGCAATGATTTTACTATAAATTCTCTTGATCTCAATTGTGCTAATAATATGCAAAACTCTAAGCTTGGGGATGCTCGTTTTGCTATGTCTACTACTTGTTTCAATGATCATGATTGAGGTGATTCTTCTTACAATCTTGAAAATTTATTTAAGCCCCATGATGAATATGGGATTGATAATAGTGTTTACAATAATATTGAAAGTGGGTTTGGAAGAGTGTCAACTTTAGATCCCACATATTTGGAGTATGTTCAATCTTATGCTATTTTTGATAAAAGTGGGTTCGGAAAAGTCATGACTTTAGTTAATGTTAATCCCACTATCTTGGAAGAGTGTCAACTTTGCATGCATGTGGATCATGTTGAGAATATGTTTTGTGATAGATATTTTGTTGAATTTGTTTATGATCCCACATGTAATTATTATGAGAGAGGGAAATATGGTTGTAGAAATTTTCATGTTACAAATTTACCTCTCGTTATGATGAGATTGCTATTGTTTCTTTCCATTTCCTTGCATATGCTAGTTTTTGCTTGCCATGATAATTTTTTTGCTTATAAAATGCCTATGCATAGGAAGTATGTTAGACTTAGATGTGTTTATCACGTGTTTTATGATACTCTCTTTGTGCTTCAATTCTTGTCTTTCATGTGAGCATCATGAAAATTATCAATGCCTAACTAAAAAGGCTTTAAAGAAAAGCGCTTGTTGGGAGACAACCCAACATTTTTCCTTGATGTTATTCAATAAATCTTGCATCTACCTTCTGGATAGATGTGTTTTTATCTTTTAATTAGTGTTTGTGTCAAGTAGAACCTATAGGATAACCTACGATGATAGTTGATTTGATTCTGCTGAAAAACAGAAACTTTGCACGCACGAATATAATTTGTTAATTCACAGGAACGTGATTTTGCGTTGATTCTTTTTGCTTATGTTCAATAGACAAATTTTCCAGGACTTCCTATTTTGGTAGGATTTTTAGAGTTCCATAGGTTTGCGTTAGTTACAGATTGCTACAGACTGTTCTGTTTCTGACAGATTCTGTTTTTTCGTGTATTGTTTGCTTATTTCAATGCACCTATGGCTAGTAATTCAGTCTATGAACCATAAAGAAGTTGGAATACATTATATTTAGTACCAAAATAAATAAAGAGTGAGTTCACGGCAGAACCTTATGTGGTGGTTTTGTTTTCTTTCACTAACGGAGCTTATAAGATTTTCTGTTGAGTTTTGTGTTGTGAAGTTTTCAAGTTTTTGGTAAAGCTTTTATGGACTATGGAATAAAGGGTGGAAAGAGCCTAAGATTTGGTATGCCCATAGCACCCCAAGATATTCAAGGATATCCAAAAGCCTAAGCTTGGGGATGCCCCGGGAAGGCATCCCCTCTTTCATCTTCGTTCATTGGTAACTTTACTTGGAGCTATATTTTTATTCACTACATGATATGTGTTTTGCTTAGAGCGTCGTGTATTATATTAGTCTTTGCTTTTTATTTTATCACAATCATCCTTGCTGTACACACCTTTTGTGAGAAGCCTATTTGATTATAATTTGCTAAAATACTCTATGTGCTTCACTTATATCTTTTGAGCTTGATATTTTTGCTCTAAGTGCTTCACTTGTATCTTTTAGAGCACGGAGGTGTCGTAATTTTGAAGAAATTGCTAGTCTCTCATGCTTCACTTATATTATTTTGAGAGTCTTTTAGAACAGCATGGTATTTGCTGTGATCATAAAGCTGGTCCTAGAATGATGAGCATCCAAGTTGGATATAATAAAAACTATCATAGAAAGTGAATTGGATGCTAGGATCAATTTGATGCTTGATAATTGTTTTGAGATATGGAGGTAGTGATATTAAAGTCATGCTAGTTGGGTGATTATGAATTTAAAGAATGCTTGTGTTGAAGCTTGTGATTCCCGTAGCATGCACGTATGGTGAACCGATTTGTGATGAAGTTGGAGCATAATTTTATTTATTAATTGTCTTCCTTATGAGTGGCGGTCGGGGACGAGCGATGGTCTTTTCCTACCAATCTACCCCCCTAGGAGCATGCATGTAGTACTTTGGTTTTTGATGACTTCTAAATTTTTGCAGCAAGTATATGAGTTCTTTTAATTAATGTTGAGTACATGGATTATACGCACTCTTTCACCCTTCCACTATTGCTAGCCTCTCTTGTATCGTGCAACTTTCGCCGGTACCATACACCCACCATTTACCTTCCTCAAAACAGCCACCATACCTACCTATTATGGCATTTCCATAAACATTCCGAGATATATTGCCATGCAACTTTCCACCGTTCTGTTCGTATGACATGCATTACTTTTGTCATATTGCTTTTGCATGATCATGTAGTTGACATTGTATTTGTGGCAAGTCCACCTTCATACTTTTCATACATGCCGCTCTTGATTCATTGCATATCCCGGTACACCGCCGGAGGCATTCATATAGAGTCATATCTTGTTCTAGCTTTGAGTTGTAAATCCATAAAAGTGTGATGATCTTCATTATTAGAGCATTGTCCTAGTGAGGAAAGGAAGATGAAGGCTATGATTACCCCACAAGTCGGGATGAGACTTCGGACTTTAGAAAAAGAAAAAAAGAAAAAAAAGAAAAAATAATAAAATGGGAGAAAAAGAGAGAAGGGACAATGCTACTATCTCTTTTTCCACACTTGTGCTTCAAAATAGCACCATGATCTTCATGTTAGAGAGTCTCATATGTTGTCACTTTCATATACTAGTGGGAATTTTTCATTATAGAACTTGGCTTGTATATTCCAATGATGGGCTTCCTCAAAGTGCCCTAGGTCTTCATGAGCAAGCAAGTTGGATGCACCCCACTTAGTTTCTTTTGTTGAACTTTCACATATTTATAGCTCTAGTGCATCTGTTCCATGGCAATCCCTAATCACTCACATTGATATCTATTAATGGGCATCTACATAGCCCGTTGATACGCCTAGCTGATGTGAGACTATCTTCTCCTTTTTGTCTTCTCCACAACCACCCTTCTCTTCCACATATAGTGCTATGTCCATGGCTCACACTCATGTATTGCGTGAAAGTTGAAAAAGTTTGAGATTATTAGAGTATGAAACAATTGCTTGGCTTGTCATCGGGGTTGTGCATGATTAAATACTTTGTGTGATGAAGATAGAGCATAGCCAGACTATATTATTTTGTAGGGATAAGTTTCTTTAGCCATGTTATTTTGGGAAGACATGATTACTTTGATTAGTATGCTTGAAGTATTACTATTTCTTATGTCAATATGAACTTTTATTTTGTATTCATTTGGGTCTGAACATTCATGCCACAATAAAGAAAATTACATTATGAATTATGCTAGGTAGCATTCCACATCAAAAATTTCTTTTTTATAATTTACCTACTCGTGGACGAGCAGGAATTAAGCTTGGGGATGCTTGATACGTCTCCAACGTATCTATAATTTTTGATTGTTCCATGCTATTATATTACCCCTTTTGGATGTTTATGGGCTTTATTTTACACATTTATATCATTTTTGGGACTAACCTACTAACCCGTTGCCCAGCCCATATTGCTGTTTTTTTTTGCCTATTTGAGTATTTCGAAGAAAAGGAATATCAAACGGAGTCCAAACGGAATGAAACCTTCGGGAGCATTATTTTTGGAACAAATCTGATCCGGAGAGCCTAGAGTGCAAGTCAAGAAAGCTCTGAGGGCCCCACGAGATAGGAGGGCGCCCCCCCCTGTAGGGTGCGCCCCTATCTTGTGGGCCCCTCGGGCGTCCACTGACGTACTTCTTCCTCCTATATATGTCTACATACCCCAAAAACATCCAGGAGCACCACGAAACACAATTTCCACCGCTGTAAACTTCTGTATCGCAAGATCCCATCTTGGAGCCCTTGCCGGCACTCTGCCGGAGGGGGAAGCAACCACGGAGGGCCTCTACATCAACATCCTTGCCCCTCCGATGAGTTGTGAGTAGTTTACCACAGACCTACGGGTCCATAGTTATTAGCTAGATGGCTTCTTCTCTCTTTTTGGATCTCAATACCATGTTCTCCCCCTCTCTTGTGGATATCTATTTGATGGAATCTCTTTTTGCGGTGTGTTTGTCGAGATCCGATGAATTGTGGGTTTATGATCAAGTTTATCTATGAATAATATTTGAATCTTCTCTGAATTCTTTTATGTATGATTGAGTTACCTTTGCAAGTCTCTTCGAATTTTCAGTTTGGTTTGGCCTACTAGATTGATCTTTCTTGCCATGGGAGAAGTGTTTAGCTTTGGGTTCGATCTTGCGTTTTTCTTACCTAGTGATAGAAAGGGTTGCAAGACACGTATTGTATTGTTGCCATCGAGGATAACAAGATGGGGTTTATATCATATTGCATGTGTTTATCCCTCTACATCATGTCATCTTGCTTAATGTGTTGCTCTGTTCTTATGAACTTAATACACTAGATGCATGCTGGATAGCGGTCGATGTGTGGAGTAATAGTAGTAGATGCAGGCAGGAGTCGGTCTACTTGTTATGGACGTGATGCCTATATACATGATCATGCCTAGATAATCTCATAACTATGCGCTTTTCTATCAATTGCTTGATAGTAATTTGTTCACCCACCGTAATACTTATGCTATCTTGAGAGAAGCCTCTAGTGAAACCTATGGCCCCGGGTCTATCTCTTATCATATTTGCTTTCAATCTACTTTATTTGCATCTTTACTTTTTGCATCTATCTTACAAAAATACCAAAAATATATTTATCTTATCATACCATCTTTATTAGATCTCACTTTCGCAAGTGGCCATGAAGGGATTGACAACCCCTTTATTGCGTTGGTTGCGAGTTCTCAGTTTGTTTGTGTAGGTGCGTGGGACTTTTGAGGAGCCTTGGTTCTCAAAACTGAGGGAAATACTTACGCTACACTTTGCTGCATCACCCTCTCCTCTTTGAGGAAAACCAATGCAAGCTCAAGACGTAGCAAGGAGCAAACAAGCAGTGCAGCTGAAGGTGGAAATCAACCAAGGACTTCTGAAATTATATATAATCTTCCTCAGGCAGGTCAGTATCCCCTTCGTCCAAATGATCGTGTTTTGTCATGTCGAGCTATTGATATGTGCTACTATTTTGGAACACGGTTTAAGTATAGCTATTGTTTTCCTATCTTTTCAGATTCGGGACAATGAAGATGATTTTAGGGGAACTGCACAATATGGAATCATGTTGGGTCATCTCGATTGCCTCATGTGTTTGCTGCAAATGTGTCAACATCAATTGCAAGATGAGGCAGCTAGCAGCTGTGGAGTTGCCAACATGCTCAAAGTGCTCGCAACATTGAGAGGAAACAAGCATGCCCAGGAATTAATGCGTGCGCAGGGAGGCCCTTTACTCAGAGAGGCATCGACCGATTTTCTTTATTTCCACACCTTCTCACAGCTTTGTATTGGTTATAGTATGGTGAATCATTGAGATGCATAAACATGCTGAACTTTTGTTCTTCTGAATGTTAGTATGCATACCGTATCTTCTGAATCTTAGTTTAATGTGAGTGTCTGCATCCTGTACCGCATCCTCTAATTTGGTGGATGCCAAGTTGAAAAAGGTTACCGATGAGTAGCCATAAGCGGGAGGCAGCTCTTTTTTTCTTTTGAATGGGCAATAAGCTGGAGAGTGTCTCGGGCTGCCGCTAGCACAAGGCCCTCCAGTACGAAACACGGGTAGCCGGCTGGGCCGATACAAAAGCCTATCCATCTTAATGCCCATTTATTTTTGTTTTTTGCGAGGATAAGTCCATATTTCTTGAAGAGCGGGCAATCCTAGAAAACCCCTCCTTCCTCCTCGCTTCCACTTATACTCCCTCCGTCCGGGTTTATTAGGCCCATGAGCCAATTGCTAAGACCAAGAAGATGCACACAGAGAAAATAAACCTCCTTAATTTACTCCATAACCACCCTATTAAATAGGCCTAGTAACAAACCAGGCGCATGTAGTGGCCGGCAGGCACATGCATCCTCCATGCATGGCCAGTCAGCCAAGTCCATGCGCCAGATCCAATGCAGCAACGCAAAAGAAGAGAGCGATTCTTGGGAAAAGGCGAGTTTTTAGTGCAGTGGGCCTTATAAACACGAACAGCTCGCTCTCCCGCGTCCTTCTCCCCCCCCCCCCCAAATCCTCCCGCTCCCCATCTTCCTCACTCATCCAGAAAACCCCCGCTCACCTTCTTCCTCACTCGTACAGAAAACGCCTGCTCCTCTTCTTCCACTCCTACAGAAATCCCCAGCCCTCCTTCTTCCCCACTCGCACTGCCATGATGACCCACAAGTGTAGGGGATCTATCATAGTCCTTTCGATAAGTAAGAGTGTCGAATCCAACGAGGAGCAGAAGGACATGACAAGCGGTTTTTAGTAAGGTATTCTCTACAAGCACTGAAATTGTAGGGAACAGATAGTTTTGTCATAAGATAATTTATAACGGGTAATAAGCAATGAAAGTAAATAAGGTGAAGCAAGGTAGCCCAATCCTTTTTGTAGCAAAGGACAAGCCTGGACAAGTTCTTATAATGAGTAAAGTGCTCCCGAGGACACATGGGAATTATCGTCAAGCTAGTGTTCATCACGCTCATATGATTCGCGTTCGTTACTTTGATAATTTGATATGTGGGTAAACCGGTGCTTGGGTATTGCCCTTTCTTGGACAAGCATCCCACTTATGGTTAACCCCTATTACAAGCATCCACAACTACAAAAGAAGTATTAAGGTAAAGCTAACCATAGCATGAAACATATGGATCCAAATCAGCCCCTTACGAAGCAACGCATAAACTAGGGTTTAAGCTTCTATCACTCTAGCAACCCATCGTTTACTTATTACTTTGCAATGCCTTCCTCTAGGCCCAAATAATGGTGAAGTGTCATGTAGTCGACGTTCACATAACACCACTAGAGGAGAGACAACATACATCTCATCAAAATATCGAACGAATACCAAATTCACATGACTACTAATAGCAAGACTTCACCCATGTCCGCAGGAACAAACATAACTACTCACAAAGCATATTCATGTTCATAATAAGAGGGGTATTAATATGCATTAAGGATCTAAACATATGATCTTCCACCAAATAAACCAACTAGCATCAACTACAAGGAGTAATCAACACTACTAGCAACCCACAAGTACCAATCTGAGGTTTTGGTACAAAGATTGTGTACAAGAGATGAACTAGGGTTTGAGAGGAGATGGTCCTGGTGAAGATGTTGATGGAGATTGATCCCCTCCTGATGGGAGGATCGTTGGTGATGATTTCCCCCTCCCGGAGGGGAGTTTCCCTAGCAGAACAGCTCCCCGGAGCCCTAGATTGGTTCCGCCAAGGTTCCGCCTTGTGGCGGCGGAGTTTCGTCCCGTAAGCTTGCTTATGATTTTTTCCAAGATAAAAGACTGCATATAGCAGGAGATGGCCACCGGAGGGCTGCCAGGTGGCCCCTGAGGCAGGGGGCGCGCCCAGGGGGTAGGGCGCGCCCCCCTCCCTGGTGGGTGGTGGGTGGCCCCCCAGGTATTTCTTACGCTGAATATTTTTTATTAATTCCCAAAATGACTTTCCTGGAGTTTCAGGAATTTTGGAGCTATGCAGAATAGGTCTCCAATATTTGCTCCTTTTCCAGCCCAGAATCCCAGCTGTCGGCATTCTCCCTCTTCATGTAAACCTTGTAAAATATGAGAGAATAGCCATAAGTATTGTGACGTGTAATAACAGCCCATAATGCAATAAATATAGATATAAAAGCATGATGCAAAATGGACGTATCATGCCACTAGGCTCGTCTCTGGCTACTCTTCTCAAACCCGTGAGCTCGGCGCGATGCCCACAAGGAAAATGGAGTCGACTGGCCCCAGCGCCAAGAAGATGAGGCTCCCGCCAGCGGCGACGCCGGTTGTAGATCCCGCACCCGGCAGCGTGGGGAGAGCCGGTGAGCCCCCCTCCCCCCCACCCGGATCTGAGGAACCGGTAGAATTTCCGGTGGACCGCATCAGCGCTCTCTTGGACGTCATCCTTGAGGAGATCATCTCGCTTCTCCCCACCAAGGATTGCTGCCGCACACAAATCCTCTCAACTCGGTGGCGCTCCCTATGGCGTACCGGGCCCCTCAATATCGATTGTCGTCAGATATATGTCCTTCCTGAATTTGATCTCCTTAGAGCTATCGTCTCCTCTCACCAGCAGGGCCCGTTCAACGCCTCTGCATCCCGACACGCTACCTGTTGTCCATACCCGGCATGGTGGACGCTTGGTTGACATCCCCTGAATTCGGAAAACTCCAACAGTTTGACTTGTACCATTACCACCAAAGTTTCATACCACGAACACACCAAGAATTCATGCCCACACCACCGTTGTCCATCTCGCGCTTTTCCTCCTCTCTCCACACCGCCACCTTCGCCCGGTGACATCTACCAGACGATCTGGTACAAATGCTTCAACTCCAAATGCTAAAAACTTTCGCTTGTGGTGGTTTATCTGTTGGAGGCCTCACTACACAGCATCATCCACTCCAGTTGCCCTGCCTTGGAGCGCATGCTGATTGTTTTGGGAATAGAAATCCCTATCAGTTTTCTCCAAATAAAGTCAACATCACCGTAAAAGCATTGGAATTTGTTTTGAAGGACATCAGCTCATCATCGAAGATGCCCCTTCACTTCAAAGGTTGCTCTTTGAGAGTTGTTATAAACCTTCACAAATAACTGTCATCTCTGCGCCCAAACTAGAGACCTTGGGTGTAATTCGTGACCCATTTAATGATCACAAGAAGTTGGTGTTTGGCTCCACACTTCTTCAGGTACCATATATTATCATTGAGGGAGTCCTGGACTAGGGGGTGTCCGGACGGCCGGACTATCATTATCCGCCGGACTCCAAAACTATGAAGATACAAGATTGAAGACTCCGGCTCGTGTCCGGATGGGACTTTCCTTGGCGTGGAAGGCAAGCTTGGCAATACGGATATGTAGATCTCCTACCATTGTAACCGATTCTGTGTAACCCTAGCCTCCTCCGGTGTCTATATAAACCGGAGGGCTTTAGTCCGTAGGATAACATACATTACAACAATCATACCATAGGCTAGCTTCTAGGGTTTAGCCTCCTTGATCTCGTGGTAGATCCACTCTTGTAATACCCATATCATCAATATTAATCAAGCAGGACGTAGGGTTTTACCTCCATCGAGAGGGCCCGAACCTGGGTAAAAACATCGTGTCCCTCGTCTCTTGTTACCATCCGCCTAGACGCACAGTTCGGGACCCCCTACCCGAGATCCGCCGGTTTTGACACCGACAATCATCTACACATTTGTAATCATAAGCTGCATTTTTCATTTGTGCGCATAAGTTTTATATCATCTTGGAGTACACTTTGTGTACTAATATTATGTTATATGCTCAATGAAGAGTTTGTTAGTTGATAGCTATCAATGCTGTTGCATTCTGCCAAGATCTTATGTATCAGAATGTTTAGTTTTGATCTGAACACAATTATTGGCTTGTTGTGATGCTTTCGATCTCTGGAGAATTTACATATAGAGGTGATGATTTCATGCACATTGAAAGCCCGTATATATTGTACTATAATTAACTGTTCAGCTGTCATTCTTTCGACATACTCTTTTTCTAGACCTTAACTGTTTTCAATCTTCATGTCTACTTAGGGACAACCACATGGAGCAAAACATATAACCAATCGGTGGCGTAATAAGCACCAGGATTTTCTCAGATCTCATGACATTCGTTTGAGGACAATAATGATGGAAGGGTATGCATCCAACCAGGCAAACAGAAGCTTTGTCAAATTCTTCTTGTTGAATGCGAGGTTACTACTGTCTATGAGGCTTAAGTTTTACCGCAAGAGATTTCTCACGGACGGACACATTGAACAGCAAAAAAAGAAGTTTCAGGTGAACAAATGGGCTTCTAAATGTGCTCGGCTTCTATTTACAACAAGTTGTAGTCATCCTGAAATAATTTTTTTTGCATAGGATGTTGATTTTATGGATCAGACCGATCCATTTGTTTGTGACTACGAAAAAGAGTGGTTGGGTTAGATGTTACTGCCATGTCCAATCTGGGTTTTGTCTAAAAAATTGATGAACAGTTAATCCTTGGGCTTTTTGTACCATTTGTAAGCTAGAGTTGCATGTTTTTGCCCTCGTACTCCCCTCCACCTGCCACTACACTGCCGCATCTTCCACGGCTGCTGTTCGTTCCCGTCGGAGGCCTCGCCATCATTCTTCGCCTTGGTTTGCTCGCTGTGCCCACCGCCGTCTGGCATTGTTAACATGGTCAACAACCAAGAGGAATCAGGAGATGACTGTACATGGAGAGGCTGATAGTAGGGACCCACCAGGGTCATTGCATTACGCAGGCAGGTGCATCGTTATTACAAGCCAAAAAAATACTTCCTCCTAATTGTTTGACAACTAGGTCCCACGCCATTGTCAATGTAGTCAATAAAGAAGAAAATTACACAACGAGTGGATAACACCAGGGACCCAGCAGCTCGCCCAGCTGTTTCTTAGTTTTAGAGACGGAGCTTAACTGCGCGTTGCGCGGGGGCTGTGGCCGTCTAGCCCATGCTTACGTTTTCATTTAAGCACATGACGAGCCCAGTTGATATATTTTTTCTTTCTGAAAATGGCTAGCCCAGTTCTTTGTTTTTTTGGAGAATACCAAAACCGAGTCCTACTTGCTTTTCTCAGCCTTGCTGCGCTGCAAATCTTTCAAGATGAGGAGCGATGTAAGTAGTAAGAAATGGGCTTCCCCAGAAAATGGGCTGTAAAATTTTAAACCAAAGCCAACCGGCAATTGCATTAAAATATCATTTTTTTTCTGGATTTCTCTACTCTTATAAAAACCAAAGCCAACTGGCAACTACATTAAAATATCATCTTTTCTCCCACAAGATAAACTACTCATACAAATGCATCTTCATGTTCCGTGCAACGAATGGGCATCTTGCTAGTTAAGATTTTAAATTTCATTCCTTTTTTTGCGGAGAATTGTTTTTTGAATTTTATTTTGATATAACTTTTTAAAAATTATTTTTAACGTGACTCGAAATTTCGTGATTAAAAGAGTTCGGACCCCACCGAAATACGCAAAATTTCATTGAATTTTTTAGCAGTGCCAAGAATATATGGTCTGTAATGCTAATAAAAGGAATATGGGATTCAAATATCCTTAAGAATTAGCAAATGGGTTGTAAATTAATGAAAATAATGGCTAATGGGTTGTATGCTATTTTCCACAGATTTGGAGGCTGACTTCTGAGCAAGGCTTTGTCAACTTAGTCAACACAGAGCAGTGACTGTTGGATGTCCATCCAACGGTCGTCGTGCTTCTTCAATCTCTAATCTTCCTGCTCCAAATTACAAAACCAGCGGCAAGGGACTGCTCGCTCCCTTCTTCCATGGTGGCTGTCTTTGCCGCCGCCACCCTCTACCCACCCACATCATCCTGTTATTTTCCGCGATGTCACCACACCCAGAGCGACCGACCAACAAGACTCCCCTCAGCGTGGGCATCCGCTGCGGTGGCTTCACCGGCTCCAGGTCGTTCCCTTCCTGGGCCTCGCCCTTGTCCACCACGTTTCTGCTCTCGGCGCGGTGAGGTCAACATGGTCAACAAACAACAGCCATCGGAAGAGGCTGACAGTAGGGGCCCACACAAGGAAAAGCCTCCTTATTACGCGCAAAATAATGATTCCTCCACCTGATAGCTGGGACCCACCAGAACAGCCTCTATATTTCGTGAAAAAAATGTTCCCCCCACTGTCAGCTCGGACACACCAGCTATATCTTCGCACGCAAGGAAGTGCCTCCTTATTACGCACAAAAAATGAATACTCCCCCTGCTAGCTGGGACCCACCATGGTGGGAGGCTGACTGTGGGCCTACTAAGTGGACGGGGACAGACGGCTTTGTCAACTTAGTCAATATGAACGATTCTAGGTCCAGTGACCGTACGATGTCCATCCAACGGCCGTAGTGCTTCTTCAACCTCTAGTCTTCTTGCTCCAGCCGCCCAAAGCAGCACCGGTCGTGCCGCATGATCTTGCCTCACGTGGTCGGTTGTGCTGCCGCAGAGGCCTCACCGCCCCCTACTATTCCCACCACTGGCCAGGCCCTGCAGCGACGGCACCCTCACACTTCAGCCGAACTAGTGAACCCTCATACTCCTCTCCACACGGGCTTCCACTACCGCGTCTTCCCTGGCTCCGCGTTGTCCCCATCCTAGCCCTCATCGTCGTTCACCGCCCTAGTGCTCTCGGCACGGCGTGGTCAACGTGGTCAAGGAATGACTTCCATTGGAAGAGTACTGTGCGTGGAGAGGCTGACAGCTGGGTCCACTGCGGCTGCAAGGAAGTGCCTCCTTATTACGCACAAAATAATTATTCCTCCACCTGACAGCAGGGACCCACCGGACGAGCCACCATATTTTTCGAAAAAATATTTCTCCCCTGACTTCTGGGACCCACCAGCTACATCTTCGCACGCAAGGAAGTGCATCCATATTATGGGAAAAAATGATTCGCCCCCAGACTATTGGGACCCACCAGCTACATCTTCGCACGCAAGGAAGTGCCTGAAAGTTGGGACCCACCTGGTCGAAGAGCACGTAGTCGTTGTCATTCTGGTCGCGAACGTCTACATACATACTGGTCGATGTAGAGGCGTGCATGTGTCGTAGTAGAGGCGCACACGTGTCATAGTAGAGGCACACACGTAGCATGTACATGTACGTACAGCGGCCAGGGTGCAATGTACATACATATGGGCGGGGTATCGAACGCCTACTCGCGCATACGTATGGCCAAGGCTCGTGTACATGGCTGGATCGGAATGGAGAAACTGCATCATCGTTGTGTTCATGGGGAGCCAAACGGCTGGGTCGGAACGGAATGCGTCGTCGTGTTCATCGGGAGGGCTTGCACGGAATAGCCGATGGAAACGAGGCCTGGCGTACCAAAGAATAGAGGAAAATGGTTGAAACGGGATCCTGCTCATCGGGAGGGGTCTGGCGTACCGCAAAATGGAGGAAACGGACTTCTGTTGGACCTCCTACGGTCGAAACGGGGTCCTGTTGATCGGGAGGGGTGTGGCGTACCGCAAGACGGAGGAAACGGACTTGTGTTGGAGAGCTACGGTCGAAATGGGGTTCCTGTTCATTGGGACGGGTGTGGCATACCGCAAAACGGGACTCCACGGGATATTGTTCATCTCCATCGTCGACCTCCTCCAGCCTCCATAGGTTACTGTTCATCCACCATCGACCTCCTCCTGCCACCACCTGTCGGGGGTTGGGTGCGACATATGCCAAAGGATGGCTTATCATGGTGGGGGCGAGTAGAACGTCGCCGGTGCCTGGAAACGGGATGAGGCAAAGACATGCACGCCGGCGAATCTTACCCAGCTTCAGGGCTCTCCGAGGAGATAACACCCCTACTGCTGCTCTGCGGGGTCTCCGCATGATCACTAAGGTGAAGTGGCTACAATGGTGCTCCTGGAGCTGTATCGGGAGGCAGGAGAGAGCAAAGCTAGTTCCCTCCTCCCCGTGCTATCTGGTCTATCTCTATCAAGGTCCGAACCCTTTGCATGGGTGCCCCGGGAGGTTTATATAGGCCTACCCCCCGGGGGTACAATGGTAATCCGGCTGGGCGCGGGCCCCAACCGTCTGTTTCTCATACCGACGTCCTTCCCGGCGGCTTCTGGGGCCCGCCAACTGGTGGGTCCCGCGGACAGGCCTGACACTCTGCGGCACTCCTGATGACGCAGGCTTGGTCATTGGGTCGTGGCAACAGTGTCGCCGTCTATCGGGCGATCACTGTCGCCATTCCCCATCCTATCTGGTTAATGGCTCGTGGGGCCCTGGAGAGGAGGCGGCCGACTCCAGGGAGGCCGACTCCCACAGGTCCGTCTTTGGGGCGCTCAGGCCGTCTTCGGTCCACCCACTGACAGGCGGCCCCGCAGTCTTTGGGCCGTACAGGCCGGCGTTGTGGGCACAGTGCGTTGCGAACTGTGGCTTAGGTCAGGGCAGGCATGGCGACAGTGTCGCGCCTCGCCGGAGATCTTCTGGCGATACGGCTCACTGTAGCCATGCCGGTCCCTCGTATGCAGGGGGAACGGCCACGCCACGACCGTACCCCGCATCGGGCTTCGAGAGGAGTCATGGGCCGACTCCCATAGTTGGCCTCTCTGGAGGTCGCCAGCTTGGAGTCGGCTTGTCTTGGAGTCGCCGTCTGGGACTCAGCTTGAGGGGCGCGGCCTGCCCCGATGTCTTGAAAGATTCTGGGACCCGGGTTAGCCTACCCGTGGCCCATTACTCCGACAGTAGTCCCCGAAGCTGGTGAAGCCCCGCGGACACAGCCTTGTGGGGCTTCAACAGTTTCAACCTTCCTCGCGCAGACTCTGGAACTCGGCTGCCGTCTTCTCTTTGGCCGATTTGTCGAAAGTCAGATCTTTTCTGGCGAGGGGCCGCTGCTTGAGAGTCGCGATGGGAAATCAGGCGGCGAACCTGATACGCTTCCCTGCTGCCATTGAGGCAGTCCTATCGCGTGGCGCCACGTGGAGAGATACCGCCCACCCACCACGCGGCGACGGATGGGCCGCCGTGGGGCCCGCCACTACTGCGGCGCCGGCATACGAACGGATCCGCTGCGGCCGTGGACGGTTGGTTTCTATGTTGTTATCGCGCTGCAGAACTTTGTGGGTAAATCGGGCGGGCGTGGGGCATCGTCGCGAAGCATCCCACGTCCGCCCCTCGGCTTCTCGGCCAATAGGGCTATAAGTAGGCGGGGAGCGGGCGGCACCGCACGCGCACCTTCGCCCCATTCCCCGCCTCACCTTGCCTTCTTCCTCCTCCTCATTGCCGAAGCGAGAACACTCCTCACCGCGGTGATGAGCTCTTCTTCCGCCGAGGCCCCCGCCGTGCGCTCCGACGTATGGGACAGCTCGGAGGTAGAGGAGGAACATATCGAGTTCCTCCGTCAGACATGCCATCTCCCTAGCGCGGACCTTGTGCGCACCCGCCCTGCGCCAGAGGGGGAGACCCGACCGGCGCCGGAGGAGGGCGAGCGGGTCATCTTCCGCTCGCACCTTATGCGCGGCCTGGGGCTGCCGGCGAGCGGTTTCTTCTGCTCGTTCTTGGAGTTCCACAGTCTTCAACCACACCACCTCACTCCGAATACGGAGGTGTTGCTCTCCGCCTTCGCCACTCTGTGCGAAGGTTTCCTCGGTATTCTCCCCACCCTCGAGTTGTGGGGAGAATTCTTCTCTTCTAAGCTCGGCACGCAAGTCGCCGGCATTCCGGCTCAGTGCGGCACCTACATCACGGTGCGGCGCTCGACAACCGACAACCCCTTTCCTCCCATCTCGCTGATAAAGTCGGTGAAGATGTGGCAGCGCTCATACTTCTACGTGAAGAACCTCTCCACCGACGGCGACTGGGTCAATCTGCCGCCCTACAACACCGCCCCCCTAACCGGAAGGCTCCCCAGCTGGTCTCACCAAGCCAGGTCGCTGGCTCCCTCTAGAGCCGCCGCCGTAGCGTGACTCCGAGTCTTGCTGCAGTCGGAGGGACTCGTCGGATCCGACCTTCTGGCCGCCTTTGTGCCGCGCTGAGTTCTCCCGCTCCAAGGCCGGCCTCACCTGATCTGTCAGCTGAGCAGCCTCCGAGATCCAAGCCGGATGAGCACCAAGGAGATGCCCCGCAAGGAGGTGGCGAACTTGGTGAATCATATCACGCACTGTGAGTTCGGGGAGGACTGGCAGTTCGGCAAGGAGCCGTACTCGCGCGACAACCACCCACCAGTGGTAAGTCGCATCTCCCTGTTGTTTTGTCTTCTTTGCGGCCGACTCCGGTTTCTGACTCTTGTTGGTTTCATCTTGCCAGAACCCCCTCATGGAGCCTACAGCCGGCGCCACGAGACAGCCCTGCGAGTATGTCCCTGACCGCGCGGACAGCGACGTCGACGACCCCGACTTGGGGGCGGCGGCGTTGGAAGACGACGCCGAAGGCGGGGGAGAAGGAACAGAGGGAGGCTTCAGGCCCTCGGCCACCTTCGCCGACTGGCCTGATGACGACGCCGACGGGGAAATCGCCTCGCGCCACCAGCCAAGAGCCGGCCTGGCCAGCCAAGGCGGCGCGAAGAGGCGTCACGCCGGGCCGAGTGCGCCCGGCGGCAAGTTGAAGAAGCTCAAGGGGGCAGCCGCCGCGACCAAATGGGAGGAGGCGGCCGCGAAGGCCAACCGCTTCCGAAGGGAAGTGAGAAGGCCGCCGCTAGTCTCAGCGTAAGTCTTTATGCTTTTTATTTTCCTTCGTTGAATCTTGTCCGAGTTTTCCTTTATTCTCCCTCCGTTCTTCTTCAGGGCCCCTCTTTCCCTCGAGAGAGTCGCAGTCCCCTCCGTCATGGGGTCGGCAGAGACATCCACCAACACTCGGCGGGCCGATCCCGCCACCGACCTATGGGAGGCGACAGAGCGAAATGCGCAGGAGAAGCGCGACGAGGAGGAGGCCGACCGCCTGGAGAAGGCACAGGCTGAGAAGGCGGCCGCCAACGCCCAGAAGAAGCTACAGGACGGCGAAACGACGTGCCAAGGAGGCCGCGCGTCGCTGATCGGCGATGCTCGTCCCCCCATTATCGTCTGCGCCGCCGCCTCCGGAGTTCACGGGGCAGACCGGAGAGGCCAGCGCCGAGAATCCCCTCGTGGAGAAGGAGGGCGGCGAGGCTTCTAGCTCAGACACCCTCGTGCCGCCACCGCCGCCTCCGCCACCGTCTGGGAGACCGCACGGCAAACAGCCGGTGGGTCACTCGGAGCTGC
This sequence comes from Aegilops speltoides, assembly GCA_021437245.1. Lineage (NCBI taxonomy): Eukaryota > Viridiplantae > Streptophyta > Magnoliopsida > Poales > Poaceae > Aegilops > Aegilops speltoides. The sequence continues at coordinate 89,064,604 of CM038147.1, read as the reverse complement.
CGACTACGGACGAGGCTGAGGCGCGGCTGCTTCTTCAAGTCGTCTCGCCGGTGCGCCGCCGCCTTGAGAGGGCGACCTCGGGCGCCGCGACTCGAAACCGCACCGCCAGCTCGGCAACCTCGACATCGAGGTTTCGCGCCGCGCCACCGGTGGTTGCACGGAGGCGGCACCGACCGCTGAACTAAGCGCCTCCTGACGCCCAGCGAAGCCGCTGAAAACGACGCCTTCGCTTTACACCAGTATGATTCGCCGCGCGACATCCGTCCGAGTACGCTTCTTCTTCTTTCGATTCTTGTTTTTTTCGTGGCGCGCCAATAAGCACCCACTGGGTGTAGTCCTCGAGTTCCGGGCCGATCGCTGAGTAGCGGTTCGAACTCCGCGCAGTTCCGACATCGACTTGGTCTCCTATTGACTTATTGCAGGAGTATCATAACCTCCGCGCCACTGCCTTCAACCGTAATGTTGAGGAGTTGAACAAGCGGACCGCCGACTTGGCGGAAAGCTGGGGTAAGCTCTTTTTCTTCCTTTTCTTTGCAGGGGCGCGCTGGCGCACCCGTGGGCTGTAGTCCCCGAGATTCGGGCCGACTGGTGAGCAGTCGGGCCGGATCTTCCCGGCGATCTACTTTGCTGACGACTTATTTGTTTGTTCTTTCGTTCTTCAGGCACCAACGCCGCTCTTCAGGAGCAGCTGGGCGAGGCCAACACCGCCCGACGTGCCAAGGAGGAGGAGTGCGGCAAGCTCGCCAAAGAGCGTGACCTGCTGGCGGCGCAGCTGGCCGAGCAGAAGGAGCTGCTCAAGAAGGCACAGGACGAGGACAAGACACGAGAGACCGCTCTCATGGCTGAGTTTGAGAGCGAGCGCTCTGCCTGGACCGACAGGGAGGCGATGCTGACTTCCGGCTACCACGAGATCGAGAACATCGTTGATGGTAAATTTCTTTCGTTTCTTCGGGCTTCCGACTATGCGTCAGGCTGACTTCTGATTTTTGACTTGCTTTTTTGTCTTGGCGCATTTCTTTCCTGGTCACCACAGCAGTCCCTCCGGCCATCGAGGCTGCTCAAGAGGTGCGAAGGGCAAAAGGTGAGGAGGTTGCCGCTAATGCCCCCCGAACCATCGACGAGCAGCTTTTGAGCATTGAAGCCCGTCTTCGTCCGGCTCATCGGTCTGCCGCGCCGCTTCAGCGGCCGGCGCCAGCGGTTGTTGCCGCTCAGGCCGGACATGCCGGCTCGCACACCGCCACCGGACCGCCGACTGGCCGGAAGTCGCCGCCGCCATCTTGAGGCTTGAAGGCCTCTTGCCCGGCCGAGCACGCTGGCCTTGAGTTCGCCAAGGCGTGGTATCCGTGGCTGGACCTAGACCGCCGGCCGCTCCGGCCGGGCCCAGCCGAGCCGAGGTCGTGGAGGGCGCCTGTCGAAGGCGGGCGGCCATCGCCGAGTACACGGACACAATGTCTTCGTGCCCGAGCGGGCTGAAGGCAGCGAGGAAGTGCCGCCAGACTGGTTCGGGATGAACCCGGAGTATGGCGAAGACTCGGCGGAGGTGATCGACTCCAGCGCTGAGGAGGAGGAGGAGGAGGAGGAGGACGGAGGCGAGGCGGAAACGCCAGAAGATGGAGCAGGCGGCCAGCCTCAGCTCGATCGCGCCTCCAGCAATGAGCCGCGTGGAGACAAGGCGACTGCCGCCGGAGGCGACCAAACCGAAACCGCCCAGCCGACTGCCCCGGCGCCTGACACCGCCATCTCCTCCGATCCTCCGGTCCCGGATGCCGCCTCCTAGGCTGCTTTTTCCGCCTCTGTTTATCTGTCTTTAGTAATCTTTTGAAAACTTTGTTAGATTCGAACAGTTCCACCCGCGGGGTGTATCTTGAACTTCTATTCGAAGATTCGGCCTAGGGCCTATGTGAATATTTATCCGATTTCCACCTTTCCTTGCTTATTGCTCTTTAGGCTTTATTCTTTGCCGCCTTTCTTTAGTTGCTGCCTTGCCAGCTGGACGGCCGCTCTGCGGACTGTCGCTAGGTTAAGTGCTAGGCTACTTCGGGAAGACAAGTACTTGGCCATTTAGAGTTTCTCTAGCAAGTCGGCTAGAAAGCGACAGGCCGACTACCCAAGAGTCGGTCGTCCTTGGTAGAGGCTAAGGTGGCGAGCCGACTACTCACGAGTCGGCTCTGCAGAGAGGGGCTGGGAGCCGGCTTGGGCTATGCATACGCTTTAGGTCCTTAGCCATTTTTTTCGTGTGCGCTGTTTGCTTGTTCTCCGCTTACCAACAATGCTTCGAATCATGCGGCTTTCGACAGAGACAGCTTGAGCGCAACACACTACATGTTCGATCAGCAGGAAGCATTTCATAGCGCAAGAAGAAGAAGTCCCCGGCCGACTAGTCTGCCCGTGCCAAGCGGTTTGTAATGAAAGTAATGTACTCAAGGCATAATTTTATCATACAGATAACACAAAAGGCAGTCCCCGAGCTCGCCTCGGGGCCCAAGGTCTTAGTACTTTAATACAAGGGGGAAAAGGATACATACAAGATCAACTCAGAAAATCTTCGAAGAAGATTTGTGTTCCACGGGCACTCTGTTTCTTTGCCGGAGTCGTCCCTCTTGCGCGCTCGAGGCTTCTGAGCGTCGACTAGGTAGTAGGAGCCATTGACCAAGACTTTGCTGATGATGAAGGGGCCTTCCAAGGCGCCGACTTGTGTTGGCCGGCTGTTCTCTGAATCAGCCGGAGCACAAGGTCGCCCTCTTGAAACGATCTCGGCTTGACCTTTCGGTTGTAGTATCGGCGTAGACTCTGCTGGTAGATGCCGGACCGGCTGAGTGCTAACAGCCGGCCCTCTTCCAGCAGGTCAATGCCGTCTTGGCGTCCTTCTTCAACCTCCTCTTCGGTGTACATGGTGACTCGTGGAGAGTCAAACTCTATATCCGTCGGGATGACGGCTTCGGCACCGTAGACGAGGAAGAAAGGTGTGAAGCCGGTTAACTTGTTTGGAGTCGTGCGCAGACTCCAGAGGACGGCTGGTAGCTCCTCAACCCAAAGAGCCGCCGAACGCCGAGTGGTTCGACCAATGAGGCTTGATGTCGACAGATGAGGCCGCTTGCTCGCTTCCACCGCCTTTTGATCATGGATGGGCAACGGATGCTAAGTCCAGCTTGGATGCCTCGTCAGCAGAATGGGCCAAGGCGCTTTTGGCAAAGTTTGTGCCATTGTTTGGTGGTGATGCTGTGCGGTATGCCATAATCGCACCGTGATGTCGGGCGATGAAAGTCACCGCAATGACCATTCAACTTCTTGATGGGCTTTGCTTCTATCCACTTGGTGAACTTGTCCACCGCGACAAGCGATGAGTTAGGCCGCCGGGCCGCCTTGAATGGTCCCACCATGTCCAGCCCCAAACCGCAAAGGGCCAGCGATAGGGATTGTCTTCATATGAAGCCGGCTGAAGTGGCTTGGAGCGAACTTCGCACCCTTGCATTGTTATACTAATTCTTTAGCCTCTTCTAGGTCCGCGGCCAAAAGAAACCGTGTTGAAAAGCTTTACGACGAAGTGCTCTTGAAGCTACATGGTGGCCGTGACTCGCCTCGATGAATGTCTCGAGGATTGCTTGGCCTTGTTCTCGCTCTACGCAGCGCTGGTAGACACCGTGACACTCGCGCTGACCAGCTCTCTGCTGACTATGGTGTATGCTGCCGTCAAGGCGCTGCACTTGCCGAGCCAAGATCTCATCAGTCGGCAGCTCTCTATTCACTAGAAACTTGAGGATGGGCTGTGCCCATGAGGGTGCTGCTATTTCTTCAACTGCTACCACAGCGACTTGGACAAGGGTGGCTGGGCTGGGAGGCGGCAGGCTGGAGTTCGCGGCCGCTTGATGGATTGACGGAGTCCTTGGGCCGGCTGGTGCAGTCCCCGGTCCGGGCTCTGAAGTCCCTGGGTCGGCTTCAACTGTGGTTTTCTTGGGGCCGTCTGCTGGGGCTTTGGAGTCGGATCCGACTTCTTCTAGAGGAGCTGGCACAAACATGGAGTCTGACTCTGGTGAAGGCTTGATAGACGGCTTGAGGAGGCGCTGAAGAGCGACGCCGGAAGGTATTGCTTGGCGAGTGGAGCCGACTCGTGCCAAGGCGTTTGCTTGATCATTGTCATTTCTTGGCACGTGAAGGAATTCGCACCTCAAGTATCCGCCGAGTTGTTGCATCTGAAGCGGTAGCCCGCCATGTTTATGCGCTTTTGGCGCCCTAGTCGCCGGATGATAGCCGAACCACCAAGTCGGAGTCGCCATAGCATGTGATCCGCGAATGCCGAGTTCTTTGGCAAGCCGGAGCTCATGAATGAGCGCCCATATTCGGCGCACGTTGTTGGAGGCGGTGAAGTGGATCTGCAACACATACTTGAGCTTGTCGCCTTTAGGGGAGGTGAGGATGACGCTGGCTCCCAGGCTGGTGCGCATCTTGGAGCCGTCGAAATGCATCCACCAATGGGTGGAGTCGTGTCGGTGGTGGTACTAGGTCTCGCCCGGTGACGAGGAAGTCGGCCATACCGCGACTTGATGGCGGAAAGGGGCTGATAGTAGATGGTGTAAGGAGCCGATCTATGGCCCATTTGGCTACTCAGCGGAGGCGCCTCGCTTCCAATGATCTCGCCAACGGAGCCGGCAAACTATGGTGATTGGATGTTCTTGAAAGTAAGGCTTCAGCTTCTTGGCTAAATGCACACCACAAAGACATCTTCCGTAGTGAGGGTAGTTCTGCTTGGAGGTCGACAAGACTCGCCTGTAATACACCGGTCTCTAGACAGGGAGCGCCTTGCCTTCCTCCTTGCGCTCGACTATGATGACTGTGCTGACTACTCGGCTGGTGGCGGCAATGTATAGGAGCATGGGCTCTTTGGGAGTCGGAGCCGCCAACACAGGGGGAGTAGTCAACATCTTCTTCAGATGGAGAAATGCTTCGTCCGCCTTGTGGTTCCACTCGAAAAAGGTGGTCTTCTTCATCAATTGATACAAAGGCAGTAGCTTTCGCCCAATGATCCGATGAATCGGCCGATGGATGCCAAGCAGCCGTGAACTTCAGACATCTAACACCGGCTGGGTACCTCCATCCTCTCGATGGCCTTGATCTTCACGGGTTGACTTATCCCGCTGCTCAGAGACCAGAAGCCAAGGAGTTGGCCGGTGGTAATTCAAAACGCACTTCATGGTTGAGCTTGATCTAGAATCGGCGCAGTTCTCAAAGGTCTCCTTGAGATCTTCTAACAGCATCCCACGCCTCCGCCTTCACCACCACATCATCCACGTAAACGGGCATTCCCGCCGAAGTTGCTTGAGGAGGAACTTCGCATGCAACGCTGAAAGGTGGCCCCGCATTCCTTAAGCCGAACGCCATTGTCGCAGCGTATATTCAATGGTGTGATGAAGGCGGTCTTCACCGTCTCGCCGGGTTCAGCTTGATCCGTGATATCCTCGAATATGCATCTAAGAAACTCAGCAGCTCGCATCCGCTGTGGAGTCTATCACCGATCGATGCTTGGCAGGGCAAATGGATCCTTCGGCAGGCTTTGTTGAGGCTTGTGTAGTCAATACACATCCGCCATCGCTTGTTTTTTCTTCAAGACCAAAACTGGGTTTGCCGCCCACTCGAAAAACACCTCCATAATGAAGCCGCTGCAAGAAGCCGGGCTATCTCCTCTCCAACAACTCTTCTTCTTCTTCCGACAGTAGCGCAAGGGCTGCCCGACGGGCTTCACATCCGCTTGACGGTAGCTTGTGCTCGGCGAATTCGCCGGTACACCGCATGTCTTTGGGGGACCATGCAAAGATGTCTCGATTCTCACGGAGGAAATCGATGAGCTCGCTTCCTATTTGCTGTCAAGGTTTGTACCCACGACAGCAGCACTCTCGGTGCTCCGGTCCAAGGGTATCTTCTGGTCTCTTTGGCCAGCTTAAACGAGCTCCTCCGCTCGACTCCTTGGGGTCGGGCAACATCTCCGCTGCTTTCCGCCATCGCCACGACTCGTCAAGGAGCCGCTTCATCTCGCGATCACTGTGGACTCGCCAGCCGGCTGCTCTCGGTCACAGAGCGACGACTTCCTATAGTCGCGGCCATCGCTGTAATTCCCTTGAACTCTGCATCTTCATCTTGAGGTAGGCGAGGGGAATCGCCATGAACTTGGCCAAGGCAGCCAAGCAAAGGCGTGGTATGGGCTTTCCAGTCCACTACTCAACCAGACCGGCTCTCGGCGGAAATGATCTTTGTCTCCGAAGAGGACGCCTATCGATCTTGCCGATTGCAGCAAGAAAGGCTGTGCACAATACCATGGAACACAACCGCTGTTCTTCAATTGCCTCCGCTGATCCCTAGCTTCCATGGTATCTTTGTACAGATGTTGATGTTGCTGCCTCCGCCTATCAAGATTGCGAGAAGCGGGCGTCCGCCTATCAAGGCCAAGGTGGCACCTAGGACCAGGGCATAAGAGCCCTGACTCGCATCTCCTCCGGGTGATCCGCTTACCCAACCGATAGGCCTCTCTGACCAATGCATGAACTCGAGTGCTTGACGCGACCGCATTCACTTCTTGTGCTGCTGGCGCTGCATACGGCGGCCATCTCGCTACACTAGTGAACACCACATAGGCTCTATGCTCATCTCGGGAACTCGTCTTGCATCAAGGCCGATCGGGCCGAGCCACCGCTGCCGGGCGGCGGTGGAGGCGGCGGCCCAGCAGGCGGCGGAGGAGTGAGGCCGTCTCCCTTGGCGATTCTGGTGAGCCAGTGGCACTTTCGGGTGGTATGATTTGACGGCTTCACGCCACTGTGGAACTTGCAAGGACCATCCAAAGTCTGCTCATAGGAAAAGGCCGGCAACCAATTGGACTTGCCGCCTTTCTGCCGTTTGGCCGGAGGCTGCCCCTTCAACTGTTGGTAGTCGGCGGTTGGGCCTTGCACTTGTTGTTGTTCTGTTGTTGGCGCCGACCGTGTCTCCTACCGAGTTCTCGGGAGCTCGAGGAGTCACCTTGCCACCGTGATTGACTTGGATCTCCGCTTTCATGGACGAAGTCGGCCGTGGCGCATTTGTCTCGCTATGACTAGCAGCTTCATCGAGGGTCTCGCCTGCCGCAGAGGAGCCTGTTTTGAGGAGGTTGCCTTCTCGGCACTCGGCAGGAAGTACTCGATAGCCTCGCACTCGTGCACGCCTCGCAGGAGTTCCGGCTCGCCTCTACCGCGTGAGGTAGTCGCGTTGATTCATCGTGGCCTTGCACGCACAAGGAAAGCTGGCGCGCTTGGGAGGTCGCTTGTATGCGTTTCATGAAGGCGAATGAAGGCTTCGTGAATTCGACCCAGCTGTTGATGCCGCAGGCTTCAGATCGTTCAACCATGTCCGGCCAGCCTCAAGCATGAGGGGAACGATTTCACGGCAACCCGCTTGTTGCTGCTCGCTATGCTGATTGTCGTGGAGTAGTCTATCAGCCAGTCCTCCGCTTCACGGAGCCAGTACTTGGGCGTGTCTCGGGGAGCGGAACCCTTTGGGGAAGGGCTTGCCTCGGATGCGGGCCCGGCAAGGCGGACCCAGCTGCCTAATTCTTCCAGCGCCAGGATCGGTGGAGTCGGTCGATCCGATGGCGGGCGCCGTTTTCTCGACTCTTCGACGGTCGAGGCGGCTCTTCGAGAGTCGGATGCTCAACAGCGGCGGGAAACTCACCGCTTTCTTCGGTGGGGAGGCAGTAGTCGCCCCGCCGCTTCCACCGCTTCTTGGTCGGCCGTCTTCATCGCGCTCAATGGTGAGGCGAGTCCGACTGTGACTGGCTGCCGGCTCCTTTTCCTTCCTTCCGTGGACTCCGCCACTCGGCGTCTGGGAGGTCGCGCCTTGATCTCAGCCGGGAGGCAAGTCGTCATTCGTTGTTGCGGCAGATTCGCGCGCCACCGCCGCTGCTTCGCGAGTAATCGCAGAGAACCGCGCTGAGGAGCTGCTGACTCGCTCTCGCTATCAAACGGCGCTTTTGCCTTCGGGTTCTTCACTCGCTGCCCGCCGCTGGGTGACGCGGATGTTCTCCGCTGGGTGGCGATCCGGGCGTTTTCCCCAACAAGTCGGCGATGGCTGCGCCACTGCCGACCATGCCTAGACGGCTCGGTTTAGCTGAACCGCGAGCCCGCCACGCCGCGATCCATCTCAAGCTGGTATGCTTCGACAGCGCCATGCTCGCCAGCTTCTTGCCGCTTTTGATGATCTGAAGGCGGCGTGCTCCGCCGCCTCGGCGCTCAAGGCCCTCGAATGGGCACCATCGTCTTGCAGGCCGCAGCAAGCGGGTCCTGAGCTTCTTCACCGGAGCGCTCGTCATGACTGATAAGGAGCACCTCCGTGACGGCGCTTCCGCCGCTCTCCTCGTACGGAAGCGGCTCGTCGTAGACCACCACGCTGGTGGGGAAATGTCGCGACACGGCGCCGGAGTCGACCAAAGATCGGGTCGGTGGAGCCTACGGACTCCAAGTGCACGGCAGGCTCGCCGGTGATGTGGAGTTGGTCGAGGAGGCCCGCGAGGAGACTCTCGGCTACCCGTGCTCGCCGGATGCAGGCTTGTTTGAGAGGCGCATCGCCGATAAGTTCAGCGAGGCTGCTCGCCGCGCAGTGGCCTCGGCGCCGGCAACAGGCCGATGCAGACCCATCCGGCGAGCTCGACCGCTGCGCCGCCAGGGGAGGAAGAGGGTTCCCGCTTCAGAACAGATCTCGACGACGGTGCACCTCGCCCCATGGTGGGCGCCAAGTGTCGGGGTTGGGTGCATATATGCCAAAGGATGGGTTATCATGGTGGGGGTGAGTAGAACGTCGCCGGTGCCTGGAAACGGGATGAGGCAAAGACATGCACGCCGGCAAATCTTACCCAGCTTCGTGGCTCTCCGAGGAGATAACACCTCTATCGCTGCTCAAGGGGTCTCCGCATGATCACTAAGGCGGGGCTACAATGGTGCTCCCGAGTTGTATCGGAGGGCGTGAGAGAGCAAATCTAGTTCCCTCCTCCCCGTGCTATCCGGGTCTATCTCTATCAAGGTCCGAACCTTTGCATGGGTGCCCGGGGTTGAGAGTAGGCCTACCTCGGGTATAATGGTAATCCAGCCGGGCGCGGCCCCAGCCGCTCTGCTTTCATACCGCCGCCCTTCGCCGGCTCGGGTCCCACCGACCGGGGGTCCATGGACAGGCTCGACATCAGGCGGCACTCGATGATGCAGCTTGGTCATTGGGTCATGGCAACAAGGCCACCGCTTCATCGGCGATCACCGCCGCCATTCCCCATCCTATCCGTTAATGGCTCGTGGGGCCCCGAGAGGAGGCGGCCGACTCCCACAGTCCGCCTCGGGCGCCAAGCCATCTTCGTCCACCCACCGACAAAGCGGCCCCATGGCTTTTGGCACAAGGCGCTGCATGACCGTGGCTGAGGTCAGGGCAGGCATGGCGACAGTGCTGCGCCTCGCTGGAGATCTTCCGGCAATACGGCTCACTGTAGCCATGCCGGTCCCTCGTATGCAGGGGGAATGGCCACGCCGCCACCGTACCCCGCATCGGGCTTCGAGAGGAGTCATGGGCCGACTCCCATAGTCGTCCTCTCTGGAGGTCGCCAGCTTGGAGTCGGCTTGTCTTAGAGTCGCTGCTTGGGACTCGGCCAGAGGGCGCGCCTGCCTGGATGTCTTGAAAGATCCTGACCCGGTTAGCCTACCCGGGCCCATTACTCCGACACCACCGCGATCGCTCATCCACGGGCCTCTGCTCATCCAGCCTCCACCACGCTTCCTCCACCGCCATTATTCAGCCAGCCCTCTCCACGGGTCCCGCTCAACCACCCTCCACCGGTTACTCTTCATCCAGCCTCCACCGGCCATCGCTCAACCAGCCTCCATGGGGTCGCCCCTGTTTTCCAGCCTCCACGGGTCGCCCTGCTCATCCCGCCTTCACGGGTCCTGTTTATCCACCCCGACCGCTCGATCGGGTCATGTTCATCCGAGGCAACACCATGAGGTCATGTTCATCCACCCCCACCAGAACTGCTCATCCAACCCCCCCAACAACGCCACCGCTCATTAAGGGAGGCAGCAGGTTCGATCGGCTTCAGCTTAGCGCAGAGTGAAGGAATCACTGGTTCAAGAACGTAGCTAGTGCAATCGCCGGGTTCGCTAGAGCCCAACGCCTTGCTTGGGTTCGCGAGAGCTCAACGCCGCACACACGCCAGACGCACGAGAGAAAAGTGCATCGCCGCCCCGACCACCCACCGTGAATCGAACTCCTCAAATTTTCCTCGCCTCGCTTCTACCATTGTTTTTTCCATCATGGACGGCCCAAAATGTCATGCAACTGCGCTCTTCGCTTGCCCAGATCTAAAATCCCATTTTCTCATCATGATTTTTGTCATAGAAGTAGGATCCCACCACATCTATGATGATACCAGGTTTTGTCACAATTATCATCATAGAAGTGTCATAATTATGACAAAAAAATCGCTCACCCAAAATGTCACGGATGTGTCTTTTTTGTAGTGTGCATGCTACGCTCCCCAACAAAGGCATCCGAGCCAGTCAATGCATAGATGATATGCACGACTAGAACACAAAGAGTTGTGGGCTTATAATAGTCATATCGCTACCACCAACATCTTACTTTGATTTGGCAAGATTGTTGGATGAAGCGCCCTGACCGACATTAAATGACCGCTGCTCATGAGATCGGTTCTACCGACGTGCTTTGCACATAGGTGGTTGGCGGTGTGTCTGCTTTCTCCAACTTTGTTGAATCGAGTTTGGCTAGAGCCGGTCCTTGTCAAGGTTAAAACAACACACTTGACAAAAAATCATTGTGGTTTTGACGCTGTAAGTAAGAACGATTCTTGCTAGAAGCCCGTGAGCAGCCATCAGAAAACTTGCAACAACAAAGTAGAGGACGCCTAACTTGTTTTTGCAGGCTTGTTGTGATGTGATATGGTCAAGACATGATGTGATATAAATTGTTGTATGATATGATCATGTTCTCAGAACAAAGTTATCGCTAAGTGGTAGGAGCCGTATGGTTGTCGCTTATTGTATGAAATGCAATCGCCATGTAATTTCTTTACTTTATCACTAAGCGGTAGCAACAAATGAGAAGCAATAGTTGGCGGATTTACAACGATGCTACGATGAAGATCAAGGTGTCAAGCGGTGACAATGGAGATCATGACGGTGCTTTGCGTAGGAGATCATAGGCACAAGATGATGATGGCCATATCATGTCACATATTTTGATTGCATGTGATGTTTATCGTTTATGATTCTTATTTTTCTTATTACGACGGTAGCATTATAAGATGTCCCTCACTAAATTTCAAGGTATAAGTGTTCTCCCTGAGTATGCACCCTTGCTATAGTTCGTCGTGCCGAGACACCACGCGATGATCGGGTGTGATAAGCTCTACGTTCACATACAATGGGTGCAAGCCAGTTTTGCATGTGCAGAATACTTGGGTTAAACTTGACGAGCCTAGCATATGCAGATATGTCCTCGGAACACTGAGATCGAAAGGTCAAACGTGAATCATATAGAAGATATGATCAACATAGAGATGTTCACCATTGAAAACTACTCCATGTCACGTGATGATCGGACATGGTTTAGTTGATATGGATCACGTGATCATTTAGATGACTAGAGGGATGTCTATCTAAGTGGGAGTTCTTTAGTAATATGATTGATTGAACTTTAATTTATCATGATCTTAGTCCTGATAGTTTTTTTTGCATATCTATGTTGTTGTAGATCAATGGCCCGTAGCATCGCTCCCTTGAATTTTAATGCGCTCCTAGAGAAAGCTAAGTTGAAAGATGATGGAAGCAACTACACGTATTGGGTCTCAGAATTTGAGGATTATCCTCATTGTCGCATAGAAGAATTATGTCCTGAAGCACCGCTAGGTGCAAGGCTCACCGCAGGAGCAGATGTCGATGTTATGAACGCCTAGCAAGCTCGATCCGATGACTACTCTATAGTTCAAAGGTGGCATGCTTTATGGCTTAGAATCAGACTTCAAAGACGTTTTGAAATTCATGGAGCATATGAGATGTTCCAAGAGGTGAAGTTAATATTTCAAGCAAATGCCCGAGTTGAGAGATATGAAGTCTCCAACAAGTTCTATAGCTGCAAGATGGAGGAGAATAGTTCACAATCTAACACATACTCGTAATGTCCGGGTACCATAACCACTTGACTCAGCCGGGAGTTAATCTTCCCGATGATAGTGTCATTGATAGAGTTCTTCAATAACTGTGTCACATCCCTAGCTTCTGGTACTGCCTGGTGTTTGCATGTTGTTGCATCATGTTTAAATTCTATTTAAGTTGAAATGGGGACTGATAAACCCTAGCAGCAAATGAATTTCAACTAGGATCAAAATAATAAAAAATATTTTCAATAAATCCAAGGTGCATTAAAAAATGTTCATGATTTTTGTCACATCCCTAGCTTCTGGTACTGCCTGGTGTTTGCATCTTGTTGCATCATGTTTAAATTCTATTTAAGTTGAAATGGGGACTGATAAACCCTAGCAGCAAATGAATTTCAACTAGGATCAAAATAATAAAAAATATTTTCAATAAATCCAAAGTGCCTCTGAAAATGTTCATGATTTTTGATAAAGGTGAAAACCTCTGCCAAAAATGATGCAATTATTTTTAGGCAATTCTGGATTTTTGAATTAATCCATATTGTATTTGAATTGGGGCATTTAAATTCTATAAATATTTTAAATGCTCAAATTATTCTGAAATGATTTGAGGGCTATTGGAAATAATTTCACAAGTGCCCACAATTATTTTCAGCATTTTATCAAATGGTTTAGTATTTTTACTAAATCAAAAAAACAGAAAAAAATAGAAAACTGAAACAAAAAGAAAGAGAAAAAGAGAGGAAGCCACCTGGGTCACTTACCCGGACCTACCTAGCCAAACTCCACTTGCGGCCCAGCCCATCAGGCGAAGCGGCTATCTTCAACCTCTGCTAGTAGGCGAGGCGCGTCGATGCCAAGGCGATCACCGTGGGCTACCCGCCTCGCTTCCTCCACCCCGACTCCTCCAGACGCTGCCACAGAGATGCTCAAGACCCCTTCACCCTCTCCTCTCTCCTCGACCTCTCCCTTCTCTCGCTCTCTCCCTACGACGCCACCAAACACGCCCATCCTCGCCATCCGCCATTGCTGACCACCGCCGTCCCGACGATGCCCCGAGCTCCGTGACTCGCCGCCAACCCCCACACCGAGCCACACGATCAAGAAGAACCCCAAGCGCCGCCGACATCTTTTTTCTCCTCTCGTTCATGACGCCGGGCGTCGCTGCTCATTCATCGGAACCGTGGCCTCCCGAGCCCAAATGAGCCGTTATTCGAGATCGCTAGAGCTCCGCTTCCTTTCCCTCATATTCCATGGTGCATTTCGCTCGCTACTCGATTCCCACCATCGCCAAGAGCTCCCGCCGCCGTCGCATCACCGCTGCGGGCCTCGAGCTCGACCTGTTCCCATCCGAGCATGCGGTAGTGCTCTAGGAGCTTCCATGGTGCTCATGCGCTTACTCACCGCCGCTAGCAAGCCGCAACCCCACAGACGATCGAACCCGAAGCCGCCGCCATCGCCGAACCTCGTCGCCGCCACTCTTTTGGCAACTCCAAAGACCAACCGCCACCACCCCTAGATGCGCCAGACCGCCATTTTTCCAATGGGACCGTCTGCGGCCCAAACGGCCTCTTGTAGGTGAACCTCGAGCCACTCAAGCGCGCACCATTGATTTGGTCGCCGGCGTTAAGACGCCATGATGATGACGTGGCCACTTAATTAGGCACTAATCACCACTAATCCTTCCCTAACAGACGCCGACAGTGGGCCCCACAATGGGTCAAATCCTGCCAACACGTGATTAACTCCCGTTAATCATGAGCCTATGCCATGTGGGACCCGATCGTCAAGTTTGACCTCGTCAACCTCGCTGACTTGCCGACGTCAAGAAGGTTGTCATGTCGACGTTAATAAGTCATTTTATGGATTTGATTTATTTCTAAATAACCAGGAAAATCCAGAAAATTGTATAAACTTCTAAAATTCATAGAAAATTATCTCTAACTCCAAATAAGATAAATTATATATGAAAAATGATCAGAGAAATCCAATCTATCCATCTCTATTGGTTTCATGCATGTTTAAACAACTTAACCCTGCTGTTTAGTGCAAAACATGATAAAGCACTATTTAAATTCATAACATGAGTTTGGGATTGAACCTTTGGTTCAAATTGACTCAAACCCATCTCGTCAGTAGTTGAATTAGGCCAACACACTCATATTACCATGTCATGATCATGCATCATATTGTGCATTGCATTGATTGTGTTTCCTTCTCTGCACAAGATTTGTGCCCTCTCGAGAGACGTGGTTCGATAATGAGATCGATGACACCGATGAAGAACTATACTATCTTCGTAAGTGCTGTGCAAGCAAAAAACCTTGTTCATTCCGACATAATTCCACTCTCTCGCCTCCCGCTCTCTTTTATGCATTAGGACAACAACGACATATTTGTTACTTGTCGTGGTAGTTGAACCCTTTCCTCTCGTGATGACCTGTCATTGCCACAAAGAAATAGATGAAACCCACTAGCATGAGTAGGAGTTGTTTGAGCCCCAATGTGCCTACTCATTGATGCTTGTTTGGCATGCCTGCTATCGCTTAGAGTTGAGTCGTATGATTCATCGGGATAAATTCAATGTTGTGAACATGTCCTACTATGTGTGAACTAAGTGTGAACACGATTTGGTAAAGGTAGTCGTGAGAGGCCATGTAGGAGTACATGGTGGGTTGTCTCATTGAAGCCGCCCTCGTGAACTGAGTTCTATGTTTGTGATCCATGAACAGCTACTACCACGCATTGAATGCTTAAGTGCCGCCTCGACTTATTAATCAACTCGATCTCTGCCCGTGAGTTGCAACTAGTTTCGTGTTTGTAGGTAGTGCTAGTAGTCTACCAAGTGGCACCCTGCATGTGGGCTTGGGACAGATTAGGTGCAAGGGCACGGTGTACCAAGTGTCACCCGATGGTGGGCTTGGGAACCCCGCCACATCGCTTGGGGCCGTGAGCGACACCCCTGCTGGATCTCCTTGCAGATGGAACCCGAATAGGCGATAAACCTAGACTAGAGACTTGTGTGGTTAGTCAAAGTCGGGCGACACCTCGCCAAAGCTTCGCTTGAAGGTTGCCAAGATACATGACATGTTCATGGCGGTAAGTGGCGAGAGCGTGTGAATAAGTACACCCCAGAGGGTTAATATGATCTATTCAATAGTTGTGTCCGCGTAAAGGACCTCTCGGGTTGCCTATACAGTTCATAGACAAGTGAAAGTGGATACTCTAAAATGCGCAAGATAAGCGTGAGTGTTATGGATGGCGCTCTCGAGGCATACGGAACGGATCCATAGTGGTGTATTGATATGGTGAATATGTGGACTCGTAGCGCCACCACAAAAGAGTTACCAGCAATCATAGTTCAGATAGCCATCGAGTCAAAGCTGGCTTGTCGCAGCTTAAACCCCACCATCCCTTTGTTGATAATGATGCATATGTAGTTAGTTCTCGATGTAAGTCTTGATGGGTACATTTGTACTCACGCTTGCTTAATTTATGTTTTTGCAGAGAGACTTCGCCTTGCTAGTAGTTCCGCTGTGGACTTCATGTTTAGCTTGTTACCTCAGCTACGATCTTGTGCCCTTGGAATGATCTGGTAGATAGTCAGGCTTCTCAGCCTTTTTCATTTGTAGATGTCTGCACTCAGACATGTTAAGCTTCCGCATGTGCTTTGACTTGTATGCTCTGCATGTTGGGTCATGCGACCCACGTTTGTAATATCTCTCTCCTCGGAGCCCATTGAATAAAATACTTGAGTTGTAGAGTCATGTTATGATGCCATCTTGTATTTGCACATATCGAGCATATTGTGTGTATGTTATTGAAATGTTTGGTATGTGTGGGATCTGACTATCTAGATGTTTATCCTTGGTAGCTTCTCTTACTAAGAAATGTATCCTAGTGCTTCCACATCTAACAGTCGGCTGGGTACCTCCATCCTCTCGATGGCCTTGATCTTCACGGGGTTGCACTCTATCCCGCGTTCAGAGACCAGGAAGCCAAGGAGTTGGCCGGCTGGTACTCCGAAAACGCACTTCTCATGGTTGAGCTTGATCTAGAATCGGCGCAGGTTCTCAAAGGTCTCCTTGAGATCTTCTAACAGCGTCCCACGCTTCTCCGTCTTCACCACCACATCATCCACGTAAACGTGGGCATTCCTGCCGAGTTGCTTGAGGAGGAACTTCTGCATGCAACGCTGAAAGGTGGCCCCGGCATTCCTTAAGCCGAACGTCATTGTCGCAGCGTATGTTCAATGGTGTGATGAAGGCGGTCTTCACCGTTCGCGGGTTCAGCTTTTGATCTCGTGATATCCTGAATATGCATCTAAGAAACTCAGCAGCTCGCATCCGGCTGTGGAGTCTATCACCTGATCGATGCTTGGCAGGGCAAATGGATCCTTCGGGCAGGCTTTGTTGAGGCTTGTGTAGTCAATACACATCCGCCATCGCTTGTTTTTCTTCAAGACATCAAAACTGGGTTTGCCACCACTCGAAAAACACCTCCATAATGAAGCCGCCGCAAGAAGCCGGGCCATCTCCTCTCCAACAACTCTTCTTCTTCTTCGACATGCGGCGCAAGGGCTGCCTCGACGGGCTTCACATCCGCCCGACGTAGCTTGTGCTCGGCGAATTCCGCTTGCAGACACCGGCATGTCTTTGGGGACCATGCAAAGATGTCTCGATTATCACGGAGGAAATCGACGAGCTCGCTTTTCCTATTTGCTGTCAAGGTTTGTACCCACGACAACAGCATTCTCTGGTGCTCCGGGTCCAAGGGTATCTTCTTGGTCTCTTTGGCCAGCTTAAACGAGCCCTCTGCTTCCGACTTTTGGGGTCGGGCGACATCTCCGGCTGCTTTCCTACCATCGCCACGACTCGTCAAGGAGCCGCTTCATCTGCGATCACTGTGGACTTGGCCAGCCGGTTGCTCTCGTCACAGAAAGCGGACGACTTCCTATAGTCGCCGGCCATCGCCGTAATTCCTTTGAACTCGCATCTTCATCTTGAGGTAGGCGAGGGGGAATCGCCATGAACTTGGCCAAGGCAGGCCAAGCAAAGGCGTGGTATGGGCTTTCCAGTCCACTACTTGAACCAGACCGCTCTCGGCGGAAATGATCTTTGTCTCCGAAGAGGACGCCTATCGATCTTGCCGATTGGCGAGCAAGAAAGGCTGTGCACAATACCATGGAACACAGTCCGCTGTTCTCGCACTGCCTCCGCTGATCCCTAGCTTCTCCATGGTATCTTTGTACAGATGTTGATGATGCTGCCTCCGCTCATCAAGATTGCGAGAAGCGGGCGTCCGCCTATCGCTGGCCAAGGTGGCACCTAGACCAGGGCATAAGAGCTCGGACTCGCATCACCTCTAGGTGATCCGCTTACCCAACCGATAGGCCTCTCGGACCAATGCATGAACTCTGGAGTGCTTGACGCGACCGCATTCACTTCTTGCTGCTGTTGGCGCCTGCTGCGCCGGTCATCTGCTACACTAGTGAACACCACATAGGCTCTATGCTCATCTGGGAACTCGTCTTGCATTGCGCCGACTGGCCGAGCCGCCGGCTGCTGGGGCGGCGGTGGAGGCGGCGGCCCAGCAGGCGGCGGAGGAGTGAGGCCGTCTCCCTTGGCGATTCTGGTGAGCCAGTGGCACTTTCGGGTGGTATGATTTGACGGCTTCACGCCACTGTGGAACTTGCAAGGACCATCCAAAGTCTGCTCATAGGAAAAAGCCGGCAACCAATTGGACTTGCCGCCTTTCTGCCGTTTGGCCGGAGGCTGCCCCTTCAACTGTTGGTAGTCGGCGGTTGGGCCTTGCACTTGTTGTTGTTCTGTTGTTGGCGCCGACTGGTGTCTCCGGCTGGAGTTCTGGGAGCCTGAGGAGTCACCTTGCCAGCCGCATTGACTTGGATCTCCGTCTTCATGGACGAGTCGGCCGTGGCGTACTTGTCTGCTATGACTAGCAGTTCATCGAGGGTCTCTGGCTCGTCGCAGAGGAGCCTGTTCTTGAGGAGGTTGCCCTCTCGGCACTCGGCAGTGAAGTACTCGATATCCTGCACCTCGTGCACGCCCTCGCAGGAGTTCCGAAGCTCGCCCCAGCGCGTGAGCTAGTCGCGTGTTGATTCATCAGGGCCTTGCACGCACAAGGAAAGCTGGCGCGGCTTGGGAGGTCGCTTGTACGTGCTCATGAAGTTGCGAATGAAGGCTTCGGTGAATTCGACCCAGCTGTTGATGCTGCAGGGCTTCAGACCGTTCAACCATGTCCGGGCTGTGCCCTGAAGCATGAGGGGAACGTACTTCACGGCAACCCTCTTGTTGCTGAAAGTGCAACTAATCCCCGGGTGGTTTTGGTAATTAATAACAACATATATATCATTGAACTAATTATTTCTTGAGAATATTTCAGAAAGTTCAATGATATGGGTATGGCAATGACTGATGATGTGGACCCTCAAAATGCTAAGGAAAACATTGGCAAAAGCTCAAGACTTATTTTTGGTTTAGTGATCCAAGATCACATTGAGTCCATAGGAAAGCCAATACTATTAAAAGGGATGAGGTTATGATGATGATCCGTTGCTCTAAGTGCTTAGTGATTTATCTCTCAAACTATCGCAATCTTTCATTCCAACATAAACCCATAAGTAATCTCGGTCCCACCGATTCCATAAACTCACCACACCGAGATGAACCACCTCACCATATAGCCAAACCCTAATAATTTCGGATTTTCCGATTCCAAACTCGGTCATACCGAAATTGGTGTTGCCAAGCTTCAGAACCTTCAGACTCAAATCGGTGTCACCGAGATGAGAAAGTCGGTCCCACCGAGATTGGCAAACCCTAGACTTTGGAAGAATCGGACTAACCGAGATTGTATTTTCGTCCCACTGAAAATCCCAACGCTCACAAGATTTGAACTTTCGGTCTCACCGAGTTGTCAACTTCGGTCCGACCGAGATTGGTCAAATGTGTGTAACGGTTGATTTTGTGTGGAGGCTATAAATACCCTCCACCTCCTCTTCATTCATGGAGAGAGCCATCAGAAAGAACTACCACTCCTACCTTACATTTCTGAAAAGAAAACTACCTACCCTTGTGTTGAGATCAAGTTGCTCCACTCCCACCATATGAAACTTGATTTCTAGTCTTCCCAAGTTGCTTTCCACTCAATCCTTTCTTCCACCACAGCCAAATCAGTGAGGAGAGTTGAGTGTTGGGGAGATTATCATTTGAAGCACAAGAGCAAGGAGTTCATCATCACCAACACCATCTATTACCTTTTGGAGGGTGGTGCCTCCTAGATTGGTTAGGTGTCGCTGGGAGCCTCCACAAGATGTGGAGTTGAACCAAGAAGTTTGTAAGGGCAAGGAGATCGCCTACTTCGTGAAGATCTACCCCGAGTAAGGCTAGTCCTCCGTGGGCGAAGCCATGATGGCATAGACAAGGTTGCTTCTTCGTGGACCCTTCGTGGGTGGAGCCTCCGTGGACTCTCGCAGCCGCTACCTCCGTGGGTTGAAGTCTCCATCAACGTGGATTGACGATAGCACCACCTATCGGAACCACGAGAAAAATCTCCGTGTTCCAAATTGCGCTTTGCTCTTCTCCACCTCTTATTTACTACATGTGCAATTTACTTTCCGCTGCCACTACTCTAGAATTGCATGTGTAGGGTGATACTTGACTTGGTCATTATTGTGAACTTGCTAAAACTTGCCCTAATCAAAAGGCTAAACTTTTAAGTTGTCAAGTAGTCTAATCACCCCCTCTAGACATACTTCCGATCCTACAAGTGGTATCGAGCTGGTCTCCATTGGATTGGTTTCATTGCATTGACTCCATAAGCTTGGTTTCACAACCTAGGAGAGTATGGCGCCTAGTGAGGGTAATTTTCGAGAGGTCCTTACTTTGATGGTTCAAACTTTGCTAGTTGGAAGCATAAAATGAAAATGCATATTCTTGGACATAACCCCGCCGATGGGGCATTATTTGTGTTGGCTTGCAAGGTGAGTTCTTCGAGGAAGGAAAAGTTCCGGATCGCGGTTATCATGGATGAGTTGCGGATGTTACGTAACAATGCTCAAGCTTGTGACATTCTCTTCAATGCTTTGTGTCCCGAGGAGTTCAACAAGATCAGCCGTCTTGAGAATGCAAAAGAGATTTGGGATACTTTGGTCGAAATGCAAGAAGGTACCGAGTCCGTGAAGGAATCAAAGCTAGATGTTCTTCAAGGTCAACTAGACAAGTTCAAGATGAAGGAAGGTGAAGGAGTCGCTGAAATGTACTCTAGGCTTGCTCTCATTACCAATGAGATGGCAGGCTTAGGAAGCGAAGAAATGACCGACCGATTCATCATCAAGAAGATTCTCAGAGCTTTGGATGGAAAGTATGACACCGTGTGCACTTTGATTCAAATGATGCCAAATTACAAAGATCTCAAGCCTACCGAAGTCATTGGAAGGATTGTTGCTCATGAGATGACACTTAAAGATAAGGAAGAGCTTCACAACAAGTCAAGTGGTGCTTACAAAGCTGCAGTTGAAGCTCCCACAACCTCAAGTGACAAGCTAGTTTCCAATGAAGAGATAAGCCTAATGGTGAAGAACTTCAACAAATTCTACAAGAGTAGAAGCAAGGAAAGAAGCTCAAAGTCTAGATCATATGATGAAAAGAGATCTTCTAGTCGTGATCGAAATCTGCTATAATTGTGGAAGACCCTGACACTACTCAAATGAGTGTTCGACTCCCACAAGAGAAGAGAAGAATTCCAAGAAGAAGAAGCTCAAGAGAAGAGTCGCTCGAAAAGAGAGAAGGAGAGAGATGATCGTTATGAACGAAGATCCTCTCGGAGAAGCAAGGATTCGAAAGGAAAGACAAGTCATCAAGGAGCTACACAAGAAGAAAACATCAAGCTCATGTTGGTGAATGGGTTTCCGCCCGACCGGCTAATCACTCCGAAAGAAGCTATCACTCCAACTCCGAATACACCAAGATGAAGGTGTTGCCGGTCTTGCTCTCGTGTCCTCCAACTCCAACTTCTATGACTTGTTTGATTCACCAAATGAGGGAATTGGAAGATGCTTCATGGCAAAAGGCCCCAAGGTATCACACCCTGAGTTTATTGACTTTGATAGTGATGAGGATGATTTGCTTGGTGAAGATGAGCTTTTACATGATAAATCTAGTGAGCTTAGTAATGATGAACATGCTAATAGTCTTTATAGTCGAGAAGAGTCGAATGACAATGCTATGAAGGAGATTGAGCGCCTAACTAAAGAACTAAACACTCTTAAGTTAGCTCATGAAACAACTCAAGAAGATCATAGAGAGCTCCTAAGATCTCATGAGAAGCTACGCTCGAGAAGCTCAATCTAGAGCAAGAACATGAGTTTCTAAAAGCTATCAATGACGATCTTCAAAGAAGAGTTCTTCATATCTTGCCAAACGACTTCTCTTGTCTAATTTCTTGCCACCTATTAAAACTAAGCATGACAAGCATAAGAAAATTCTTCATCTAGTAGTAACAATAATCATGCCAAATCAAATGTTGTTACTTCTAGTAATTCTCTTGATTCCACTAACAATGTTTCAAGCCAAGTTTCACTTGAGCAAGAAAATAGTCTATTGAAAGGGATTATAGAGAAAGGTGTCTACAAGAGTCTTGCCGGAAGCAAGAGCTTTGAGGAAATTGTTCGCAAACAAGGAAGACATCGGAAGAATCAAGGTATTGGTTTTGAGCGAAAGTTCAACGCCGAGGGTGTTGAATGGGAAGAAGGTCAATATCCCACTCCAAAGTTTGTTTCTCAAAAGGAGAAGTATGATCCTACTTCTTCCAATGAGGAACAAGCTCAAGATGACCTTGCACCACAAGACCACAAGCCAAATGGCGAGGACAAGCTTCAAGAGGAGATTGATGCATTCATTGAAGCACCCAAGGCCATGGTCAAGTGGGTTCCCAAGGCAACTTCAAGTTCTACTTCGACAAGCTCAACTACTACCCCAAGGATTCCCATCAAGATGATGTGGATCCCGAAGAAGAAGAACTAGAGAGTTCTTGAGGGTGACTCCGCCAATATACTTCACTCACATTCATTTTGGCAAGAACTTGTGCAATCAACTTCCACATCTTGCACTTGTTCATGGAGTCACAAACCCTCATGTTGGTAAGTCAAGGGACAAGGTAATCATTGCTTTCATGGACATCATCTATTGTGTACTTCAATCTATGTCCATGGATATCCTTGTTTGTTCCTTGTGGGACTAACCCATGTAGGTATTGAAAGTGCCCGAATCCAAAGGATTGCTCCCAACTCTTGATGATCTTCATCAACATTGAGCATCCACATCTTCAACATCTACATGAAGTCTTCAACGACAACCCAAGGTTAGTTTGACCCTTTAAAAGGGGTTCTCACATCAAGGGGGAGCTTTGCTCTAAAGAAATGAGCTAAAGCATCTTCTAAAGATGTGAACACATTAATGCTTTATGTAAAAGTGGTAACCCCACTTGTGCTTAAACGATGAGTATGACCTATGATCAAATGTTCTCATTTGACTCCTAAGTCAATATACTCATATATAGATGACCTAGTCATCGCCAAATTGTGTGCTAGTTGCTAGTGTTTTGTTTGTGCATGTTTGACACATATTTCATTTGCTATCTTATTGTGTGAGCATGTTGGATGCATGAGTTTATCCATTCGAGGACATCCATTTGTTGCTTTGGTCTTTTGGATTTTTCTTTTGACCAAATGGATGGACAAGAATGCCTAAGTTCCTCCCCTAGCTATCTATGCTTTCTTGTCTCAAACTCTATTCATGCTTATATCACAAACTTTGAACAAGACTTTTTCGACGCACCGAGTGAGGAGCACTCTGAGCCACCGATCCGCCAAAGGCTTAACTTCCAAAACCTTCTAAGTATTTTCGTCAAACCAATATACTCAAATCGACAGATCAAATCACTTGATTGATCTAGGTTTTCACCTCGGTGAAACCGATTTGTAAATTTCGCGTGATCAAGTGAGTAATCGCACGCAGCTAACCATCTCGGTCCCACCGAAGTTTTCCAACTCGTCCCACCGACAGTCAAGGGTATATATACCCGAGGGCAGCGCGCTGATGATTCTTTCTTCATACCGCCTCGCCTCAAACCCTTCGCCGCCGCCGCGGGTTCACGGATCGCCTCCGCTGTCGCTCAGGCGCCGCTGGTCTCCATCGCCAAACGGTCATTCTCATCGCACCGTTGCCACCGTAGTGAAGCTCCACCAGATTGGGTGAGTTTCATCCCTCTCGTGCTTCAACCTCTGATTCTATGCACGATAGGTTTTGCCTAGCTTCTTGCCAAATTTGAAATCTTCCTATCCAGCAGATTAGATCTTAGAACAAAATTCGAGTGAAAATTTTAGGTTAGGTTTCACGAACACATCTCGGTGTGACCGATTCTACATTCTCGATCGACCGATTTGGCCTCCGCCATTGCACTTCGCACTTTTGGTTAAACCGAAGTTGTGCAAATCGGTAAGACCGAAATGAGGATTTAGTGAAACCCTAGTGTTTCGGCCAGATCAAACCCATTTCGTCCAACCGAAAGTGGTGTATACGGTTAGGTTTAGACACTTCGGATTCACCGAATTTTAGACTCGGTCGACCGAAATATATTCTCAGAAAACCTAAAACTAAAGTTTGAACTCATTCTTTTGCAAAAACCTCTACAGCTTTGTGATAACTCTTCCATTCTCGCCTATACCTATTCTTTTCACAGTTGTCACCATGTCTCGATGCAAGTGACAGCCGAACAGGTCCGAATCACCAGCTTGAGATTCCAGAGGCGCTTCAAGTCCCAAGCAAGCAGTTTTTCAGATGATGGAGAGAGGAGCACCCCAAGTGGATTGCCTCCTGCTGCCACCAGGGCCAGGAAAAAGAGGAATTCTGATGAGGAAGACTCTGACTTTGTTGCAGATGAGGAGATTTCTTCAAAGCCTAAGAGGAAAGTGGTTGCCAAGGGCTATCAAGGGCAACAGACAAAGAAAGGCACCAGAAAGAGAAGAAGTCCATCGCTGCAAAGAAGCTGAGCATGGAAGAAGAAACCTCCAAAGAAGATCAAGAAAACTTCCAAGAGGAAGAGGCTAGTTCATGAAGAAGTCGATGATGATGACTCGATGAGGAAGCACCCCAGCCTCCTCGTAGCAAAAGTTGATGGAGATGCCATCGTAAGGAGCACCCACAAAATCTAAGCCATCAGCTCCAGCAAAGGCAGCCCAAGCCAAACCTGCTGCCAAGCCTAAGAAAACTGTGAGAAACATACCTGCTTCAGAGAAGAAGAAGGACAATGTGCCACCAGCAGAATCTGATGATGAGGCTCATGTTTTGCTGAAGCTCAGATAGAAATTGCTAGTTCATAATGATGCTCATCCTCGAGCAGAAAATATGAAGGAAAGGAAGGACAAAGGTCTCAGGCTATGGAGGCAAGTTGATCCATATGCCACCAGGAGAAGGACTGCTGTTGACTCAAGGTTCCACACCAGAGAGCAACAAGACTTTTATGAGACAGTGCTCATGGATAAGAAGCCAATTGTTGCTGACACCAGATATCTAGACTGGGAATACATCGACAGTGAAGAGCACAGAGACTACTTCCCACATGTGCATGAGAGCTTCACTGCATGTGGAGTTGCAGAGTTCGTTGGTCAGAAATTGACTGCTTGGAATGATTAAATGATCATGCAGTTCTATGCCACCGCACACTTCTATCCAGATGGCAGAATTGTGTGGATGACAGAAGGCCAGAGATTCTCCTCAACTGTTGAGGAATGGAGAGCGTTGCTGAATGCACCAGTATCAAGGGATGATGATGTTGATGTTTATGGCATTCCAAAGAAAAATCACGAGTCTATGAAGAACATGTACAATGAGGTACCAGAAAAGGATGTTGAGATATGGAAGCTTGGATCAGTTTACCATCTTCAGGCAGGTCTCCCAACTACTAACACCATTCTGAGGCATACATTGATGCCTAAGTCAGGAGACCACCGCATGATAAGAGGGTATTCTATCAACATGCTGCACATTCTAGATCAGAAGGCACCTTTTAAGGTGATGGACCTGATAGTTGAGACTATCAAGAGGACAGCAGCAGACTGTAAGAGGTCGTGGGTTTGCTCCGCATATTCAGATGCTCATTAATGCCAAGTTTGGCACGGACACCTACCTGTTGGATAGACCCCACTTGCCACCGCAGCCCGAACATGAAGATAATGAAGTTGAGATGACCGAGGATGCTCCCACATCTGCTGAAGGACACGCTAAGTCCAAGCTGCCAAACAAGCTAAAGCTGAGAAGGAAGCAAGCAGCAAGAAGCAAGAAAGCCCAAGAGCGTTGGAGAACAACTTCTTGAAGCCACTCAGAGAATTGAACTACGCCTGCCAGATAGTGCAGCCTCAGGAGAGCCTTGAGAGGATAGTTGAAGATAAGTTCCATGCTCGATGTCAAGTCGATCAAGTGCAGTCACCGCCAACAAGCTTGAGGCAGAATTGAGGAAGCAAGGCAGAGCTCATGAAGGAGATGGAAGGTGATATGGTCCAGATGACTATGAGCAGCCTGCTGCAGAAGGCTCCACAAAGCCCAGATCACCGCTATTCCAAAGGATGCACCCTGGCTACTACATCAAGACCTCCTACAGCTCCATCGGCCCAAAGACTAGCCCAGCTTCCACTCCTCCAGCTCCACAGACTTCAGCAGAAGCTTTGCAGATGCAGCTATCTCCACTCCATCGACGCAGACAGAGCCGCCAGCAGAGTCCCTAGTGACGATTAGCTCTATACCTTCGAACTTTTGGTAACTTGTTGCCAAAGGGGAGAGATTGTATAGATCATAGGACTTCGAGAGAGAGAGTGCTCGCTTTTTTGCTCTTTCGCTTATGGTTTTCCTTGAGATACTTTTGAGTTCTTCGAGACATTTCGTGTGTTTGATACTACGTTTGCTCTATCTTGATGAGTGCTTGATCATACTATGCTTAATGTGTGCTTAATGCTTATCATATTCCATTCATATCTTGTATGATTACTTACTCATGTCTTGGTGATTGGGTGCATGCTATTCATTCTTATCATTTTGTGCGCTCCACCAAGACGTATGTGACATGGAAGAGTGACCCATGATCCTAATCGATTGTGCATTTGCATTCAAACGCAAATTTTAAATAATGCACAAATTTAGGGGGAGCTCTTGCTTATCACATACTTCTCAAAGCGACGCTGTTATTCATTGATTATATCATTTGTCGAAGCTTTGATCTATATGTTGTCATCAATTACCAAAAAGGGGGAGATTGAAAGTGCAACTAATCCCCGGGTGGTTTTGGTAATTAATAACAACATATATATCATTGAACTAATTATTTCTTGAGAATATTTCGAAAGTTCAATGATATGGGTATGGCAATGACTGATGATGTGGACCCTCAAAATGCTAAGAAAAACATTGGCAAAAGCTCAAGACTCTATTTTTGGTTTAGTGATCCAAGATCACATTGAGTCCATAGGAAAGCCAATACTATTAAAAGGGATGAGGTTATGATGATGATCCGTTGCTCTAAGTGCTTAGTGATTTATCTCTCAAACTATCGCAATCTTTCATTCCAACATAAACCCATAAGTAATCTCGGTCCCACCGATTCCATAAACTCACCACACCGAGATGAACCACCTCACCATATAGCCAAACCCTAATAATTTCGGATTTTCCGATTCCAAACTCGGTCATACCAAATTGGTGTTGCCAAGCTTCAGAATACGTACTCAAATCGGTGTCACCGAGATGAGAAAGTCGGTCCCACCGAGATTGGCAAACCCTAGACTTTGGAAGAATCGGACTAACCGAGATTGTATTTTCGGTCCCACCGAAAATCCCAATGTTCACAAGATTTGAACTTTCGGTCTCACCGAGTTGTCAACTTCGGTCTGACCGAGATTGGTCAAATGTGTGTAACGGTTGATTTTGTGTGGAGGCTATAAATACCCTCCACCTCCTCTTCATTCATGGAGAGAGCCATCGAAAGAACTACCACTCCTACCTTACATTTCGAAAAGAAAACTACCTACCCTTGTGTTGAGATCTGTTGCTCCACTCCCACCATATGAAACTTGATTTCTAGTCTTCCCAAGTTGCTTTCCACTCAATCCTTTCTTCCACCACAGCCAAATCAGTGAGGAGAGTTGAGTGTTGGGGAGATTATCATTTGAAGCACAAGAGCAAGGAGTTCATCATCACCAACACCATCTATTACCTTTTGGAGGGTGGTGCCTCCTAGATTGGTTAGGTGTCGCTGGGAGCCTCCACAAGATGTGGAGTTGAACCAAGAAGTTTGTAAGGGCAAGGAGATCGCCTACTTCGTGAAGATCTACCCCGAGTAAGGCTAGTCCTCCGTATGCGTAAGCCATGATGGCATAGACAAGGTTGCTTCTTCGTGGACCCTTCGTGGGTGGAGCCTCCGTGGACTCTCGCAGCTGCTACCTCCGTGGGTTGAAGTCTCCATCAACGTGGATTGACGATAGCACCACCTATCGGAACCACGAGAAAAATCTCCGTGTCTCCAAATTGCGTTTGCTCTTCTCCACCTCTTATTTACTACATGTGCAATTTACTTTCCGCTGCCACTACTCTAGAATTGCATGTGTAGGGTGATACTTGACTTGGTCATTATTGTGAACTTGCTAAAAACTTGCCCTAATCAAAAGGCTAAACTTTTAAGTTGTCAAGTAGTCTAATCACCCCCCCTCTAGACATACTTCCGATCCTACAATTGCCGTTCGCTATGCTGACTGCTGTGGAGTAGTCTATCAGCCAGTCCTCTGGCTTCACGGAGCCAGTGTACTTGGGCGTGTCTCGGGGGAGCGTGAACCCTTTGGGGAAGGGCTCGTCTCGGATGCGGGGCCCGAAGCAAGGCGGACCCAGCTCGTCTAATTCTTCCAGCGCCAGGGATCGGTGGAGTCGGTCGATCCGATGGTGGCCGTCGTTCTCTCTGACTCCTTCTCGACGGTCGAGGCGGCCTTCGAGAGTCGGATGCTCAACAGGCGGCGGGGAAACTCACCGTTCTCTTCTGGGTGGGGGAGGCAGGTAGTCGTCCCGCCGCTCCACTGCTCTTGGTCGGCCGTCTTCATCGCGCTCAATGGTGAGGCAAGTCCGACTGTGACTGGCTGCCGGCTCCTTTTCCTTCCTTCCGCGGACTCCGCCAGTCGGCGTCCGGGAGGTCGCGCCTTGATCTCAGCCGGGAGGCAAGTCGTCATTCGGTTGCTGCGGCAGATCTCGCGCGCCACCGCCGCTGCTTCGCGAGTAACCGCGTTGAGGAGCTGCTAGACTCGCCCGCTATCAAACGGCGCTTTGCCTTCGTTTCTTCAGCTCGCCGCCGCCGCTTGGCGACGCGGATGTTCTCCGCTGGTGGCGATACGGGCGTTTTGCCCAACAAGTCGGCGATGGCTGCGCCTGCTGCGGACTGCGTTTAGACGGCTCGCCCACCGGAACCGGGCGAAGCCGCCCACAGCGCGATCCATCTCGCGTTGGTATGCTTCTGACAGGCGCCTCATGCTCGCCAGCTTCTTGCCGCCTTTGATGATCTGAAGGCGGCGTGCCTCCAGCGTCTCGGCGTCTGCGTCCTCTGGAATGGGCGCCATCAGGTCTTGCAGGGCCGCAGCAAGCGGGTCCTGAGCTTCTTCACCGGAGCGCTCGTCATGACTGATAAGGAGCACCTCCGTGACGGCGCTTCCGCCGCTCTCCTCGTACGGAAGCGGCTCGTCGTAGACCACCACGTTGGTGGGGAAAATGTCAAGCGACACGGCGTCGGAGTCGACCAGCATCGGGTCGGTGGAGCCTACGGACTCCAAGTGCACGGCAGGCTCGCCGGTGATGTGGAGTTGGTCGAGGAGGCCCGCGAGGAGACTCTCGGGGCCACCCGTGCCTGCTCGGATGCAGGCTTGTCGGAGAGGCGTACCTCGCCGATAAGTTCAGCGAGGCTGCTCGCTGCGCAGGTGGCCTCGGCGCCGCGCAGCGCGTCGATGCAGACTCCATCTGGCGAGCCTGGCTGGCTGCGCTCGCCAGGGAGGAAGAGGGTTCCCGTCTAGAACAGATCTCTGGACGACGGTGCACCTCGCCCCATGGTGGGCGCCAAGTGTCGGGGGTTGGGTGCGACATATGCCAAAGGATGGGTTATCATGGTGGGGGTGAGTAGAACGTCGCCGGTGCCTGGAAACGGGATGAGGCAAAGACATGCACGCCGGCAAATCTTACCCAGCTTCAGGGCTCTCCGAGGAGATAACACCCTCATCGCTGCTCAAGGGGTCTCCGCATGATCACTAAGGCGGTGGCTACAATGGTGCTCCCGGAGTCAGATCGAGGGCGTGAGAGAGCAAATCTAGTTCCTCCTCCCGTGCTATCCGGTCTATCTCTATCAAGGTCCGAACCTTTGCATGGGTGCCCTGTGGGGTTTAGATAGGCCTACTTCCGGGTACAATGGTAATCCAGCCGGGCGCGGGCCCCACCGCCTATTTCTCATACCGCCGCCTTCCCGCCGCTTCGGGCCCACCGACCGGTGGGTCCATGCGACAGCTCGACATCGCGGCGGCACTCGATGATGCAGCTTGGTCATTGGGTCGTGGCAACAGCCACCGTCTATCGGGCGATCACTGTCGCCATTCCCCATCCTATCTGGTTAATGGCTCGTGGGGCCCTGGAGAGGAGGCGGCCGACTCCCACAGGTCCGTCTTCGGGGCGCTCAAGCCATCTTCGGTCCACCCACTGACAGCGGCCCTGCACAGCTTTGGCACAAAGGCGCTATGACTGTGGGCCGAGGTCGTAGGCATGGCGGCGATGTGTCGTGCCTCGCCGGAGATCTTCCGCACACGGCTCATCAGAGCTATGCCGGTCCTCAGATGTGGGGAATGGCCACGCCGCCATCGTACCCCGCATCGGGCTTCGAGAGGAGTCATGGGCCGACTCCCATAGTCGTCCTCTCTGGAGGTCGCCAGCTTGGAGTCGGCTTGTCTTAGAGTCGCCGTTTGGGACTCGGCTAGAGGGGCGCGGCCTGCCCTGATGTCTTGAAAGATCCTGGGACCCGGGTTAGCCTACCCGTGGCCCATTACTCCGACACCACCTGCGACTGTTCATCCACGGGGCTCCTGTTCATCCAGCCTCCACCACGCGCTCCTCCACCGGCTATTGTTCAGCCAGCCCTCTCCACGGGGTCCTGTTCAACCACCCCTCCACTGGTTACTGTTCATCCGCCCTCCACCGGCTACTGTTCAACCAGCCCTCCATGGGGTCGTCCTGTTCTTCCAGCCCTCCACGGGGTCGTCCTGTTCATCCTGCCCTTCACGGGGTCCTGTTTCATCCACCCCCGACCGGCTCGATCGGGGTCATGTTCATCCAGAGGCAACACCATGAGGTCATGTTCATCCACCCCCACCAGGAACTGTTCATCCAACCCCCCCCCCCCCAACAACGCTCACTGTTCATTAAGGGGAGGCAGCAGGGTTCGATCGGCTTCAGTTAGCAGCAGTAGTGAAGGAATCACTCGGGTTCAGTAACGTAGCTAGTGCAATCGCCCGGGTTCAGTTAGAGCCCAACGCCTTGCTTGGGTTCAGTTAGAGCCCAACGCCTCGCACACACGCGCGTACGTGTACGAGAGAAAAGTGCATCGCTCGGCCCTCGACCACCCACCGTAACTGGGAACTCCCCGAAATTTTCCTCGCCCTCGCTTCTACCATTGTTTTTTCCATCATGGACGGCCCAAAGAATGTCATGCAGCTGCGTCTTCGGCTTGCCCAGGACGAAAATCCCATTTTCTGTCATGATTTTTTGTCATAGAAGTAGGATCCCACCACATCTATGATGATACCAGGTTTTGTCACAATTATCATCATAGAAGTGTCATAATTATGACAGAAAAAAATTGTTCGACCCAAAATGTCACGGATGTGTCTTTTTTTGTAGTGTGCATGCTACATTCCCCAACAGTGGCATCCGAGCCAGGTCAATGCATAGATGATATGCACGACTAGAACACAAAGAGTTGTGGGCGATAATAGTCATACTGCTTACCACCAACATCTTACTTTGATTTGGCAGTATTGTTGGATGAAGCGGCCCGGACCGACATTAAATGACCGCGTTCATGAGACTGGTTCTACTGACGTGCTTTGCACATAGGTGGTTGGCGGGTGTCTGTTTCTCCAACTTTGTTGAATCGAGTTTGACTAGAGCCGGTCCTTGTTGAAGGTTAAAACAACACACTTGACAAAAAATCATTGTGGTTTTGATGCGTAGGTAAGAACGGTTCTTGCTAGAAGCCCGTAGCAGCCACGTAAAACTTGCAACAACAAAGTAGAGGACGTCTAACTTGTTTTTGCAGGGCTTGTTGTGATGTGATATGGTCAAGACATGATGTGATATAAATTGTTGTATGATATGATCATGTTCTGTAACAAAGTTATCAGCAAGTGGTAGGAGCCGTATGGTTGTCGCTTTATTGTATGAAATGCAATCGCCATGTAATTTCTTTACTTTATCACTAAGCGGTAGCAACAGTCGTAGAAGCAATAGTTGGCGTGACGACAATGATGCTACGATGAAGATCAAGGTGTCAAGCCGGTGACAATGGAGATCATGACGGTGCTTTGGAGAAGGAGATCATAGGCACAAGATGATGATGGCCATATCATGTCACATATTTTGATTGCATGTGATGTTTATCGTTTATGATTCTTATTTTTCTTATTACGACGGTAGCATTATAAGATGTCCCTCACTAAATTTCAAGGTATAAGTGTTCTCCCTGAGTATGCACCCTTGCTATAGTTCGTCGTGCCGAGACACCACGTGATGATCGGGTGTGATAAGCTCTACGTTCACATACAATGGGTGCAAGCCAGTTTTGCATGTGCAGAATACTTGGGTTAAACTTGACGAGCCTAGCATATGCAGATATGTCCTCGGAACACTGAGATCGAAAGGTCAAACGTGAATCATATAGAAGATATAATCAACATAGAGATGTTCACCATTGAAAACTACTCCATGTCACGTGATGATCGGACATGGTTTAGTTGATATGGATCACGTGATCATTTAGATGACTAGAGGGATGTCTATCTAAGTGGGAGTTCTTTAGTAATATGATTGATTGAACTTTAATTTATCATGATCTTAGTCCTGATAGTTTTTTTTGCATATCTATGTTGTTGTAGATCAATCTCCCGTGCTACTGTTCCCTTGAATTTTAATGCGTTCCTAGAGAAAGCTAAGTTGAAAGATGATGGAAGCAACTACACGTATTGGGTCTGTAACTTGAGGATTATCCTCATTGCTGCATAGAAGAATTATGTCCTTGAAGCACCGCTAGGTGCAAGGCCTGCTGCAGGAGCAGATGCTGATGTTATGAACGTCTAGCAAGCTCGATCTGATGACTACTCTATAGTTCAGTGTGGCATGCTTTATGGCTTAGAATCAGGACTTCAAAGACGTTTTGAAATTCATGGAGCATATGAGATGTTCCAAGAGGTGAAGTTAATATTTCAAGCAAATGCCCGAGTTGAGAGATATGAAGTCTCCAACAAGTTCTATAGCTGCAAGATGGAGGAGAATAGTTCTGTCAACGAACACATACTCAGAATGTCTGGGTACCATAACCACTTGACTCAGCTGGGAGTTAATCTTCCTGATGATAGTGTCATTGACAGAGTTCTTCAATAACTGTGTCACATCCCTAGCTTCTGGTACTGCCTGGTGTTTGCATGTTGTTGCATCATGTTTAAATTCTATTTAAGTTGAAATGGGGACTGATAAACCCTAGCAGCAAATGAATTTCAACTAGGATCAAAATAATAAAAAATATTTTCAATAAATCCAAGGTGCATTAAAAAATGTTCATGATTTTTGTCACATCCCTAGCTTCTGGTACTGCCTGGTGTTTGCATCTTGTTGCATCATGTTTAAATTCTATTTAAGTTGAAATGGGATCGATAAACCCTAGCAAAGAAATGAATTTCAACTAGGATCAAAATAATAAAAAATATTTTCAATAAATCCAAAGTGCCTCTGAAAATGTTCATGATTTTTGATAAAGGTGAAAACCTCTGCCAAAAATGATGCAATTATTTTTAGGCAATTCTGGATTTTTGAATTAATCCATATTGTATTTGAATTGGGGCATTTAAATTCTATAAATATTTTAAATTCTCAAATTATTCTGAAATGATTTGAGGGCTATTGGAAATAATTTCACAAGGCCCACAATTATTTTCAGCATTTTATCAAATGGTTTAGTATTTTTACTAAATCAAAAAAACAGAAAAAAATAGAAAACTGAAACAAAAAGAAAGAGAAAAAGAGAGGAAGCCACCTGGGTCACTTACCCGGACCTACCTAGCCAAACTCCAGCTTGCGGCCCAGCCCATCAGGCGAAGCGGCTATCTTCAACCTCTGCTAGTAGGCAGAGGCGTGTCGATGCGCGCGCGATCACCGTGGCCAGCTCCCTGCCTGCTTCCTCCACCCCGACTCCTCCAGACGCGCCACAGAGATGCTCAGCACCCCCTTCACCCCTCTCCTCTCTCCCTCGACCTCTCTCCCTTCTCTGCTCTCTCCCTACGACGCCACCAAACACGCCCATCCCCGCCGTCCGCCGTTGCCGCGACCACCGCCGTCCCGACGATGCCCCGAGCTCCTGCACCTCGTCGCCAACCCCCACACCGAGCCACACGACTGCAAGAACCCCGAAGCGCCGCCCCCGACATCTTTTTCCTCCTCTGGTCTGCGAGATCGCCGGCGGCCGCGCGTTGATTCACTGGAACCAGGGCCTCCCCCGAGCCCAGCGAGCCGTTATTCGAGATCGTTGTGAGCTCCGCTTCCTTTCCCCTCATATTCCATGGTGCATTTCGTTCGTTACCTCGATTCCCACCATCGCCAAGAGCTCCCGCCGCCGTGTCGCATCACCGCCGTGGCCTGAGCTCGACCTGTTCCCATCCGAGCATGCGGTAGTGCTCTAGGAGCTTCCATGGTGCTCATGCGCTACTCACCTGCTCGCTAGCAAGCTGCAACCCCGCGCACGATCGAACCCGAGCCGCTGCCACCGCCGAACCTCGTCGCCGGCCACTCTTTTGGCAACTCCAGCACCAACCGCCACCACCCCTAGATGCGCCGCACTGCCAGCTTTCCAATGGGACCGTCTGCGCCCAAACGGCCTCTTGTAGGTGAACCTCGAGCCACTCCAAAGTGCGCACCCGCCGCGGATTTGGTCGCCGGCGTTAAGACGCCGGCGATGATGACGTGGCCACTTAATTAGGCACTAATCACCACTAATCCTTCCCTAACAGACGCTGACAGGTGGGCCCCACAGCGGGTCAAATCCCAGTCAACACGTGATTAACTCCCCGTTAATCATGAGCCTATGCCATGTGGGACCCGATCGTCAGGTTTGACCCTGGTCAACCCTGTTGTCTTGCTGACGTCGCAGATTGTCATGCTGACGCAATAAGTCATTTTATGGATTTGATTTATTTCTAAATAACCAGGAAAATCCAGAAAATTGTATAAACTTCTAAAATTCATAGAAAATTATCTGTAACTCCAAATAAGATAAATTATATATGAAAAATGATCAGAAAAATCCAATCTATCCATCTCTATTGGTTTCATGCATGTTTAAACAACTTAACTCTGCTGTTTAGTGCAAAACATGATAAAGCACTATTTAAATTCATAACATGAGTTTGGGATTGAACCTTTGGTTCAAATTGACTCAAACCCATCTGGCTGTAGTTGAATTAGGCCAACACACTCATATTACCATGTCATGATCATGCATCATATTGTGCATTGCATTGATTGTGTTTCCTTCTCTGTTGCCAGTATTTGTGCCCTCTTAGTAGACGTGGTTCTGACAATGAGATCGATGACACCGATGAAGAACTATACTATCTTCAGAAGTGCCAGGCAAGCAAAAAAAAACCTTGTTCATTCCGATACAATTCCACTCTCTCGCTCCTACTCTCTTTTACTGCATTAGGACAACAACGACATA
Organism: Aegilops speltoides; assembly: GCA_021437245.1. NCBI lineage: Eukaryota > Viridiplantae > Streptophyta > Magnoliopsida > Poales > Poaceae > Aegilops > Aegilops speltoides. The sequence goes on along the minus strand of CM038147.1, from coordinate 89,029,374 downwards.
TTTGTTACTTGCTGTGGTAGTTGAACCCCTTTCCTCTGCATGACCTGTCATTGCCACAGCAAATAGATGAAACCCACTAGCATGAGTAGGAGTTGTTTGAGCCCTAATGTGCCTACTCATTCATGCTTGTTTGTCATGCCTGCTACTGCTTAGAGTTGAGTCAGGTATGATTCATCGGGGATAAATTCAATGTTGTGAACATGTCCTACTATTTGTGAACTAAGTGTGTGAACACGATTTGGTAAAGGTAGCGGTGAGAGGCCATGTAGGAGTACATGGTGGGTTGTCTCATTGAAGCCGTCCTCAGGAACTGAGTTCTATGTTTGTGATCCATGAACAGCTACTACCACGCATTGGAATGCTTAAGTGCCGCTCTCGACTTATTAATCAACTCGATCTCTGTCCAGGAGTTGCAACTAGTTTCTGGTGTTTGTAGGTAGTGCTAGTAGTCTACCAAGTGGCACCCGGTACAGGTGGGCTTGGGACAGACTAGGTGTAGTGGCACGGTGTACCAAGTGTCACCCAGATGGTGGGCTTGGGAACCCTGCTCACATCGTTTGGGGCCGTGAGCGACACCCCGGCTGGATCTCCTTGCAGATGGAACCCGAATAGGCAATAAACCTAGACTAGAGACTTGTGTGGTTAGTCAGGTCGTGGCGGACACCCTCGCCAGGCTTCTGCTTGAAGGTTGCCAAGATACATGACATGTTCATGGCGTAAGTGGCGAGAGCGTGTGTGAATAAGTACACCCCTGTAGGGTTAATATGATCTATTCGAATAGTTGTGTCCGCGGTAAAGGACCTCTGGGTTGCCTATACAGTTCATAGACAAGTGAAAGTGGATACTCTAAAATGCGCAAGATAAGCGTGAGTGCTATGGATGGCGTTCTCGTAGGGATACGGGAACGGATCCATAGTGGTGTATTGATATGGTGAATATGTGGACTCGTGTGCGCCACCACAAAAGAGTTACCAGCAGTCATAGTTCAGGATAGCCACTGAGTCAAAGCTGGCTTGCTGCAGTTAAACCCCACCATCCCCTTTGTTGATAATGATGCATATGTAGTTAGTTCTGATGTAAGTCTTGATGGGTACATTTGTACTCATGTTTGCTTAATTTATGTTTTTGCAGAGAGACTTCAGTCTTGCTAGTAGTTCCGCGTGGACTTCGATGTTTAGCTTGTTACCTCAGCTACGATCTTGTGCCCTTGGCATGATCTGGTAGATAGTCAGGCTTCTCAGCCTTTTTCATTTGTAGATGTCTGCACTCAGACATGTTAAGCTTCCGCATGTGCTTTGACTTGTATGTTTCAATGTTAGTCATGCACCCACGCTTGTAATATCTCTCTCTGAGCCCATTGAATAAAATACTTGAGTTGTAGAGTCATGTTATGATGCCATCTTGTATTTGCACATATCGAGCATATTGTGTGTATGTTATTGAAATGTTTGGTATGTGTGGGATCTGACTATCTAGTTGTTTATCCTTGGTAGCTTCTCTTACTAAGAAATGTATCCTAGTGCTTCCACTGAGCTTTGGTAGCTTGCTACTGCTCCGAAACACTTAGGCTAGTCGGCATGTGTCCTTCTTCGTTCCTGTGTCTGTCCCTTCGGGGAAATGTCACACAGTGTCTACCGGATTCCTATTAGCCTACTACAGCCCGGATACACCGGAGTCCTGCTAGCCCAGCTGCTACAGCCCGGATTCACTCGCTGATGACTGACATGTTCGTTGCTGGGTCATGTATGCATGTCCCTATAAGTTAGTGCCACCTTGGGTTTACGACTAGTCATGTCGGCCCGAGTTCTTTTTCATATGGATGCTAGCGGCACTATCATATACATGAGCCAAAAGGCGCAAACGGTCCTGGGCCAGGTGAGGTGGCACCCGTGGGAATACCATGCGTGAGGTCGCAAAGTGATATGATGTGCTACATGCTAGATCGGTATGACCTTGGATTGGGGTCCTGACAAACTGCCACCAAGCTATAAAGGCTTCGTGATGAACTATAATATGCAAGGGATGAAAAAGACAATTCCCGAGCTCTTCGCAATGCTAAAGGCTGTGGAGGTAGAAATCAAGAAGGAGCATCAAGTGTTGATGGTTAACAAGACCACTAGTTTGAAGAAAAAGGGCAAAGGGAAGAAGGAGAACTTCAAGAAGAATAGCAAGCAAGTTGCTACTCCCAGGAAGAAGCCCAAGTCTGGACCGAAGCCTGAAACTAAGTGCTTCTGTGGCAAAGGGACTGGTCACTGGAAGCGGAACTGCCCCAAGTATTTGGCGGATAAGAAGGATGGCAAAGTGAAAGGTATATTTGATATACATGTTATTAATGTGTACCTGACTAATGCTCGTAGTAGCGCCTGGGTATTTGATATTGGTTCTGTTGCTAATATTTGCAACTCAAAACAGGGGCTATGGATTAAACAAAGATTGGCTAAGGACGAGGTGACAATGCGCGTCGGAAATGGTTCCAAGGTCGATGTGATCGTCGTCGGCACGCTACCTCTAGATCTACCTTCGGGATTAGTATTAGAACTGAATAATTGTTATTTGGTGCCAACGTTGAGCATGAACATTATATCTGGATCTTGTTTGATGCAAGACAGTTATTCATTTAAATCAGAGAATAATGGTTGTTCTATTTATATGAGTAATATCTTTTATGGTCATGCACCCTTGATGAGTGGTATATTTTTGTTGAATCTCGATCGTGGTGATACACATGTTCATAATATTTAGATGCAAAGTTAGTAATGATAGTGCAACTTATTTGTGGCACTGCCGTTTAGGTCATATTGGTGTAAAGCGCATGAAGAAACTCCATGTTGATGGGCTTTTGGAATCATTTGATTATGAATCACTTGATACTTGTGAACCATGCCTCATGGGCAAGATGACTAAAACTCCATTCTCCGGAACAATGGAGCGAGCCACTGACTTATTGGAAATAATACATACCGATGTATGCGGTCCAATGAGTGTTGAGGCTCATGGTGGGTATCGTTATTTTCTGACCTTCATAGATGATTTGAGCAGATATGGGTATATCTACTTAATGAAACATAAGTCTGAAACATTTGAAAAATTCAAAGAATTTCAGAGTGAAGTGGAAAATCATCGTAACAAGAAAATTAAGTTTCTATGATCTGATCGCGGAGGCAAATATTTGAGTTACGTGTTTGGTCTTCATTTGAAACAATGTGGAATAGTTTCGCAACCCATGCCACCTGGAGCACCACAGCGTAAGGGTGTGTCCGAACGTCGTAACCGTACTTTATTAGATATGGTACGATCTATGATGTCTCTTACTGATTTACCGCTATCGTTTTGGGGTTATGCTTTAGAGACAGCTGCATTCACGTTAAATAGGGCACCATGTAAATCCGTTGAGACGACACCATATGAACTGTGGTTTGGCAAGAAACCCAAGATGTCGTTTCTTAAAGTTTGGGGTCGCGATGCTTATGTGAAAAAGCTTCAACTTGATAAGCTCGAACCCAAATTGGAGAATTGTGTCTTCATAGGATACCCAAAGGAAACTGTTGGGTACACCTTCTATCATAGATCCAAAGGCAAGATATTCGTTGCTAAGAATGGATAATTTCTAGAGAAGGAGTTTCTCTCGAAAGAAGTGAGTGGGAGGAAAGTAGAACTTGATGAGGTAATTGTACCTTCTCCCAAATTGGAAAGTAGTTTATCACAAAAATCAATTCCAGTGATTCCTACACCAATTAGTGAGGAAGCTAATGATGACGATCATGAAACTTCAGACCAAGTTACTACTGAACCTCGTAGGTCAACAAGAATATGGTCCGCACCAGAGTGCTAGGGTAATCCTATTCTGGAAGTCATGTTACTAGGCCATGAAGAACCTAATAACTATGAGAAAGCGATGATGAGCCCAGATTCCATGAAATGGCTTGAGGCCATGGAACCTGAGATAGGATCCATGTATGAGAACTAAGTGTGGACTTTGGTGGACTTTCCTGATGGACTGCAAGCCATATAAAATAAATGGATCTTCAAGAAGAAGACTGGCGCTGACGGTAATGTTACTGTTTACAAAGCTTGACTTGTTGCGAAAGGTTTTCCACAAGTTCAAGGAGCTGACTATGATGAGACCTTCTCACCCATAGCGATGCTTTAGTCTGTCTGAATCATGTTAGCAATTGTCGTGGTTTATGATTATGAAATTTGGCAAATGGATGTCAAAACTGCATTCCTTAATGCATTTCTTAAAGAAGAGTTGTATATGATGTAACCAGAAGGTTTTGTCAATCCAATGGGTGCTAACAAAGTGTGCAAGCTCCAGCGATCCATTTATGGACTGGTGCAAGCCTCTCGGAGTTGGAATATATGCTTTGATAATGTGATCAAAGCATATGGTTTTATACAGACTTTTGGAGAAGCCTGTATTTACAAGAAAGTGAGTGGGAGCTCTATATCATTTCTAATATTATATGTGGATGACATATTGTTGATTAGAAATAATACAGAATTTCTGGATAGCATAAAAGGATACTTGAATAAGAATTTTTCAATGAAAGACCTCGGTGAAGCTGCTTATATATTGGGCATCAAGACCTATAGGGATAGATCAAGATGCTTAATTGGACTTTCACAAAGCACACACCTTGATAAAGTTTTGAAGAAGTTCAAAATGAATCATTCAAAGAAAGGGCTCTTGCCTATGTTACAAGGTGTGAAGTTGAGTCAAACTCAATGCCCGACCACTGCAGAAGATAGAGAGAAAATGAAAGTCATTCCCTATGCCTCAGCCATAGGTTCTATCATGTATGCAATGCTGTGTACCAGACCTGATGTGTGCCTTGTTATAAGTTTAGAAGGGAGGTACCAAAGTAATCCAGGAGTGGATCACTGGATAGCGGTCAAGAACATCCTAAAATACCTGAAAAGGACTAAGGATATGTTTATCTTTTATGGAGGTGACAAAGAGCTTGTCGTAAATGGTTACGTTGATGCAAGCTTTGACACAAATCCGTATGACTCTAAGTTGAAAACAGGATACGTATTTATATTGAATGGTGGAGCTGTCAGTTGGTGCAGTTCCAAGCAAAGCGGCGGGATCTACGTGTGAAGCGGAGTACATAGCTGCTTCGGAAGCAGCAAATGAAGGAGTCTGGATGAAGGAGTTCATATTCGATCTAGGTGTAATGCCTAGTGCACCGGGTCCAATGAAAATCTTTTGTGACAATACTGGAGTAATTGTCTTGGCAAAGGAATCCAGATTTCACAAGAGAACCAAACACAACAAGATACGCTTCAATTCCATTCGCGATCAAGTCAAGGAGGGAGACATAGAGATTTGCAAGATACATACGGATCTGAATGTTGCAGACCCGTTGAGTAAGCCTCTTCCACGAGAAAAACATGATCAGCACCAAGACTCCATGGGTGTTAGAATCATTACTATGTAATCTAGATTATTGGCTCTAGTGCAAGTGGGAGACTGAAGGAAATATGCCCTAAAGGGAATAATAAAGTTGTTATTTATATTTCCTTATATCATGATAAATGTTTATTATTCATGCTAGAATTTTATTAACCGGAAACTTAGTACATGTGTGAATACATAGACAAAACAAAGTGTCCCTAGTATGCCTCTACTTGACTAGCTCGTTAATCAAAGATGGTTGTGTTTCCTGACCATAGAAATGTGTTGTCATTTGATGAACGCAGATCACATCATTAGAGAATGATGTGATGGACAAGACCCATCTGTTAGCTTAGCATAATGATCGTTAAGTTTTGTTGCTATTGCTTTCTTCATGACTTATACATGTTCCTCTGACTATGAGATTATGCAACTCCCAAATACTGGAGGAACACCTTGTGTGCTATCAAACGTCACAACATAACTGGGTGATTATAAAGATGCTCTACATGTGTCTCGGAAGGTGTTTGTTGGGTTGGCATAGATCGAGATTAGAATTTGTCACTCAGTGTATCGGAGAGGTATCTCTGGGCCCTCTCGGTAATGCTCATCACTATAAGCCTTGCAAGCAATGTGACTAATGAGTTAGTTACGGGATGATGCATTACGGAACAAGTAAAGAGACTTGCCGGTAACGAGATTGAACTAGGTGTGAATATACTGATGATCGAATCTCAGGCAAGTAACATACCGATGACAAAGGGAACAACGTATGTTGTTGTGCGGTTTGACCAATAAAGATCTTCGTAGAATATGTAGGAGCCAATATGAGCATCTAGGTTCCGCTATTGGTTATTGATCAGAGATGTGTATCAGTCATATCTACAGAGGAAGTTTTGGGACAACATGGGCCTAAGGGAGAGAGAGGGAAGCCCGCGGGGGTCGCCACGTGCCTCCCTCCTAGGGAGTCTGAATAGGACAAGGAGGAGGGGCGGTGCCCCCTTCCCTTTCCCTCTCCCTCTCCTTCCTATTCCCTCTGATGGAGAAAGGAAAAAGGGGGGTCAAATCCTACTTGGACTAGGAGTCCAAGTAGGACTCCCCCCATGGCACGCCCCACCTGGCCATCGGCCTCTCTCTCCCCCTCCCCCTCCTTTATATACATGGGCAAGAGGCACATCAATTGTTCTCTTAGCCGTGTGTGTTGCCCCCCTCCACAGTTTACTCCTCCGATCATAGCGTCATAGTGCTTAGGCAAAGCCCTGTACGCATCACATCACCAACACCATCACCACGCCATCGTGCTGACGGAACTCTCCCTCGGCCCTCTACTGGATCAAGAGTTCGAGGGACGTCATCGAGCTGAACGTGTGCTGAACAGGGAGGTGCCGTTCGTTCGATACTTGGATCGGTTGGATCATGAAGACGTTCGACTACATCAACCGCGTTAACCTAACGCTTCCGCTTTCGGTCTAGGAGGGTACGTGGACACACTCTCCCCCTCTCATTGCTATGCATCTCCTAGATAAATCTTGCGTGATCATAGGAAAATATTTGAAATTGCATGCTACGTTCCCCAACATAATCCTGTTCTACAAGTCATGTTACTAGACCATGGCGATACTACGAACTATGAATAAGCTATGATGAGCCCAGATTCTGATAAATGGCTTGAGGCCATGAAATCTGAGATAGGATCCATGTATGAGAACAAAGTGTGGACTTTGGTGGATTTGCCCGATAATCAGCGACCCATAGAGAATAAATGGATCTTCAAGAAGAAGACTAACGTTGATGGTAATGTTACTGTCTAAAAAGCTCACCTTGTCGCAAAAGGTTTTCAACAAGTTCAAGGGGTTGACTACGATGAGACTTTCTCAACTGTAGCGATGCTTAAGGCCGTCTGAATCATGTTAGCAATTGCCACATTTTATGAAATCTAGCAAATGGATGTCAAAATAGTATTCCTTAAATGGATATTTCTTAAAGAAGAGTTGTATAAGATGCAACCAGAAGGTTTTGTCAATCCTAAACATGCTAACAAAGTGTGCAAGCTCCAGCGATCCATCTATGGATTGGTGCAAGCATCTCAGAGTTGGAATATATGCTTTGTTGAGGTGATCAAAGCATATGGTTTTATACAGACTTTCGGAGAAGCCTATATTTACAAGAAAGTGAGTGGGAGCTCTATAGCATTTCTAATATTATATGTGGATGACATATTGTTGATTGGAAATGATATAGAATTTCTGGATAGCATAAAAGGATACTTGAATAAGTATTTTTCAATAAAAGACCTCGGTAAAGCTACTTATGTATTGGGCATCAAGATCTATAGAGATAGATCGAGACGCTTAATAGGACTTTCATAAAGCACACACCTTGACAAGATTTTGAAGGAGTTCAAAATGGAGCAGTCAAAGAAGGAGTTCTAGCCTGTATTGTAAAGTGTGAAGTTGAGTAAGACTCAAAGCCCGACCACTGCAGAAGATAGAGAAAGAATGCAAGTCATTCCCTATGCCTCAGCCATAGGTTCTATAAAGTATGTCATGCTATGTACTAGACCTGTTATGTGCCTTTCCATGAGTTTTGGCAAGGGGGTACAATAGAGATCCAGGAGTAGATCACTAGACACCGGTCAAAATTATCCTTAGAGGACTAAGGAAATGTTTCTCGGTTATGGAGGTGATAAAGGGTTTGTCGTAAAGGGTTACAACGATGCAAGCTTTAACAATAATCTAGATGACTCTGAGTCTCAGTCTGGATACATATTGAAAGTGGGGGGAATTAGCTAGAGTACCTCTATGCAGAGCATTGTAGACATAGAAATTTGCAAAATACTTATGGATCTGAATGTGGCAGGCCTGTTGACTAAATTTCTCTCACAAGTAAAACATGATCACACCTTAGTACTCTTTGGGTGTTAATCACATAGTGATGTGAACTAGGTTATTGACTCTAGTAAACCCTTTGGGTGTTGGTCACATGGCGATGTGAACTATGGGTGTTAATCACGTAAAGATGAGAACTATTGGTGTTAAATCACATGGCGATGTCAACTAGATTATTGACTCTAGTGCAAGTGGGAGACTGATACGTCCATTTTGCATCATGCATTTATATCAATATTTATTGCATTATGGGATGTTATTACACATTATATCTCAATACTTATGGCTATTCTCTCTTATTTTACAAGGTTTACCATGAAGAGGGGGAATGCCTGCAGCTGGAATTCTGGCTGGAAAAGGAACAAACGTTGGAAACACATTCTGCACAACTCCAAAAGTCCTGAAACTCCACGAAACAACTTTTTGGATTTAATAAGAATTTATGAGCAAAAGAAAGAGGCCAGGGGGCCCACACCCTGTCCAGAAGACAGGAGGACGCCCGTAGGGCGCGGTATCCTATCTCCTGGGCCCCCTGGTGGGCCTCCGGCGTCCATCTTCTGCTATATCATCACTTTTACCGTGGAAAAAATCGTGGGCAAGCTTACAGGACGAAACTCCGCCGCCACGAGGCGGAACCTTGGCGGAATCAATCTAGGGCTCCAGCGGAGCTGTTCTGCCGGGGACACTTCCCTCCGGGAGGGGGAAATCATCACCAACGTCATCACCAACGATCCTCTCATCGGGAGGGGGTCAATCTCCATCAACATCTTCACCAGCACAAATTGGTACTTGTGGGTTGCTAGTAGTGTTGATTACTCATTTTAGTTGATGCTAATTGGTTTACTTGGTGGAAGATAATACGTTCAGATCCTTTATGCATATTATTACTCCTCTGATTATGAACATGAATATGCTTTGTGAGTAGTTACGTTTGTTCCTGAGGACATGGGTGAAGTCTTGCTATTAGTAGTCATGTGAATTTGGTATTCGTTCGATATTTTGATGAGATGTATGTTGTCTTTTCCTCTAGTGGTGTTATGTGAACGTCGACTACATGACACTTCACCATTTTTTGGGCCTAGAGGAAGGCATGGGGAAGTAATAAGTAGATGATGGGTTGCTGGATTGACAGAAGCTTAAACCCTAGTTTATGCGTTGCTTCGTTAGGGGTTCATATGGATCCATATGCTTAATGATGTTGTTAGGTTTACCTTAATACCTTCTTTTGTAGTTGCGGACGCTTGCAATAGGGGTTAATCATAAGTGGGATGCTTGTCCAAGTTAGGGCAGTACCCAAGTACCGGTCCACCCACATATCAAATTATCGAAGTACCGAACGCGAATCATATGAACGTGATGAAAACTAGCTTGATGATAATTCCCAATGTGTCCTCGGGAGCTCCTTCTTCATTATTAGAATTTGTCCAAGCTTATCCTTTGCTACATAAAGGATTGGGCCACCTTGCTGCACTTTATTTACTTTATTTACTTTTTGCTCGTTACTATTTATCTTATCACAAAACTATCTATCACCTATTATTTCAGTGCTTGCAGAGAAAACCTTACTGAAAACCGCTTATCATTTCCTTCTGCTCCTCGTTGGGTTCGACACTCTTACTTGTAGAAAGGACTACGATAGATCCCCTATACTTGTGGGTCATCAAGACTCTTTTCTGGCAACGTTGCCGGGGAGTGTAGCGCTTTTGGTGAGTGGAACTTGGTAAGGAAACATTTATATAGTGTGCTGAAATTTTCTGTTACTTGTCACTATGGAAACTAATCCTTTGAGGGGCTTGTTTGGGGTATCTTCACCCCAACCAGAAGAGCAAAGAGATGCTCCTCAACCTACTGAACCTTATGAAAATATTCACTTTGAGATTCCCTCGGGTATGATAGAAAAACTGTTAGCTAATCCTTTTGCAGGAGACGGAACATAGCATCCTGACTTACACCTTATGTTTGTGGATGAAGTTTGTGGATTATTTAAGGTTGTGGGTATTCCCAATGATGTTGTCAAAAGGAAGGTCTTCCCTTTATCTCTGAAGGGAGATGCAATGACATGGTATAGGCTATGTGATGATACGAGATTTTGGAATTATAGGCGATTGAAGTTGGAATTTCACCGGAATTTCTATCCTATGCATCTTGTTGATCGTGATCGTAATTACATATATAATTTCTGGCCTCGCGAAGGAGAAAGCATCGCTCAAGTTTGGGGGAGGCTTAAGTCAATGTTATATTCATGCCCCAATCATGAGCTCTCTCGGGAAATTATTATTCAGAATTTTTATGCTCGGCTTTCTCTTGATAATCGCAACCCGCTCGAACTTCTTGTGCTGGTTCCTATATGCTGAAGACTATTGATTTCAAATGGGACTTATTGGAAAGAATTAAACGCAACTCTAAAGATTGGGGTTCCGACGATGGTAAGGAGTCAGGTATGACACCTAAGTTCGATTGTGTTAAATCTTTTATGGATACCGATGCTTTCCGTGGATTTAGCTCTAAGTATGGACTTGACTCTGAGATAGTAGCTACTTTTTGTGAAACTTTTGCTACTCACGTTGATCTCCCTAAAGAGAAGTGGTTTAAATATAATCCTCCTGTTGAAGTGAAAGTAGTTGCACCTATTACAGTCGAAGAAAAGACTATTACATATAGTGATCCTATTATTCCTACTGCTTATGTTGAAAAACCTCCTTTTCCTGTTAGGATAAAAGATCATGTTAAAGCTTCGACTGTTGTTCGTAAGAGTAATACTAGGACCTATACACCTCCCGAGCAAATTAATGTTGAACCTGGTATTTCTATGATTAAAGATCTCTTGGATGAGGACTTAGATGGGCATGTTATTTCTTATGTGAAACCTCTAATATTGCTAGACCCGATACTAAGACACGTAGACCTGTTGTAGGCACGCCTGTTATTTCTGTTAAAATAGGGGATCATGTTATAATGGCTTATGTGATATGGGTGCTGGTGCTAGTGCGATACCTTATGATCTTTATAAAGAAATTATGCACGACATTGCGCCTGTTGAATTAGAAGACATTGATGTTACTATTAAGCTTGCTAATAGGGACACCATTAAACCTATTGGGATTGTTAGAGATCTTGAAGTCTTGTGTGGGAAGATTAAATACCCTGCTGATTTTCTTGTTCTTGGTTCCCCACAAGATGATTTTTGTCCCATTATTTTTGGTAGACCCTTCCTGAATACTGCTAGTGCTAAGATTAATTGTGAAAAGAATATTGTCACTGTTGGCATAGATGGTATGTCTCATGAGTTTAATTTCGCTAAGTTTAGCAGACAACCTCGTGAAAGGGAACCACCTAGTACAGATGAAATTATTGGTCTTGCTTCCATTGCTGTTCCTCCAACTGATCGGTTAGAACAATATTTGCTAGACCATGAAAATGATCTATTTATGAAGGAAAGGGAAGAAATAGATGAAGTGTTCCTTAAACAGGAACCTATGCTGAAACATAACCTTCCCGTTGAAATTCTTGGGGATCCCCCTCCACCCAAGGGTGATCCCGTGTTTGAACTCAAACCTTTACCTGATAATCTTAAGTATGCTTATATTGATGAAAAAGAAATATATCATGTTATTATTAGTGCTAACCTTTCAGAGAAAGAAGAAGAAAGATTATTGAAAACTCTGAAGAAGCACCGAGCTGCTATTGGATATACTCTGGATGATCTTAAGGGCATTAGTCCCACATTATGTCAACACAAAATTTCAGTGGAGAAAGATGCCAAACCAGTTAGAGATCCTCAAAGATGATTAAATCCCAAAATGAAGGAAGTTGTAAGAAAGGAGATACTAAAGCTCCTTGAGGTAGGTATTATTTATCCCGTTGCTGATAGTGAATGGGTAAGCCCTGTCCATTGTGTCCCTAAAAAGGAAGGTATTACCGTTGTTCCTAATGATAAAGATGAATTGATCCCGCAAAGAATTATTACAGGTTATAGGATGGTAATTGATTTCCGTAAGTTAAACAAAGCCACTAAGAAAGATCACTACCCTTTACCTTTTATTGATCAAATGCTAGAAAGGCTATCCAAACACACACATTTTTGCTTTCTAGATGGTTATTCTGGCTTCTCTCAAATACCGTGTCGTCAAGGATCAATCTAAAACTACTTTTACTTGCCCTTTTGGTACTTTTGCTTATAGACATATGCCTTTTGGTTTATGTAATGCACCTGCTACCTTTCAAAGATGCATGATGGCTATATTTTCTGATTTTTGTCAAAAGATTTGTGAGGTATTCATGGATGACTTCTCTGTCTATGGATCGTCTTTTGATGATTGAGCAACCTTGATCGAGTTTTGCAGAGATGCGAAGACACTAGTCTCGTCCTAAATTGGGAAAAGTGTCACTTTATGGTTAATGAAGGCATTGTCTTGGGGCACAAGATCTCCAAGAGAGGTATTGAAGTTGATAAAGCCAAAGTTGATGCTATTGAAAAGATGCCATGTCCCAAGGACATAAAAGGTATAAAAAGTTTCCTTGGCCATGCCGGCTTTTATAGGAGGTTCATTAAGGACTTTTCTAAAATCTCTAGGCCTCTGACTAATTTATTGCAAAAAGATATTCCTTTTGTCTTTGATGATGATTGTTGTCGGTGTCAAAACCAGCGGATCTCGGGTAGGGGGTCCCGAACTGTGCGTCTAGGCGGATGGTAACAAGAGACGAGGGACACGATGTTTTTACCCAGGTTCGGGCCCTCTTGATGGAGGTAAAACCCTACGTCCTGCTTGATTAATATTGACGATATGGGTAGTACAAGAGTGGATCTACCACGAGATCAAGGAGGCTAAACCCTAGAAGCTAGCCTATGGTATGATTGTTGTAATGTATGTTGTCCTACGGACTAAAGCCCTCCGGTTTATATAGACACCGGAGGAGGCTAGGGTTACACAGAGTCGGTTACAATGGTAGGAGATCTACATATCCGTATTGCCAAGCTTGCCTTCCATGCCAAGGAAAGTCCCATCCGGACATGGGACGGAGTCTTCAATCTTGTATCTTCGTAGTCTTGGAGTCCGGCGGATAATGATAGTCCGGCTGTCCGGACACCCCCTAGTCCAGACTCCTCAAGAGCCCCTAACCAAAGCTTCAATGACGATAAGTCCGGTCGCATAATGTTCGGCATTGCAAGGCGAGTTCCTCCTTGAATAATCCAGAAGATCATGAACACCAGGATAGTGTCCGCTCGCAAAATAAATTCCACATTCCACCGTAGAGAGAATAAAATGTACACTTAGGTCAATCTGCTGACGTATTATGCGGCGTGACATCACACCGCTACCAAGCCTTTGTTTGAATCGTTTTTTACATACCACCTCAGCATGTTTAGCGAAGCGTTTTCCTTGGCACGTCTTGTCGAAGCAGAGATCGTGTTCCCCTTATCCCGGGATTCTCATCAATACGGACGTGGGTAACCCAACCGCGCCATTGATGGTGGCGCTTGGGAGATAAGCGAGTTTTACCAGGCGGTGGGGACGACAGTTGTTTAAATCGCCTATATATAAGGGATAAGGATTCACCTTCTCACCTACGCCTTCTTCCTCCTTTGCTTATCCATCTCCGCGCACTCAAGCTCCAACGCCCAAGCTCGCGCATCTCGCCTCGACCTTCTCCGAATATGTCCGGAGCGGGAGGCAAATGGTTGGCCTCCACCGCTAAGGAGGAGGACATCACCAAGCTGCGCAGCGCCGGATACCTTTCCAGCGATATCGCGCATCGGCTGCCCGACGAGGGGCAGCTAGTCCCTACCCCTGGGCCTCATGAGAGGGTCGTCTTCCTCCCCCACTTCCTCCGCGGACTGGGCTTTCCGCTCCATCCATTTTTCCGGGGGCTCATGTTTTACTACGGCCTGGATTTCCACGATCTGGTGCCGAACTTCATCCTCAACATTTTGGCGTTTATCGTCGTGTGCGAGGCCTTCCTCTACATCCGGCCCCACTTCGGCCTGTGGCTCAAGACCTTCAACGTCAAGCCGAAGGTTGTGAAGGGCATGCAAGCGGAATGCGGAGGCGCCATGTTGGGCAAATTGCCCAACGTCCTTTGGCTCGAAGGGGCCTTTGTGGACTCCGTCAAGGGGTGGCAATCGGGGTGGTTCTACATCACCGAGCCGCGCAAACCTACATGGGCGGCGGCCCCCGAGTTTAGATCTGGCATCCCCACGCAGCTCACCTCCTGGAAAGAGAAGGGCTTGCAGTGGGGCAATCTGGTGGAGGTGACGGGACTTCGAGCCTGCATCAAGAAGATGGTGAGCAATAGGCTCAGGCTCGTCGACGTGGTCCAAGTCATGCTCATCCGGCGGATCCTCCCATGCCAAGAACGGGCATTCAATTTGTGGGAGTTCAATCCGGAACAGCACCAGGCGCTAAGCGGGCTCTTCGATACAACATACGAAGGCGCCTGGAGGGTCCTGTTCAAGGGTGCTAAAGCCCCCGCATCCGCGACGGAAGACCGCGGATTCAGCTCGCAGTATCCAACTAACGAGGTAAGTGATTCAACCCCATTACGGGACACTTGTGATAATTGACTCTAGTGAGGTTTCATTCTGCCTCTTCCTTTGACAGGAATGGATGGAGAAGGCCAAGCTGCTTATCAGCCCGGCTCCCATGCCGAAGACCAGTGGGCGCCCGCTTAGCGAGGGCTCTGGTTCCGCACCGCACGTGGTGCCGAGAAGAAGGCCAAGAAGGTGGCCGGGGGACTCGAAAGAGTTCCCGCAATCGAGCGTTGACGACGACGCGGACTCCTCCCCAAGACGAGGAGGAGGAGTATTCTCCTCGGAGGAGGAGAGAAGAAGAGGAAGGCTTCCCCAATCGGGAGGCCAAGGGTCCAAGAGGGGAGAACTATCCCCAGACAGTTCGCCAACACCAGCGTTGGCGAGGATGAGTGGCCTCCAAGGGCGGCGCCCGCAAGATCGTAAGTATCCGGATCATTTATATGCAATATCCTCTATGTCACGTAGTATCCTTCTAACGCCGCATTCTCGCCTGTAGTCCGCCGATGATTTATCTCCCGACTCATCGAGGGTAGTTGGCCTCTTCGGATGTGAATTCCCTTCCGCCGCCTCTACCCCATGCGCCCGACGAGGACGCCGAGGTGGGATCCCAGTGGGACCCATCGGGAGGCTCGGGGCGCCGCCAGCAACCTCTTGGACTTTGCGCCGGACTCTACATCGGAACCCGCAGTGGTTCCAGAGTCCGGCAAGCGGCCCCTTCGAAAGAAGGGCAAGACTGTGACACCCGCGGCCTCCGTCCAACCGGAGGCGCCGGATAACCTGTTGGAGGCGCTTAAAGGCGCTTCCATCGAGGAAGAACACCGCACTATCATGAGTGCGGTGATTCAAAAGGTTTAGCTCGCCAAAAGCGGGCTTACCGAAGCCTGCAGCAGCCTTTTAACAGGCTTTGAGGTAAGGAGGTTAAAATCATGTAATGTAATACCGCATACATAGTAGCCCCTGATGCTCAGTTCGGTGTTCGGAAAGAAAAGCCGGACTGAGGATCTAACAAGATATGCGCAGGGTTGCTAAAAATATGTCAATATGGGTTTGCAGGCTGCGCTGCTAGCCTCTGTCGCATTAACGGCGGAGGTCGATGTGTTAAAGCAGGATCTCGAGCGGTCCGAGCAAGAGCTCGGTCATGCAAAGAAGCAGCTCAAGGAAAAAGAAGGTGAGTAACACCACTTTGAATAGGTACCTTACAGAAAAGGATTTCGGTTGCAATAAAATTAACAAGGATAATATGTGCATTGCAGGGGCCACTAATGAGGTGGCAGCTCGAAGGATCTTGTGTCCGCGTCAACACAAGGCGGCCGCGAACAGCCGAGCGAGAAAAGCAAGAGGCACGGGTGGTGGAAGTTCGGCAAGAGTTCTAGGCTCTCATGGAAAAGCATGAGAGTTTGGAGCGTGACTCCAAGACTCGAGAGTCCGAGCTTGCCTCGGCTCTCGAAAGTGCCAAGTCCGCCAAGGCCGAGGCCCGTAAGGCCCTTCAGGAGGTTGAAGATATAAAGAAAATAGCGGCTGGTAAGGCATTTTTCATGCAGAGCAAGCATGTTAATGTAAATTACCTGATACTTACCCGCATTCGGAGCTCTCCAGGGGCGTTTGCAGATCTGCCGCGTAGTCGTCCGATGCGCCGCATTCTATCGTGGCAAGGAGGGAGCTCGACGGAAAAAGTCTTCGGTCTCAATATCTTTGAGGCGGACACCGGCCCCCAAGCGACCAAATGAAGCGGTGGTCGAACTCCAAAAGGTAGTGAAGAGGCCATGAAGGGCCTCATAGCTCGGTGTGGCTGGACAAGCCATGCACAGGAGCTACTTTGGCCTCGTCGGGCTGGTGGATGCATGCCCCTGGGTGGATGTAATCAAGCGCTCCGCCTGTATTGAAGGCGCTCGTCGGGCTCTTGCGCGCACAAACGTGCAATGGGGCAGGTTGGATGCGGAGAAGCTTCTCACGGACCCACCGCCGCCGGGCAAGGAGTATCGCACGCCCGAGATGTATTATAAAACTGTCCTGAAGGGAGCCCACAATATTGCGGATGAGTGCCCCCGAAATGTAATCTTTGAATGAATTTGCTATGTATTATCCTGCACGCTTGAAACTTTGTTCATGTGCGCGTGAAGCAACGCTTGTTTAATTTAAAATATTACCTTCAGTGCGGCCGTTTATAAAATCTGAGAGATGGCAAGTCGTTGGCTTCGGCCCCCAAGCCGCGAAAGTCTTTGGGTGTTCGATAACCTTGAGCACTCTTGTTCCCATTGTTGGGTCCATCGAGGGAGGCGCTCAACACAACAAACAAGGCAACCGGACTTATAGTGCTTGAACACTCTCACTTAGCCATAGAATTCTATAATTTTAAATTTGGTGAAGCCCCGGTATTCGAAGACCGAATCCGGGCGCTATCCACGCCTTCATCGGACATTGTCCGAACTTCGCTTCAAGCGGCGTGAGTCTTTAAGGACCGAAAAACCTCTCGAACAGCGACGGTCTCTCGCCTTATCATGCCGGTCAGTTTTAGCTTTCCATCGAGGCGCCGCCTGCTCAACCGGGCGCAATCGCAGTGGTTCTCCAGTGCCACCTTAGCTGATGGAACGGAACGTAAGGCACCAAAACGTGGGGCCGCAAACCCAACTATTGACCCAAGACATGATTCGGAGCCGATTCATATAATGCTATAAGTTCGGGGTGCCGCACTTGTGAAAGTGTTCGGACTTATCACACCATAGAATGGGGAACATAAGCCCCCGGTGTATTAGGCCGTACCAAAATATACGGGTGCAAGATGTCATATAATGATCTATAAATAAAAGGTAATGCAATTGCGATCAAAAAGGTGCTGCATTATTTATGAAAGAAAGTCTGCTAGTGGAGCGGACTGATACAAATAGTGCGGTAAGCAAGGGATTTGGACTAGATAAACGTGTCCCCCTCCAGGGATGAGCTGCGGACTTGGTGTATATAATCGAATTTAATGCTCGTAATTGAGACCACCTGAGTGTTCGTCGCGGCCTTCTTTAATCCCTGACTGTTGCATCATGAGTTCAGCAGGTTCGCCGCCGGACAGGGCTTCTGGTTAACAGAGTCCTGTGTACATAAAAGAAGAAAAATAATGATAAAAAAAGGTGGCACATTTGCGAGCCCCTGGTGTGGTCGAACCGCACTCTGGGTCCGTTGCGATCGTGCCCCCTCCCCTGTGCCCATGGTATCTCCAAAGCATAATGATGTACGCGGAGTGTTATTCTTGCGATCATGCGCGGGCGAGGGTTGGGTCCGCATTGCTACGCGTGCTCTGATCGCGCCAGGTAGTCTTGGTTGGCATTGCTCGGCGCTTTTCAGTATCCGCCATTTAACGGCGGACTCGAGAATTGCCTTAGAAGGCTGCTCAGATTTCTGGGCGAGAGCAGCAGATGTTCCTCCGCTCGAGGGAACGCCCGTATTCCCATTGACCGTGATGACTCCACGAGGGCCTGGCATCTTGAGCTTTAGGTATGCATAGTGCGGCACGCGCTGAATTTGGCAAACGCGTTCGTCCGAAAGAGCGTGATAGCCGCTATGAATCTGACTATGTCAAGATTAACTCTTCGCTCGAAATTATCCGGGATCTCAAGACCACTTCGGTGTGATGAGCTGTCATAGCTTGGCTTCCACTCTGGTATGACACCTTTAAAGGTTGTCTTTGTAGGTTTAATCCTTGATGGGTCTATGCCCATTTTGCGCACTGTATCCTGATAAAGCAGGTTCTGGCTGCTGCCGCCGTCCATCAGGACTCTCGTGAGGTGGAACCCATCGACGATTGGGTCTAGAACCAATGCGGCAAATCCACCATGGTGTATGTTGGTCGGATGGTCTCTTCGATCGAAAGTGATCGGACAAGAGGACCATGGGTTGAACTTTGGGGCGACTGGCTCCATCGTGTAGACGTCCCTTAGTGCGCGTTTCCTCTCCCTCTTGGGTATATGGGTCGCGTATATCATATCACTGTCCGCACTTGTGGGGGAAAACCCTTCTGTCCTCTGTTGTTCGGCGGTCGGGTATCTTCCTCGTCGTCGCTGTTTAGCCCCTTGTCATTGTTTTCGGCAATTAACTTGCCGGCCTTCTTGAACACCCAGCAGTCTCTATTAGTGTGGTTAGCTGGCTTTTTAGAGGTGCCATGTATCTGGCATAAGCGGTCGAGTATTCAGTCCAGATTGGACGGACCCGGAGTGGTTCTTTTGAATGGCTTCTTCCGCTGACCGGGTTTAGAGCCTCGGAATCCGGTGTTGACTGCCGTATCCTCCTTATCGCCGCCGTTACGCGGCGCTTGTTTTTGTTTCGACGTGACTGCCGTTGTTGTCCTTAGTATCTGGACTGCCAGAATTTTTACGGAGATTGTTGCTGCGGGCTAGCCAGCTGTCCTCTCCCGCAAAAGCGGTCATTAACGGCGTGAGGGCTTCCATGGATTTCGCTTTTCCTGCCCGGTGCGGGCTAGCCATTCGTCCCGATGTTATGTTTGAAGGCTGCAAGGGCCTCGCATCCGGACAATTGACGATTTGATTTTTCTTCGTCAAGAATCGTGTCCGAATTGTCCGCCGATTCGTCGGCTGCTGAATGATGTGGCTTAGGTCATCGGCGTCGTGGTCGTGCATCGTATGTGCCTTGGAAGTTATCAAGGAATGCGGCCTCCGTGTCTTCCCAACACCCAATTGACTCTGCGGGCAAGCTGTTAAGCCAATGCCGAGCTGGTCCTTTAAGCTTGAGTGGGAGGTACTTGATGGCGTGGAGATCGTCGCCGCGGGCCATATGGATGTGGAGAAGATAGTCCTTGATCCAAACCGCGGGGTCTGTTGTGCCATCGTAAGATTCGATGTTTATGGTTTTAAACCCTTCGAGGATCTGATGATCCATTACTTCGTCATGGAAGCATAGCGGGTGTGCGGCGCCTCTGTATTGAGCAATATCGTGACGCAGCTCGAGAGAGCGCTGTCTGCTGTGCTCGGCCCGGCCAGGGTTATTGTATCCGGCACGACGGTATTTGTCGTGGGTCGTAGGGCGCCCACGTGATCCATAGATGGATCTGGATTGCCTTGCTTTGTCCTCCAATATGTCTCGCAAGTCTGGCGCGTTCCCTCTTGGCTTCGTACTTTTGGAGCGATGCCGGGTATGGTCTTGGTTGGGGCTGGATGCCTCTCATCACGACCACGGGTGGTCGGTCAGCCATATCGTCTTGCTGGTGATGGAGGTACGATGCTTCCTCCTCTAATCGGGGAGCAGCTTGCATCTTGGGTAACTTTTGGAGGGGCGTTCGAGTTTGTACTCTTCGTCGCGAGGACCTCGGTCCATCGATCGGCCAGAGGTCTGATCAGCTTGAAGTCGTTGCTGCTTTTTCTTTAAGCTGTTTCTTTGTGGCGATAAGCTGCGCTTGAAGCGCTCTTGTTCGACAGATCCTCAGTACGATGAATTCATCATCATTGAGGCTTGCTTCGTCTTCGGCGGGAGGCATATAGTTATGATCCTCAACCTCTTAAATGCCGCCCCTCTCACGAGGGCTTGCTTCTGCATCCTCCTGCGCTGAATCTTGCTGGAGGGGATTGTCTTCGGCACTCTCTGGAGTATTATTATCTCCTATGCCGGAATCTCCATTCTTGCTATGGTGGGATTTAGAGCGGCGCCGCTGACGCCGGCGTTTGGGCTGCTTCTTTAAGTAGTCTGCCTCCGCTGTTTCTTCGCCGTCCCCATCTTTGGGGGTGTCCACCATGTATATGTCGTATGACGAGGTGGTCTTCCAGTGCCCTGTAGGCGCTGGTTCCTGTTCGTCTCCAGCATCGTCGTCCATAGCGTCGATGTCTTCGGAGTCGTAGTCTAGCATGTCGGTTAGATCGTCGATAGTGGCTACAAAGTGGGTGGTGGGTGGGCTCTGAATTTCGTCGTCCGTACCCCAACCATCCTGGCCACAGTCCGGCCAGGACTCTCCCGATAACGAGAGGTGCCTTAATGAATTCAGGATATCGCCAAAAGGCGAGTATTGGAAGATGTCCGCGGCGGTGAATTCCATAACCGGCGCCCAATCCGGATCGATTGGTAGGGGCACGGGAGGTTCGGAGTCCGGCGAGGAGTCCGGCGCCTCGGAATCACGAGTTTCGCAGGGGACAAAATTAGTGTTCAGCTCCATTGTCGTGGATGTTGAAGCCCCAGGGCGGCGTCTATCCACCGGCCCTCGATCTGGGCGATCGGCTCCGGGCTAATGGCTGAAGCGGACCCGTGTGCGGCCACCAAGGCACTGTTCGGTGGCAGAGCTAAATCATGCCCGTCGTCATAGTGCGGCGCGCTTGGCTGTGGCTCGAGTCCATCGATGATCAAGTCTCCGCGGACATCGGCCGTGAAGTTTAAGCTTCCAAATCTGACCTGACGGCCAGGGGCGTAGCTTTCGATCTACTCCAGATGGCCAAGTGAATTGGCCCGCAGTGCGAAGCCGCCGAATACGAAGATCTGTCCGGGGAGAAAAGTCTCACCCTGGACAGCGTGGTTGGTTGACGATGCCATCGAGCCTATCGATGACGACACAGAGGAACTCTCAATGAAAGCACCAATGTCGGTGTCAAAACCGGCGGATCTCGGGTAGGGGGTCCCGAACTGTGCGTCTAGGCGGATGGTAACAAGAGACGAGGGACACGATGTTTTTACCCAGGTTCGGGCCCTCTTGATGGAGGTAAAACCCTACGTCCTGCTTGATTAATATTGACGATATGGATAGTACAAGAGTGGATCTACCACGAGATCAAGGAGGCGAAACCCTAGAAGCTAGCCTATGGTATGATTGTTGTAATGTATGTTGTCCTACGGACTAAAGCCCTCCGGTTTATATAGACACCGGAGGAGGCTAGGGTTACACAGAGTCGGTTACAATGGTAGGAGATCTACATATCTGTATTGCCAAGCTTGCCTTCCACGCCAAGGAAAGTCCCATCCGGACATGGGACGGAGTCTTCAATCTTGTATCTTGGTAGTCTTGGAGTCCGGCGGATAATGATAGTCCGGCTGTCCGGACACCCCCTAGTCCAGGACTCCCTCAATTGTGTAGAAGCATTTGAAACACTTAAGAAAGCTTTGATCACTGCACCTATTGTTCAGCCACCTGATTGGAATTTACGTTTTGAAATTATGTGCTATGCTAGTGATTATGCTGTAGGTGCTGTTTTAGGGCAAAGAGTCGATAAGAAATTGAATGTTATCCAGTATGCTATTAAGACTCTTGATATTGCCCAGAGAAATTATGCTACTACTGAAAAAAGAGTTCTTAGCAGTTGTGTTTGCATGTGATAAGTTCAGACCTTATATTGTTGATTCCAAAGTTACTATTCACACTGATCATGCTACTATTAAATATCTCATGGAAAAGAAAGATGCTAAGCCTAGACTCATTAGATGGGTTCTCTTGCTCCAAGAATTTGACCTGCATATTATTGATAGAAAGGGAGCTGAGAACCCCGTTGCAGACAACTTGTCTAGGTTAGAGAATGTTCTTGATGACCCACTGCCTATTAATGATAGTTTTCCTGATGAACAATTTGCGGTTGTCAATGCTTCTCGTACTGCTCCTTGGTATGCTGATTATGCTAATTACATTGTGGCTAAATATATACCGTCTAGTTTCACATACCAGCAAAAGAAAAAGTTCTTTTATGATTTAAGACATCACTTCTGGGATGATCGACACCTTTATAAAGAAGGAGTAGATGGTATTATTAGACGCTGTGTGCCTGAGCACGAACAGAAACAAATCCTACGCAAGTGTCACTCTGAATCTTATGGAGGACACCACGCTAGAGATAGAACTGCACACAAGGTACTACAATCTGGTTTTTATTGGCCTACTCTCTTAAAAGATGCTCGTAAGTTTGTCTTATCTTGTGATGAATGTCAAAGAATAGGTAACACTAGTAGACGTCAAGAAATGCCTATGAATTACTCTCTTGTTATCGAACCGTTTGATGTTGGGGGCTTTGATTATATGGGACCTTTTCCTGCCTCCAATGGTTATACACATATTCTAGTTGCTGTTGATTACGTTACTAAGTGGGTAGAAGCTATTCCAACTAGTAGTGCTGATCATAACACTTCTATTAAAATGCTTAAAGAAGTTATTTTTCCGAGGTTTGGAGTCCCTAGATATCTTATGACTGATGGTGGTTCACACTTTATTCATGGTGCTTTCTGTAAGATGCTCGCTAAGTATGATGTCAATCATAGAATAGCATCTCCTTATCATCCGCGGTCTAGTGGTCAAGTAGAGTTGAGCAATAGAGAGCTCAAATAAATTTTGCAAAAGACTATGAATAGATCTAGAAAGAATTGGTCCAAAAAACTTGATGATGCATTATGGGCCTATAGAACTGCATACAAAAATCCTATGGGTATGTCTCCATATAAGATGGTTTATGGAAAAGCATGTCATTTACCTCTTGAACTTGAACATAAGGCATATTGGGCTATTAAAGAGCTCAATTATGACTTCAAACTTGCCGGTGAGAAAAGGTTATTTGATATTAGCTCACTTGATGAATGGAGAACCCAAGCATATGAGAATGCCAAGCTTTTCAAAGAAAAAGCCAAACGCTGGCATGATAAGAGGATACAAAAGCGTGAGTTTAATGTAGGAGATTATGTGTTATTATTCAACTCTCATTTAAGATTTTTTGCAGGAAAACTTCTCTCAAAATGGGAAGGTCCCTACGTTATCGAGGAGGTCTATCGTTCTGGTGCTATAAAAATCAACAACTTCGAAGGCACAAATCGGAGGGTGGTAAACGGTCAAAGAATTAAACATTATATTTCAGGTAATCCTATCAATGTTGAAACTAATATTATTGAAACCATAACCCCTGAGGAATACATAAGAGACACTTTACAGAACGTTCCAGACTCCGAAAAGGCATAGGTACGTGGTACGGTAAGTAAACCGACTCCAAAACAACTCTAATGGCAATTTTTATCAGTTTTGGATTATTTAAGAATTTTAGGAAGAAGAAGTAGTCCGAAAGGGACATGAGGCTCCCACGAGAGAGGAGGCCCCCCCCTGTAGGTCGCCCCCCTGTCTCGTGGGCACCTCGTCTACCTCCCGGACTCCGTTTTCTTGTATGTTACGTATTTTGGTCGATAAAAATTCATTATATATGCTCCCGAAGGTTTTGACCAACGTATCACGCAAATATCCTCTGTTTTCGTTTCGAGCTGTTTTTGTTTCAGATCTAGAGCACCATGTCATCTCCAAGCGCTCCCAAGGACAAGTTTTTCCAGAGGGTTATCAACCCCTATCTCGCGGAGGTGCTGCATCACCCTCAAACCATTGAGATGCGTGAGGGGGTGCTGCACATCCGCGATGTGGAGGGACCAAGGCGTACCGGGAGCGTGGAGACAAAGCTCGAAGCCATGGAGCAAGAAGTTTTCAAGTGTCAAGGGATGGTAGAGCGTGGACTCAACGCCAACCAGATGATGATCACGGAGTTCACCAATAACCACAAGCTGGATGCCAAAGTCATTGTGGAGACCATCTTCAAGCTTCAAGAGAAAATCGAGCACCTCCAAGCCTAGATTTATGACCTACAAAACCAGAACTATGAGTATGAATATAGATTCAAAAGGATGAGTTTGGCTACAGATTTAAGGATCCTGGGGACTCGATCGTCCTTTTATGATGGAGAGCCTATGCCTTGGAAGACGGACGACAAGCCTGCATCATCAACAACTCCTACTTCCCCACCTCCGGAGAAATAATCACATGGGTATGGGCACTCCCCTTGGCAACTGCCAAGCTTGGGGGAGGTGCCCCGGTATCGTATCACCATGACACTCCTATTTTTACCGCTTTATTTAGTTCGATCCTTTTAGTAGTATCTTGATCAAGTAGTTTGAAGGTTTTGTTATCAAGTAGTTTTGAGTTTTGCATTGTGATCTCTTTATGTAATCAAGTCTGTGTGCTATCTATAATAAAGATTAGTGTTGAGTCAAGGGCTTTGCTATGTTGCTATGATCTTGAGAAAGTAGAAAGAACAAAAGAGTTCATATTGATCTTATGGATAGTGATAACTTCACACATAGACAGTATGAGGCATAAAAATTGTTGAGAGTTGATGAATGTAGCCTTGCTCATCATTGCAATTAATAGGAAGTGATAAGGAAAGAGGGGTTCACATATAAATATATTATCTTGGACATCTTTTATAATTGGGAGCACTCATTAAGTATGACATGCTAAAAGAGTTGACGTTGGACAAGGAAGACAACGTAATGGTTTATGTTTTCCGACATCTCAGTTAAAGTATATTGTCTTTGACCTTCCAAACATGTTGAGCTTGCCTTTCCCCCTCTTGCTATCCAAATTCCTTGCACCAAGTAGAGATACTACTTGTGCTTCCAAATATCCTTAAACCCAGTTTTGCCATGAGAGTCCACCATATCTACCTATGGATCGAGTAAGATCCTCCAAGTAAGTTGTCATCGGTGCAAGCAATAAAAATTGCTCTCTAAATATGTATGACTTATTAGTGCAGAGAAAATAAGCTTTGTACGAACTTGTTGTGGAAGTAATAAAAACGACGGACTGCATAATAAAGGTCCACATACAAGAGGCAATATAAAGTGACGTTCTTTTGCACTAAGACTTTATGCATCAACCCTAAATGCGCATGACAACCTCTGCTTCCCTCTGCGAAGGGCCTATCTTTTACTTTATGTTTTACTTTATGCTTCAGTCAAGGTGATGCTCACCTTTCCCTTTTTCACTTTATCCTTTGGCAAGCTCTTCGTGTTTGAAAGATCATGATACATATATCCAATTGGATGTAAGTTGGCATAGGCTATTATTGTTGACATCACCTAAAGGTAAATACGTTGGGAGGAAACACAATAAGCCCCTACCTTTCTCAGTGTCCGGCTGAAACTCTATAACCACAAGTATTGCGTGAGTGTTAGAAATTATGGGAGACTACGAGATAGTTGAGTATGTGAGCTAGTTGAAACACTCTATTATTGACTCTTTCTGATGATACGATAAATTGCAATTGCTTCAATGACTGAGATTATAGTTTGTTAGTTCCCAATGAAGTTTTTGAACCATACTTGACATTGTGAATTTCTTATTACTTGAACATAGGAAATCATATGACAAAAATCTATATATGTTGCTGTTATTAGAATGATCATGATGCACTCATGTCCATATTTTTTTTATCGACACCTCTATCTCTAAACATGTGGACATATTTTTTGATTTCGGCTTCCGCTTGAGGACAAGCGAGGTCTATGCTTGGGGCAGTTGATACGTCCATTTTGCA
Organism: Aegilops speltoides; assembly: GCA_021437245.1. Classification (NCBI taxonomy): domain Eukaryota; kingdom Viridiplantae; phylum Streptophyta; class Magnoliopsida; order Poales; family Poaceae; genus Aegilops; species Aegilops speltoides. The sequence goes on along the minus strand of CM038147.1, from coordinate 89,003,253 downwards.
TCATGCTTTTATATCAATATTTATTGCATTATGGGTTGTTATTACACATTATATCTCAATACTTATGGCTATTCTCTCTTATTTTACAAGGTTTACCATGAAGAGGGGGGATGCCGGCAGCTAGAATTCTGGCTGGAAAAGGAGCAAACGTCGGAAACACATTCTGCACAACTCCAAAAGTCATGAAACTCCACGAAACAACTTTTTGGATTTAATAAGAATTTATGAGCGAAAGAAATAGGCCAGGGGGCCCACACCCAGTCCAGGAGACAGGAGGGCGCCCCCCTGTAGGGTGCGGCCTCCTATCTCCTGGGCCCCCTGGTGGGCCTCCGGCGTCCATCTTCTGCTATATCATCACTTTTACCTCGGAAAAATCGTAAGCAAGCTTACGGATTTAAACTCACGCCACCACGGCGGAACCTTGGCGGAATCAATCTAGGGCTCCGCGTGAGCTGTTCGCCAGGACACTTCCCTCCGGGAGGGGGAAATCATCACCAACGTCATCACGAATGATCCTCTCATCGGGAGGGGGTCAATCTCCATCAACATCTTCACCAGCACCATCTCCTCTCAAAACCCTAGTTCATCTCTTGTATCCAATCTTGTATCAAAACCACAAATTGGTACCTGTGGGTTGCTAGTAGTGTTGATTACTCCTAGTAGTTGATGCTAATTGGTTTACTTGGTGGAAGATCATATGTTCAGATCCTTTATGAATATTATTACTCCTCTGATTATGAACATGAATATGCTTTGTGAGTAGTTACGTTTGTTCCTGAGGACATGGGTGAAGTCTTGCTATTAGTAGTCATGTGAATTTGGTATTCGTTCGATATTTTGATGAGATGTATGTTGTCTTTTCCTCTAGTTGTGTTATGTGAACGTCGACTACATGACACTTCACCATTATTTGGGCCTAGAGGAAGGCATGGGGAAGTAATAAGTAGATGATGGGTTGCTAGAGTGACAGAAGCTTAAACCCTGGTTTATGCGTTGCTTCGTTAGGGGTTGATATGGATCCATATGCTTAATGCTGTGGTTAGGTTTTCCTTAATACCTTCTTTTGTAGTTGCGGACGCTTGGAATAGGGGTTAATCATAAGTGGGATGCTTGTCCAAGTTAGGGCAGTACCCAAGTACCGGTCCACCCACATATCAAATTATCGAAGTACCGAACGCGAATCATATGAACGTGATGAAAACTAGCTTGACGATAATTCCCAATGTGTCCTCGGGAGCTCCTTCTTCATTATTAGAATTTGTCCAGGCTTATCCTTTGCTACATAAAGGATTGGGCCACCTTGCTGCACTTTATTTACTTTATTTACTTTTTGCTCGTTACTATTTATCTTATCACAAAACTATCTATCACCTATTATTTCAGTGCTTGCAGAGAAAACCTTACTGAAAACCGCTTATCATTTCCTTCTGCTCCTCATTGGGTTCGACACTCTTACTTATCGAAAGGACTACGATAGATCCCCTATACTTGTGGGTCATCAGAGACTGAAGAAAATATGCCCTAGAGGCAATAATAAAGTTGTTATTTTATATTTCCTTATTTCATGATAAATGTTTATTATTCTTGCTAGAATTGTATTAGCTGGAAACTTGATACATGTGTGGATACATAGACAAAACACCATGTCCCTAGTAAGCCTCTACTAGACTAGCTCCTTAATCAAAGATGCTTAAGTTTCCTAACCATATACATGTGTTGTCATTTGGTTAACGGGATCACATCATTAGGAGAATGATGTGATGGACAAGTCCCATCCGTTAGCATAGCATATTGATCGTTAGGTTTTATTTCTATTGCTTTCTTTATGTCAAATACATGTTCCTTTGACTATGAGATTATGCAACTCCCGGATACTGGAGGAACGCCTTGTACTATCAAACATCACAACGTAACTGGGTGATTATAAATCTTCTCTATAGGTATCTCTGAAGGTGTTTGTTGGGTTGGCATAGATCGAGATTAGGATTTGTCGCTCCGAGTATCGGAGAGGTATCTCTGAGCCCACTCGGTAATGGACATCATAAGAAGCCTTGCAAGCAAAGTGACTAATGAGTTAGTTGCAGGATGATGCATTACGGAACGAGTGAAGAGACTTGCCGGTAACGAGATTGAACTAGGTATGAAGATACCGACGATCGAAGCTCAGGCAGGTAACATACCAATGGACAAAGGGAATAACGTATGTTGTCATAACGGTTCGACCGATAAATATCTTCATAGAATATGTAGGAACCAATATGGGCATCCAGGTTCCGCTATTGGTTATTGATCGCAGAAGTGTCTCGGTCATGTCTACATAGTTCTTGAACCCGCAAGGTCGCACGCTTAACGTTCGTTGATGCTAGAGTACTATTGGGATATTTGATGAGTGGTAACAAAATGTTGTTCGAAGTCCCGGATGATATCCCGGACGTCACAAGGAGTCTTGGAATGGTATAGAGGTAAAGATTTATATATATAGGAAGTCATATGTTTGGTTCCGGAAAAAGGTGCAGTTTTTTCGGTATTGTACCGGGAAGCTTTCAAAAGGTTCCGGAGGATTCCTGAAGGGTCCAGAAGTCCACAAGTGGGTTCACCATGACCCAAGGGCTAGCATGGGTTGCGGGGAGGTACCCTGGCCTTATTGGGCTAGGTGCACCAAGTCCTCAAAAGCCCATGTTGCTACGGAAGGCAAAAAAGGAAGGAGTCCTAGTAGGAATAGGATTGGATTTGGAGTCCAAGTCCTCTCCCCCTTAGCTGCGCCCTAGGGCTTGGAGGGGTTGTTTGCCACGCCCTTCCACCTATATATATATAGGCGGAGCGGCGCCCCAAGAGTACACACCAAGCCCTTGGCGCCCCTCTCTCTCCCGATACTCCGTAGTTCCACCGCCTCGTCCCAACGACGCTTAGCGAAGCACTATCGGTGCTCCACCACCACCATCACCACAACGCCATTGTGTTGGTTGTGATCCCATCTACTTCTCCTCTCCCGCTTGCTGGATCAAGAAGGAGGAGACGTCATCGAGCCGCATGTGTGCTAAACTTGGAGGTGTCGTCCGCAAGTTGTCGTCCGTTTGGCACTAGATCGGTTGGACCGTGATCGGATTGCAGAGAGTACGACAACATCAACGGCATGATAAACGCTTCTGCTTTAGGTCTACGAGGGTATGTAGACACACTCTTCCCCTCTCATTGCTATGCACCTCCTAGATAGATCTTGCGTAAGCGTAGGAAATTTTTTGAAATTGCATGCTATGTTCTCCAACACTTTGTTGCATGGTTTATATATGTACACTTTCACTGGCCTATTTATGTTTAGATGAATGGTCTTCATGAGGGAGTCATGCATGTTGCTTGGGTTTAACCTTGCAAGTAATCTATCTTGGTGACAAAAAGGAAAAGCTTGTAGTGACTATGAATCAAAAGATAGTTACCTGCTTCTCTCGATGATGAGCTGGAGGTAAATATAATATATTATTAACATCATGCCACATTGCTTAATGTGATATTGTGTTTTACTTAATACTTAGAGACGCGTGCTTATGAGAGGTATTTTGGTGGAGTCTTAGCTATAGATGCATGTCAAATAGTGGTCTATAGACATAATGGCGTTATGCCTATATGAAATCATGAGATGTATAATCGAACATAAAAGCTGCAATTAACCGATATGCAGTTGTAATTTGTTTATCACGTATAAGTTGTTTGGTGAGATATCACTAGTGAAATTATAGATCTCGGTCCTTTGTTCTTCATAAATACAACTCTATTTTAATGTATTACTATTATTATAATATTACAAAATATTTTAAATGCTTAAATAAAATTCATCTTCCTACATAAGAATATATTAATCCTTGTGAAAGGATCGAGAAGAGGTGTCTAGCGGGGGGTGATTAGACACTAAGTGAGAAAAGTTGCAGTTTTTAATTTCTTTAGGTTGAAGTGGAGTTTTGGCACAAGTTTAACATCACAATACATATCAAGCAAGCATGCAACGAGTATATGAGCAGCGGAAAGTAAAGCATGCAACTTGCAAGAATGTAAAGGGATGGGATTGGAGTGTGCAAACGCAATTGGAGACACGGATGTTTTTGTCGTGGTTCCGATAGGTGGTGCTATCGTAGATCCACATTGATGGAGACTTCAACCCACGAAGGGTAACAATTGCGCGAGTCCACGGAGGGCTCCACCCACGAAGGGTCCACGAAGAAGCAACCTTGTCCATCCCACCATGGCCGTCGCCCATGAAGGACTTGCCTCACTAGGGTAGATCTTCATGAAGTAGGCGATCTGCTTGCCCTTACAAACTCCTTGGTTCAACTCCACAATCTTGACGGAGGCTCCCAAGTGATACCTAGCCAATCTAGGAGACACCACTCTCCAAGAAGTAACAAATGGTGTGTTGATGATGAACTCCTTGCTCTTGTGCTTCAAATGATAGTCTCCCCAACACTCAACTCTCTCTCACGGGATTTGGATTTGGTGGAAAGAAGATTTGAGTGGAAAGCAACTTGGGGAACGATAGAGATCAAGATTTATGTGGTAGGAATGGAATATCTTGGTCTCAACACATGAGTAGGTGGTTCTCTCTCAGAAAATGTATGCTGGAAGTGTAGGCACGTTCTAATGGCTCTCTCCATGAATGAAGAGTGGATGGAGGGGTATATATAGCCTCCACACAAAATCTAACCGTTACACACAACTTGCCAATCTCGGTGGGACCGAATCGTCAAACTCGGTCGGACCGATTAGCAAATAATGTGACCGTTAGGGTTTTCGGTGGGACCGACATGCAACTCGGTTGGACCGATATGGTTAGGATTAGGGCATCACATAATCTCGGTGACACCGATTACACAAACTCGGTGAGACTGATTTTGGTAATGGACACACAGAGGGTTGGTCAGGCAAACTCGATGGGACCAATTCGCTCATCTCGGTTTGACCGAAACGTTACGAAAGGGAAACAGAGAGTTTCCATAGCAATCTCGGTAGGACTGATTACACAAACTCGGTGAGGCCAATTTTGGTAATGGACATACACAGAGAGATTACAATCCCATCTCGGTGAGACCGAGATCCCTATCGATGAGACCAATTTGCCTAGGGTTTGTGGCAGTGGCTAAGACATCTTAACTCGGTGGCGCTGAATAGAAAGAATCGGTGGGGCCGAGTTGGACTTTTGGTTTGGGTCATATGTGGATGTGAGAAAGTAGTTGAGGGCTTTGGAGCATATCACTAAGCACTTTGAGCAAGCAAGCCATTAAGCAACACCTCATCCCTCCTTGATAGTATTGGCTTTTCCTATAGACTCAATGTGATCTTGGATCACTAAAATAGAAAATGTAGAGTCTTGTGCTTTGAGCTTGAGCCAATCCTTTGTCCTTAGCGTCTTGAAGGGGTTCCACATCCTCTAGTCCATGCCACTCCCTTGTTGAACTTATCTGAAACATACTAGGTAAAAGTATTAGTCCAACAAGAGATATGTTGACATTAATTACCAAAATCACCCAGGGAGCACTTGTGCTTTCAATCTCCCCCTTTTTGGTAATTGATGACAACATACATCAAAGCTTTAGATAAGATATAGAGAATAACAAGTAAAGCTTTGGAAATACATGTAACATGCATAGGCTCCCCCTACATGTATGCAATCATGTGGATATGGAATATAGGAGCATGTGAATGCATAAGCATGACAGAGTGGGCAATGTGTTACATGTATCTCGGCTATATGCATCAAAGCAAAAGATGTGAATATGGGAAATGTACCTTCATGCTCATGAGTCCTTCTTGCAAACAGTATGTACATCAGCAAGAATTCCTAATACACATGATTGTGATGCATATACTTACCTTGTGGTCTTGAGTTGGCTTAGGATGGAATGAACCTGCGGAAACAAGGTTAGATAACACAGATGCACCTACTAGCCAGAGCAAACAAAAGAAACCACAAGAGAACCAAGATTGGGATGACATGTAGAGTGAGTACTAAGTATCACATTGAACATAGACATGTCCCCAAAGGTAAAGATGTGCAATGAATTCAAGGATTTCCTTCCCTTAGATGTCTTGCTCCCCCTGAATCTAGCATGGGATACTGGGAGAAGATAGGGAACAGAAAATCAGAGCTCAAAGAAAAGAATTGGACCTAATGCAAGCAAACAAATATGAACATGTCTTTCCCCTCTTGAAGACATGTGACTTATCTCATCTTGAACACCAAGCATCTGGGGTCCTTGATGATTACTCTCTCTCCCCTTGAGTATTCTCTCCCCCTATAGATATGATCAAGCTTTGATGTGATCTCTCTCTCCCCCTTTGACATCAATTTCCAAGAAGGGTCCTTCTGGATTTTTTTCACGAATGGGTTTGGTCCTTGAGTCACAGAACAAAGCAGCAAGTTGAATGTGATGCTGGTAGAGGACAAGATTCATTGAGTGGAGCTAGATCAAGAAGAATGCAGGAACAAGTGGCAAGATGTCTGCCGGGGGAATCCTGCCCGCCGTGGCACCTATGGGGCCGGGGGGCCCTTCGTGAGTGCGGTACGAGGGCGGAGGAGGCACAGAGAGCAGATCGAGGCGAGCACGCGGGCGTGTTTTTACCCAGCTTCAGGGCTCTCCGGAGAGATAAAACCCCTACTGCTGCTTGTGTTTGTATTTGATCTCGCTCAAGAGAATGAGCGTATGGTGGCGTTGTAGCGTCGAATGAGTCGAACTGGCCGATCCCCCTCTACGTGCACATGGGCCTCCCTTTTATAGTAGGAAGGGGGCGCCAACAGGTGGCAACGTAGGAGAAAGGGGTAAAAGCGTAAAAGAGGTGGTAGTTGGAACAGTGCGGGAACAGTGAAGCTACAGTGCATGAACAGTGGTTTCTACCTACTTTTGCAGAGGGGGACAAGGGCATTTAATGCCCGTCGCCGTCGACCCCAAAAGCTCCCGCCCTTGCGTCTCCGTCTGCCACGGCGATGGATCCACCACCGTGAAGTGCCACCGTGTCCCCAGGCTGCCTGACCATCCGCCACGCGCTCTGGAAAGGCCCAAGGGCGACGCGTGGGCGGATGAGCTGGAACGCAGGCACACAGCGCAATCCTTCCGGCAAGCACCTTGCCGGGGTCTTGACCTTGCCGGGCCCGGGAGCTTGCCGGGCTCTGTAACTTGTCGCTCCCCGGGCCCTCGCCGGGACGCACATAGCGCCGAGGCGTGTCTTCTATGATGTGATCTTCTAGCCTTCCCGGCGAGCTCCTCTCGCCGGGGCCTTGTGTGGGTGATATAATCTTGAGCCTGAAACGGCCTTCCCGGCAAGCTCCGCTTGCCGGGGTCTCGATCTTCTATCTTGTACACTTTGTTCTTGAATGGCTTAACATGGAGCAGGAAGGTCTCCGGCAAGCGCGTGGTAAACCCTGCCGCGGGAAGCTGCAACTGCCCGTGCACAAGTTGGGGTACTGAGGTACCCCTACCTTAGTACACCGACAGGAGCCCCCGGGCCTGGGCCACACACGGTGCCGAGCGCTGTTGGGCCAGGCCCAAAACAATCTGCAGGCACACGCGCCCTGGGCGCGCGAATCCACTCGCCTCGCCGCATCCCTCCCCATAACAGCACGCGTCGATTGCGGCGTCGTGGGAGACGTGGGCAGCGCATGCGGTCTTTATGGCATCCACACCCGTGATCGTGGTGCAGAGCGAGGTCACTTCATCCGTCGCTCCGGCTCCGCTTTTTCGCCACGCGGCCCTCATGCACGGGGGTCGTGGGCGGCGAAGGTGGGAGACCGAGCCGTCACGGGTGGAGATGGTGAGTCGGCCCCGCTCCTCTGCCCTCTTCGCTTCCTGATTGGTCGGGCGGGGCGGTTGAGCCCCCACCTCGCCCTTTAAAAGGGGCGGAAAGGGAGCACAATGGCCTCACACTTCCTCTTCTCTCTTCGTCTTCAGTTTCTGTTCTTCTCTTTGCCATGGAGGGAGGAAATCCTAGCTCTTCGACGGTAGCAGCGAGGGTCGCCTCCAGGCAGCGCACCTCCCCCTTTCCCGCACCCGTGGTGGCGGAGCCGGCCACGAGGGGGAGAGGGAGGGGCAGGCAGCGACGGGGCGAGGGCGTGGCCGAGGCGGTCGGGGAGAGCGGCGGCGGCGCGCCCTCCCCATCTCCTCCGGCGCTCCTGTCCTCGAGGCGGTCCATACCGAGACGATCCTGGGAGTTCTTCATCAAGCTGCGCCGGCGCCTCGTCGTCGCCTCCGGCTGCCGGCCCGTTCATGGCGCGATGGAACCGGATCCGCCAGAGATGATGGAGTTGCGCATGAGGGCTGCGGGATCAGCGGCACTCGAGTGAGTGTCGTGTCCCAGCCCGGCGTCATGTACTTCGACCGAGGGTGGAAGACATTCGCCGGATCCACAGCTTGACGGCGGGGTTTACCCTCCATTTCAAGTTAATGGAGGCGACCTTCTCGCCGTCAAGGTCTTCGGGACTCGGGACCCGGGCGAGATGCTGTGTGGACAGCTCCTCCGGCAGCGAAGGTCCCTCCTCGAGTGAGAGTGACGAGGAGGGGAGCGACAGCGGCGACGAGGGGATGGCGGGTCCGACTAGGCGTCGGGCGCTGCCTCGCGCGCCACCGGCGACCCCATCTCCGGGTCGCCGGCCTTCTGAACTCCCCGGGGCCGTCTCCTTGGGCGGCTGGCGTAGGGAGGCTGCGGAAGAGGAAGAGGGGTGGCGGCAAGGCCGTTCGTGCCGAGTCTGAGGGCGAGGAGCCCTCGTCAGGCCGACGCGTCCCAAAGACCCCGTCTTCAAGCTCTGCCTCCGGCGCCTGCCTCGCCAAGCTCTGGCCGGCCCCGGGTGTTCTCTTGGTGTCTTCGCGCCCGTAGCTCACCTAGGCGCCCTTTTGCCCTCCCGGCAAGCTTCTCTTGCCGGGACTCCTTGACCTACCTCCCGAACTCTGAGCAGAGAAGCAGGAGAGGATTACGGGCATCTTATCTTTCAATTTGTAAGCCCTCGGGCCTTAGTTGCATCTTAAATATGTAATCCTCTCTATCATGTTTTTCATCCTCTATGGACTTGTACTAAACTAGGATGTTTTTAATGAAAAGAGGGGAAAGCTTGTCGGAGTGCGTCCTTTACTTGACTTCGTGTCTTATATGTTCATCCTGCGCCTTCGGGGAGCTTGCCGGTGCGAACACGCTTGCTGAGTGCGGGACGTCAGCAGCCCGCTGGCGGTGTTGCTTCCGGCAAGCCACCTTGCCGGGCCAGTTGCAGCGCACTTGTGTTTGTTGAGCGGACTCGGAAACAAACCAAGGGCGCAACTGGGCCACGACTTGGCTCCTCCGCGCATGGGTTTTATAAGACACGCTCGTTCAAAGACGCAGCTCCGCTTTCCCCGGTCCATGAGGGGATGCATGACGAGGGATGAAAAACTTATCTGATTTCGCAGCCCCCGGCGACCTTAGCTTGCCGGGGAGGAACCTTGGCACTCGCAGCCCCCGGCGACTCTGGCTCCGCCAAAATCCAGGTGCTGGTGTGCTCTTCTGGCTTCTCTTTGTTGCTGCAATTTCAGCCATGAAAACAGCTGAGCTAGTTCTGCAACGGTTTCGTTATTTGCATGTATATGTATATAAATCCTATCCATGTAACTCGCAATGCGATGCCGTGCCTCGCCTTTTGTATGCTTATACTCTACGCTCTCGGGTAGCTTGCCGGGGCGAACACGCTTGCTGAGTGCGGAACATCAGCAGCCCGCTGGCGGTGTTGCTTCCGGCAAGCAACCTTGCCGGGCCAGTTGCAGCGCACTTGTGTTTGTTGAGCGGACTCGGAAACAAACCAAGGGTGCAACTGGGCCACGACTTGGCTCCTCCGCGCACAAGTTTCTCATACGAAGGGCATCTTGCGGCAGGGCTTGCTATGTTACGCCCTCTACTTTGCATCCTTTGTACGCTTTTTCCCTACGCTTCCAGGGAAGCTGCCGGTAAAGGGGCCCTTGTCGCGAGCGCTGAGTGCTGAACTCGAAGCAGCCTGCTGGCCAAGGTCTTACCGGCAAGCAACCTTGCCGCGTCTAGTCGCGACGCACTTAACTTGCTGAGCGGACTCGAAAACGAAACAAGGGCGCGACACTTGTCGCTGCTCGCCTAATCGTTGAGCGTGCTCGGAAGCAAGATAAGGGTGCGGCCGCCCACGGGTAGGTTCCTCAGCGCACGGGTATTGCGTACAAAGGATGAACGCACGAGGAACATAACATAAAAAAGCATGGAACTACGGAGTACTCCGTACAAAAGCTCGATTGACTTAGCTTTTCCGTCTTCTGCGATCTGGCAAGGCCGCACTTCTCCCTTGATTTCCTCCGGTGTATGTTTTCACCCTTACGCTTTCAGGGAACCTGCCGGCGCAAACACGCTTGCTGAGTGCGGAACATCAGCAGCCCGCTGGCGGTGTTGCCTCCGGCAGGAAGAACTTGTCGGGCTAGTTGCAGCGCGCCTTCATCGTTGAGCGGGCTCGAAACAGATCAAGGGGTGCAACTTAGCCACGATTCGACCCCTACGCGCACAGGTTCTCCATACAGGGTAGGAAATTTCAGGGAATACAACTCAAAAGTTTGAAACTGGCTGCTTTCTTTGCCCTACTGGCCGATGGAGCTCGATGGCATGTCCTCGACGGCGGCGCAGCACTCCGGAGAGGTGCGCTTGCCGGAGCATGCGCCAGAGCTGTTCTTGCCGGGCTTAGCCTGTTGCCGGAGCTCGATGGTACGTCCTCGACGGCGGCAAGCAAGACTCGGAGAGGTGCGCTTGCGGGCAGCACGAGCACTTGCCGGACTTGGCCGACGGGGCGTCCTCGACGGCAGCGCAGCACTCCGAAGAGGTGCGATTGCCGGAGTGGGCCCCAGAGCACTCACAGGACCTCCGTGGCCTTCTGGAACTCCTGCTCGCTGTTATCCTCATCCTCCATTTCTTCGTCGTCATCTTCTTCATCCTTGTCGCGGCCCCGGGGAGGTCGATCGCCTTGCCGCTGCTTAGCCTTGTCGCGACGTCCTCCCCGGCCATTGAACGGCCGCTTCTTGCTCGGTTCTCCTCCGCCACCTTGGGCCTTCTCCTTGTCGCGCCTCTCGTACTCAGCTTTCTGCTGCTCGACGAGGTACTCGACGCGCTTGCAGTTGGTGAGATCGTGGCCCTTGGTGCGGTGGATTTTGCAAGATTGCTTGCCGGAGCCGCCACGCTTGTCGGCTGCCGCTTAGGGCAGGCTCCTTGCCGGAGAAGCAACCCTGTGTTTGCTTGGCGGGAGCCTCCTTGCCGGGCTTCTCGGCGGCAAGCAGCTCTTTCTCATTCTTCCTTCGGTTGTTCCGCCGCCGGCTCTTGTTTGCCGGGGCGGTGTCGTCGCTATCGCTTCCTCCTGCGCCAGCATCCTCCCCGGGGAGTCTCCTCCCTCTTCAGCGCGTCTTGTCTTGTCACCAGGCGTAGAGCTCGCTGACGTCCCGAATCTTGGTCATCGCCATCTCTTCACGCATGCGGCGGTTACGCACGTTTTGGTGGAACGCGCTGATAACCGCGGCAGGGTGGACATCAGGGATGTTGTGCTGCACGCGGCTGAAGCGTTGGATATACTTGCGCAGGGATTCTCCTTCCTTCTGGGCCAAAATGTGGAGATCGCTCTCCTGGCCGTGGGGTTTGTGGCCGCCAGTGAAGGCGCCAACAAACTGATGGCAAAGGTCGGCCCAAGAGGAAGTGGAGCCTTCCGGCAAGTGCATAAGCCAAGAACAAACGTTCGGCTTAAGCACGAGCGGGAAGTAGTTCGCCAGGATCTTGTCGTCGCGCCCCCCGGCAGCCTGCACCGCGATGGTGTAGACACTGAGGAACTCCGAGGGGTGCGTCTTGCCGTCGTACTTCTCCGGTACGTCGGGCTTGAAGTTCTTCATCTTTGGGCCCTTTGGCGCGCCGCAGCTCGCGGGTGAACGCAGGCAGCTCGCCGCGTCGGCAAGTCGCTGATTCGCCGGGCGTGTACGCGTCGACAGCGTTCCCAGCTCTCTGGTCTGATTGTCGCCGAGCTTCTCGGCGGCGCTCGATCGTGGTCCGAGCGTCTTCTTGTCGCCGGTCGTCGAGGACCTGGCGTTGATCCCGACGAGCCCGCGGATCCGACGACGCCGTGGAGCCGTCGTCGGCGTTGTTCCCGCGGGACGGCGTCTTTTGCTTCTGCGGCGGGGAGTGCACTGAGGTTGCACCCCCGGCGGCCTTGTCGCCGTTGGCCTTCGTCTTCTCAGCTTGCCGCGGCCGCGAGGTCGCCGGCTGCTGTGAAGGGTCGTTGTTGGCGAAGGCGACCAGGCTCTTGATGGTAGCCCTCCAGTCTTCGGCTTTGTCCGCCGCTGGAGGGAAGTCGAGGAGCAGTTGCGCCCTTACGAGCGCTTCTGCCGGAGTGGAGGGGAGCGGGAGCGAGCGGTGCGAGGAGCGGGGTAGGCTCGGACTCCTAACAGTGTTAGAAGGAGCAGGGTCCTCCCCCGGCGCCTTCGCTTTGCTCGTGTCCGGACGTTGGCCCGGAGCATCCGCGAGCCTCGGCGTGTCCTGCCCCCAAGAAAGCGGATACCACCTCCCGTGGTATGGCGCTGCTGGGTCGTCGTGCGTTGGGATGGACGTGGATCCACGGAGACCGAAGCGCGGTCACCTGTCCCGTCCTTGGATCTGGTGGCACCGCGAGTGTCTTCGGCGGCGACCACCCTTCCGTCGGCGTCTCCTCCGCCCACCGCTGGCTCCGGTGGTGGCGGAAGAGACGCAGACGGGCCTGCAGCCCCCGAAGCCTTCTTCTTCGGGGCCATGGCGTAGTTGTTGACGAAGTTGCCGATGAAATTGGAGAGGTTGATGGCGAGCGCGCCCGCGCGGACGCTGGATCAGATCCGCACAACCTCGACGCCCCCTACCTGGCGCGCCAAAGATGCCGGGGGAATCCTGCCCGCCGCGGCACCTATGGGGCCGGGGGCCCCTTCGTGAGTGCGGTACGAGGGCGGAGGAGGCACAGAGAGCAGATCGAGGCGAGCACGCGGGCGGGTTTTTACCCAGCTTCGGGGCTCTCCGGAGAGATAAAACCCCTACTGCTGCTTGTGTTTGTATTTGATCTCGCTCAAGAGAATGAGCGTATGGTGGCGTTAGGCGTCGAATGAGTCGAATCGGCGAACCCCTCTCGTGCACATGGGCCTCCCTTTTATAGTAGGAAGGGGCGCCAACAGTGGCAACGAGGGAGAAAGGGTAAAAGCGTAAAGAGGTGGTAGTTGGAGCAGTGCGGGAACAAAGAAGCTACGATTGCATGAACAGTGGTTTCTACCTACTTTTGACAGAGGGGGACAAGGGCATTTAATGCCCGTCGCCGTCGACCCCAAAAGCTCCCGCCCTTGCGTCTCCGTCTGCCACGGCGATGGATCCACCACCGTGAAGTGCCACCGTGTCCCCCAGGCTGCACAGCCATCCGCCACGCGTCTCTAGAAAGGCCCCAGGGCGACGCGTGGGCGGATGAGCTGGAGCGCAGGCACACAGCGCAATCCTTCCGGCAAGCACCTTGCCGGGGTCTTGACCTTGCCGGGCCCGGGAGCTTGCCGGGCTCTGTAACTTGTCGCTCCCCGGGCCCTCACCGGGACGCACGTAGCGCCGACGCGTGTCTTCTATGATGTGATCTTCTAGCCTTCCCGGCGAGCTCCTCTCGCCGGGGCCTTGTGTGGGTGATATAATCTTGAGCCTGAAACGGCCTTCCCGGCAAGCTCCGCTTGCCGGGGTCTCGATCTTCTGTCTTGTACACTTTGTTCTTGAATGGCTTAACATGGAGCAGGAAGGTCTCCGGCAAGCGTGTGGTAAACCCTGCCGCGGGAAGCTGCAACTGCCCGTGCACAAGTTGGGGTACTGAGGTACCCCTACCTTAGTACACCGACAATGTCTTTCCTGGTATGAAATTGGTGACTCCGAGTTTTATGCTTCGGTTGCACCGAGAGGATTCGGTTAGACTGAAAACAACATACCAGTGTGACCGAGTTCATCACACTTGTCTCCTCAGCTCACTAGACAAGTAAGATCTCACAAGGATTTGCAAGGAATTAACTGAAGGATTTGCAATGAATTGGATGCAGGGAATGCAGAACAAACAGAAACAGAAAAAAATTAGATGAAGTTTTTTTTTGAAAGGGGACACAAATATGCATGAGATAGATGCAAGAGCACAGAAAAAAGAAAGACTCGAGAGAACTTCATCTAGAATTGGTCGGCGACAAAGTCACCTATGTTAGAGTATATTGACTTAGGAGTCAAGTGAGATCACTTGATCATGGGACATACTCATAGTTTAAGATTAAAATGGGGTTACCATTTTTCGTTTAAGCATCTCGATGTATTCACATCTTGTCGAGTTGCTTTGACTCATGACTTGGAGTAAAGCTTCTCTAAGATGGAATAACACACCTTGGGTGGTGGTGGTGATCATGATCATGTAGTTGAACTTATGTGGGTTGCTCAAGATTGATGTAGCTCATCAAGAGTTGGAATCACCACTTGGAATTTGAGTTCATCCACCTACATGGGTTAGTTTTTGCAAGGAAGAGCACTTGTGTATCCGAAATGACAATCATGAATTTAAATAATAAATTTGTCAAAGGATATGTTTGAGTGGTTTCGTGCTTCCTTGTCTTCAACCACCATTGTGTAGAGACTTGGTAATGTAGAGATTGCTCAAGATGTGAGTGAGTTGCAATCTCATAGATTTAGAGTACCTACACGGGTTACATACATGCAAGGTGCAAATATATCCAAGACATAAGATTATCATCATAAGAGAAATATCAAGGATTAGTCATAGTCTCATGTCTTGCATGTATCAAATGGAGTTCCTACTCCAAGTTTGAAGCATCAATGATGTTAAATTCACCCCTTAACCTGCAAAACACTTTCTCATCAAGTGGTTTAGTGAAAATATCCGCTAATTGCTTATCGGTGCGAACATGTTTAAGATTAATGTCCCCTTTGGCAACATGATCTCGAATGAAATGATGACGAACTTCAATATGCTTAGTTTGAGAATGTTGCACGGGATTGTGAGCAATCTTGATAGCACTTTCATTGTCACAAAGCAATCGAACATGTTTCACATATATCCCATAATCTTTAAGAGTTTGGGTCATCCAAAGTAATTGAGCACAGCATGAACCAGCGGCAATGTATTCCGCTTCAGCGGTGGATAAGGATACCGAGTTCTGTTTCTTGGAAGACCAAGACACAAGAGATCTACCAAGAAATTGACAGGTACCCGAAGTGGACTTTCTATCAACCTTGTCACCGGCATAGTCCGAGTCGGAGTAGCCAACAAGATTAAAAGAGGCCTTCTTTGGATACCAAATGCCAAAATTTGGTGTATGGATTAAGTATCTCACTATCCTTTTCATGGCCTTAAGATGACATTATTTAGGAGCGGCTTGATATCGTGCACACATGCACACACTTAGCATAATATCGGGATGTGAAGCACATAGATATAACAATGAACCAATCATAGAGCGATAAACCTTTTGATCAACCGGTTCACCATCTTTGGTCAACTCAAGATGTCCACTAGTAGGCATGGGTGTAGTCATACCTTTGCATTCTTGCATATTGAACTTCTTGAATAAGTCCTTGGTGTACTTTGTTTGAGAGACAAAGGTACCTTCCTTAGTTTGCTTGATTTGCAAACCGAGAAAGAATTTGAGTTCACTCATCATCGACATCTCAAACTTCTCCGACATTAGCTTTCCAAACTTTTCACTAAAGTGAGGGTTAGTTGAACCAAATATAATATCATAAACATAGATTTGGAACACAAATAGTTCTCCATTAACCCTTTTAGTAAAAAGAGTAGAATCAATTTTTCCAATTTCAAAGCCTTTTTCAATAAGGAAGTTGGTCAAGCATTTATACCATGCTCTAGGAGCTTGTTTAAGACCATAAAGAGCTTTGTGAAGTTTGTAAACATGATTAGGTTTCTTAGGATTAACAAAACTGGGAGGTTGCTTAACATAAACTTCCTCCTCTATTTCACCATTTAGAAAGGAACTTTTAATGTCCATTTGGTACAAGGTGAGATCATGGTGATTAGCATAGGCAAGTAAGATGCGAATGGACTCAAGTCTAGCAACGGGGGCATATGTCTCACCATAGTCCATACCTTCGACTTGAGTGTAGCCTTGGGAGACGAGACGTGCTTTGTGGTGAACTACTTGTCCATCTTCATCTTGCTTGTTGCGAAACGTCCATTTGGTACCGATGATGTTGTGGTTGTTGTCGGGCTTCTCAACCAATGTCCAAACTTGATTTCTCTCAAAGTTGTGTAGCTCTTCATGCATGGCGTTTATCCAATCCGGATCTTCCAAAGCTTCTTCAACCTTCATAGGTTCAATGCTAGAGATGAATGAATAGTGTTCACAAAAGTTAGCTAAACGAGATGGTCTTTAGCAACTCTTGCTCGAACTCGTGAAAGCTTTTGCTTGGATCTATGTGGAACATCTTCTTCATCTTGCTCATATTCTTGGCCTTCTTCATTGTTGACGTTGTCGTTCTCTTGTCGTGGTGGAGAAGGAGGTTGTTGGCGTTCATCTTGGTGCACTTCCTTGTTTCTTCATCTTGGTGTGTCCCACTTCTGGATGCTTCCGTATCAACTCTCGGTTCACCTTGTCGTGAGGTAGAAGCTTCCACTTGGATGGACGAGGTACTCTCCTTCACCTCCGTTGGACGAATCTTGCCAATAGACAAGTCTTGGATTGCTTCCGAAGGGTCTTTGTCCCCTACATCAATTAGCAATTGCTCTACTTGCGAGCCATTAGATTCATCAAACTTCACATCTACCATCTCTTCAACCTTTCGGGTGAAATTATTGTAGACACGGTAAGTGTGAGAGTTTGAGCCATAACCAAGTAGGAAACCTTCATGAGACTTAGGAGAAAATTTAGAACGACGATGCTTATCAAGAATGTAGCACTTTGAGCCAAATACTCGAAAGTATCCAACTTGGGGCTTGTTACCGGTGAGGAGCTCATATGCCGTCTTGCCGAGTAGCTTGTGAAGATATAAGCAATTTGTTGCATGACAAGCTGTCTCAATTGCTTCCGCCAAAAGTGCTTCGGCGTCTTGTACTCATCAAGCATCGTTCTCGCCATTTCGATGAGCGTTTGGTTCTTCCTCTCAACAACACCATTTTGTTGAGGTGTGTACGTAGCCGAGAACTCATGTGAAATCCCTTCTTCATCAAGAAAGGTGTCCACATTTGCGTTCTTGAACTCCGTTCCATTGTCACTGCGAACCTTCTTGATCTTCACTTCAAATTGATTTTGGGCCTTCCTAGCAAAGTTTTTGAAGATCTTTTGGACCTGCGATTTATCATCGAGAAAGAACACCCACGTAAATCTTGAAAAATCATCAACTATGACTAGACCAAAAGAATTTCCACCGAGACTTTTGTAGGCGTTGGGACCAAAAAGATCCATGTGTAGTAGCTCGAGTGGCCTCCTTGTGGTCATGGTGTTCTTCACGGGATGCCTTCCTCCAACCTGTTTACCTGCTTGACAAGCACTGCAAAGTGTATCCTTATCAAATATGACATCATTAACGCCAAGGATATGATTTCCTTTAATAAGCTTATCAAGGTTTCGCATGCCCACATGACCTAATCGTCTATGCCACAACCAGCCTTTAAAGGATTTAGCAATGAAGCAAGTTCTAGGTTGAGCCTTTTTAGTGAAATCAACAATGTAAAGATCACCTCTACGTATATTGGTAAAGACCATTTTATGATTATATCTACGAAACACTTGGCAGTCTACTTCAGTGAATAGGACATTGAAACCGAAATCAGCAAGTCTAGATACTGAAAGTAAATTGTAGCCAAGAGATTCAACGAGCATAACATTTTGAATCGAGCTAACATGTGAGATGGCCACCTTACCGGGGCCAACCACCTTACCCTTTGAGCTGTCACCCAAAGTGACATACTTTTGAGGGTCGTCGTTTTTAGCAAGCTCACGAAACATATCATTATCCCCGATCATGTGATCGGTACATCTACTATCAAGAACCCATTCCTTTCCTCCTGCCATATATCCCCGAAGATTTGCCATAAGACTAAAGTGTCTCATTGCATCATCAAGATCAAAGTCACTATCATCATCCTCATCATAGTATCCATGTTCAACATCGTCATGTGGTGGATCAAATCCTAGAGAGGGTGATTCGTTAGAGTGAGTTTGACAATGATCTTCTTTATGAATTTTAATAGCTTCAGAAATAATATCACTAATAATTCCAACATCTCCTTTGGCATGCATAAGGTTTGTAAGCTCAAATAGACAATCACCAAACATAGGATCATTGGAATTCCTCTTACTTAGGGTAATAGACTTATGGAGAATTTCATCCAGATTTTTCAAGCAATAATTTGGAAAATGTTCCTCAAGAAATTTCCATATAGTGTAGGCACACTCAAGAGTAGGCAAACTTCCAATCAAGTTTCTAGGCAAGCCTCTAGTGATAAGATTAACAGTTGTAAGATTGCGAATCATGTCAATTGACTCATCAAGGGTAGGATGCATCGGATCAACATGAGGTACACAAGGGCTATCAATGTACCTATTCAAATGATATTCATTGAAAATCACAAGCATCTCATTTTTTCACTCATGAAAGTACTCCCCATCAAGTATAGGCACTCTATGTCTAAGACTCCCCAAAGTAGACTCATCCATCTTCCTCCAATGGTGTTTAAACCAAAGCAATGGAGACCAAAGCTCTGATACCAATTGAAAGGATCGAGAAGAGGTGTCTAGAGGGGGATGATTAGACACTAAGTGAGAAAGGTTGCAGTTTTTAATTTCTTTAGGTTGAAGTGGAGTTTTGGCACAAGTTTAACAATCACAATACATATCAAGAAAGCATGCAACGAGTATATGAGCAGCGGAAAGTAAAGCATGCAACTTGCAAGAATGTAAAGGGATGGGATTGGAGTGTGCAAACGCAATTAGAGACACAGATGTTTTTGTCGTGGTTCCGATAGGTGGTGCTATCGTACATCCACGTTGATGGAGACTTCAACCCACGAAGGGTAACAGTTGCGCGAGTCCACAGAGGGCTCCACCCACGAAGGGTCCACGAAGAAGCAACCTTGTCTATCCCACCATGGCCGTCGCCCACGAAGGACTTGCCTCACTAGGGTAGATCTTCACGAAGTAGGCAATCTCCTTGCCCTTACAAACTCCTTGATTCAACTCCACAATCTTCACGGAGGCTCCCAAGTGACACCTAGCCAATCTAGGAGACACCACTCTCGAAGAAGTAACAAACAGTGTGTTGATGATGAACTCCTTGCTCTTGTGCTTCAAATGATAGTCTCCCCAACACTCAACTCTCTCTCACAGGATTTGGATTTGGTGGAAAGAAGATTTGAGTGGAAAGCAACTTGGGGAAGGCTAGAGATCAAGATTTATGTGGTAGGAATGGAATATCTTGGTCTCAACACATGAGTAGGTGGTTCTCTCTTAGAAAATGTATGCTGGAAGTGTAGGCACGTTCTGATGGCTCTCACTTGTAGAAAAAGGACCATTTTTCCTGGTTCGCAAGGGCCTTTTGTCCCGATTTAAGAACCGGGACTAAAAGGTCAGTACTAATGCCCTTGACCTTTAGTCCCTGTTCTTACACGAACCGGGACAGATTGGCCTCCACGTGGCCACTGCGGGCAGCCCAGGCAAGGGGGCCTTTGGTCCCGGTTGGTGACATAAACCGGGACCAAAAGGCATCCATGCGTCAGTAGCTGGCTGGATCTGAGTTTTTTTTTTGAAAGGGGCTGGTTTAGGGGTTTGGGGGGTTAATTTAGGTTGTTATTAGCTAGCTAATAGAGAGAAGTGTCCTCTCTTATATCTTCGCGCTTGGTTTACCAACGCTCTCGCTATGTTCATTTCACCCGATATATAATAACTCTTCATGCTCGCATCATACATCATCATATATAATAACAAGTCCTACTAATCATGCATCATCATACAACTTCTACTCGGTATTAATAACAAGTCATACGATCATCATCCTCATAGTCATCGAACCCAACCCTACTTAATTGTTCTTAGCACATGATCATCAGTATCGGGTAGGATCTAAACACCCTTAAGGTAAAATAGCATAAAACAATATAGACCCTGACTCTCCATTATGAAGAATGGAGATCATCCTGTCTCCAATTCTTGCGCTTTGCTTCCGATTGCTTCCAAGAACCTCCTTACGACTGTCCATACATTTTTTCCATTCTTTGATTGTCATGTCTCCACTTCTTTTAGAAATCTGGTATGGACAGTTGAGATTCGTAGGATGACCTGGTTGTATGTTCAAAACATCAAGGCGACCATTCGTATACATCAGATGAGGCACACAATCATTCGGGATTATCTGTTGAAAAACATAGTAATAACTTCGTAGTTAGCAATGATGTACTAGTTTTAGAAGTATGCAAAAGATGCACGGATGGCGTAATAGTAAAAAATCATACCAGGGTATCTCCATGGTAGTTACCGTAGTTCAACACGTGAACTAGTGGCACGTATTGACCATAATGTTGAGGAGTTCGATTGTAGATATTGTAATTCTCAAGATCAGTACAAAATGCGATCAGATGATTTTTCTCCTTATAAGTTAATTCGGAGCCATCGGTGTAGTGGGTTTTGTCTACCATCTTCCGCACATTCTTTGAAGAATGAAAATAAGTTGTCAATGGAAATAAGCTGTCAACTATTTTGAAATAAAAATATAAATTACTTAATAACTTTGTTTGAGAAGCTCATTGGGGGAAGAATTGGAAGTGTATCAACAAGGACCCAAATGTCCATATTGTCTTGCTCGATTGTAGGATCACCAAGATCCATGGTGACAAACATATCATCAAAACCATATATCTTGCAAAGTGCTTCCCAATTTTTGCAAGCAAAATGGTTTACACTCTCAGAATTGTACAGCTTTACTTCAAAATCCACACCATGATGGGTCCTTAGGTGAATTTTTTTGGTTTCCATACTTTCATGGTCTTGAAAACCCATCCTCTCCAAGACATAGCGTCTTGCATAGCATGGGATAAGCTAGTCGAGTTGTAAAAGATGAAAAATACACGTTAAAATAGTTGAAGTTGTGCTTAATTATGAAAAAAAAAACTATTGTCATCGTTGCGTACCGTTTCAACATCGAAGGTCTCCTCGAGCTTAATGCTGAAGCACCGATCTTCGTCCAGCTCAAGGAACCTGTCGCACATACCTCGGTCATCGTGGCACCAGTCGCACTCCCCCGGGCAGTTTTCGTCGTCCGAGTACGACATTTCTGGCCTGTGTTCATAATTCAAATATTAAACTTGTACAATTAAATATATGTACTAAAAAAAACTAAATTAGATCATCATTATTAATCATGGTTGACTATCGGTGATGGTAGCTCCTCCTTTCATTTCCGAGTGCATTATTACACCAAATTGTCTAGCACACGAGAATGAAGGAGAAGCTAACCCCACGACGGCGTGGATGATGGAGGGGGCTCCTAGATTTCTGCATAGTGCTCTCCAATTTTAGCATTCAAAGTATGAGTACTTTTCCAATATGAGCACTCAATAAGCAAAACCAAATCGTAAAATAAAGTAGTATTCAAATTAGTATGCATTCAATTATAAGCAAAAATACATCATCTCTTGTGTCCGTACATCGTCGAATATTATCACTAATACTCCTCGAATACTATCATACAAGATCCATGGTGGCGGGCGGCGGGCGGCGGGAAACCGTGGCGGAGGCGGGCGGGCCGGATCTCATGCGGGCGGCGTCTGGCGGGCGGCGGCGGAAGGGCGGGAGGTCGCGGGCGGGCGGGCGGGAAAGGAAAGGAACTGTCGGTTGGGCGTTCGTGGGCGGCGGCTGGTTTTGGACCAGTTGCACCTCGTGATGTAAATTTGCTGAGGTGTTGTATTTTATATCACGAGGAGGCCGCGGTCCAAACTCTTTTACATATGGACCATCTGTTAAAGCTGTGTTTTTTGCCTCAAACGGTCCAAAAGTTAGTTACTTTTACATTTGGACCATCTATTGAATATGCTCTCAGGATGCCAATGTGCCTGCGCAACGTACTGTCGACAGCCTGTCCACCATCAGATTGCTAGATTCAGAAAATAGCGAAGTAATCGTATGCATACACACACGAAAATGGAGTATCAATGACCCTATGCTTCCGCGGGGAAGTTCTCGACTACGACGGTCTACTATTGCGTCAGTTCAACGAGTTCTGATCCTTTGCAAGTCTTTGCAGTTATTTTAGTGGTTGGAATTCTGAATTTTTACATTGTCGACGAGAACAATGGTGGTACAACAGGAGAATTTCAGTTGTGGATTCAGCAAGAATTTAGAGGCATAAAGTCCTAGTTATAATCTCTTCTTCCCTTATGGTCGTTTTGTGTCGGGTTCAGTTAGCCCATATTTGATTGTATGCAACGTTTTATTTTCTAATAGTATAACCAAATTTGAGTTTTAAAAAACATTTCCGATGCACAAAACCTACTCGACACCCTTTTTCCCCGGCAGTAGTTCGCCAATCGCCCATGCACATAATGGGCATGCACCGTTCGCCGGTTTGCAATCCGTTTTGTCTTTTTTTTTTCTTTGTCAAATTTTCACCGGTTTCTATTGTTTTTCATTTGTTTCTTCTAGTTTTTTTTTCTCGATTTCAGAGGCTTTTCCTTTATGTTTGCTTCATTTTTCATTTTTCATTTTATGTTTTGATTTTTCTGTTCTCTTTTTTATCCTGATAATTGTTTCTTTTTTCACATTTCTTTCTTTCATTTATCAAAAAAATACAGAAACATTTTTAATACATGAGTATTTATATATATATTATGTATAATTTTTTAAAAATGCAAACAAAATTCCAAATATGTGATGAATATTTTATTTCATATATCTCTCCCTAATAATAAAGCACGGATTGGGTCTCCGGGTTCACCGTCACAATACGCTTTCTTTCTATGAATTTACGCTTTCAGTTTGAGTAAAATATATAAGCGAGGTGGTACTAATTCAGGGAATCACTCGAGCACGTATTTGACGCAGGGAGCTCCTACTAGGCACATTCAGCGTCGCTTAGCCTTTTGGCGCTCGGGCGCACAGCCTAACGGGCCGGCCCAGCAGCTACTTCTAAAAGTAGAAGTGAAAAGGAAAATTAACCACAAAAAATATACGCTAGAGCTGGGATTCGAACCCACATGTTTGTGTTAAACTTGCTTCTCTCCGCACAACAACCACTGCGCCAAAGGCCACTGTGTGTTGTAGGATATGAAAACAACTCTATCTAATACTTTGCATATTGTACCCATATGAAGAACTCGCTTCCTGCACTACCTACTTGTGTTCAGGATATGAAAACAACTCTATCTAATACTTTGCATATTGTACCCATATGAAGAACTCGCTTCCTGCACTACCTACGTGTGTTCAGCTAACCACTAGGGCCGGCTCTTTTTTTTTAGAGAGAACATATGATTTTTTTTAAAGAAAAATGAAACATCACAAATTTCAGAAAAAGTTCATGAACATGCATAAAAACATCGCCCTATTCAAGAGAAGCCCGATGATTTTAAAAAAAAGTTCGTCAATTTACAAAAATAGTTCACAAAAAATTTAAAAAAATTCATCAAAAATTTGTAAAAAAGTTCACCAATTTCAAAAAAGTTCATCAACCTAAGAAAGTAGTTCACAAAAAATTAAAAAATGTTCATCAAAAATTTGAAAAAAAATTCATCAATTTGCAAAAATAGTTCATCCAATTTGAAAAAAAGTTCATTGAATTTGAAAAGAGTTCAAAGATTTTGAAAAGGGTTCATCGAATTTGAAAAAGTTCATCGATTTTGAAACAAAATAATCAATTTTTAAAAGTAGTTCACAAAAATTATTAAAAGTTCATAGATTTGAAAAAAAGTTCATCAATTTCACCCGATTCTTGAGCAATTGGGTTAGGGAAGTGTGGGTTTTTTTTCACCCGATGCAACGCACGGGCGTTTGTGCTAGTATATATATACATATATATATATAGGGATTGACTATTCGTCACACTGGGTGAGGAATAGTTATTCTTCACCCCCCACTCTATTTTTACCATCCATGCAGTAATTTTACATTCCGTAAGTTTTGTCTTATTTGTGACGTAAAAAGAGACCGTAAGAAAATATATAATCACCGTAATAAATATTTATGTTATGTAAAATTACAAACGTAAAAACATCGTGTAAAATATACACAAACTCCAAATTTTCTTGTCTTATGACCTATATTTTTTTATACCAAATTTTACATAGTGAATCAATAGGAATGTAAATATTTGAATTCCAAATGTAATTTAATTATGAAGTGATCGTATGATTACCTCGAGTGAAGAATAAATTATTCTGCATCCTGGGTGATGAATAGCATCACGATTTTTTTACATCATTCGTGATGCACACGAGACCCGAGGCCCTCTTGCGCACCAGCAATGTCGTGGCGCCATCAGCTCCGACAGTAATACAACACACATGCATTGGTCGACATCGAAGACGAGGTCGATCTGCCGGCGTCTGTGGTCATACTTTTTTTGTGATGAGCTGGTTGTACATCTTGCCCATGATTCACATGTGTGATGGCCGAGTGGACCGTCGTAGAACTTTCAGCTGAACAATGACATCAACCCCTGCAGGCATAGGTCATTGTTTTTAATACGAAGATTGATGGGAAGATGAGGCCAACGAAATTAAAATATGTAATTTTAGGTTCTTCTTCATTTGCAAAATAGAGTGCGCGGATCATCTAAATAGGAACAACATTGAACCGTTTATTCACTTTTAGAACCCAACTGTACAATTTTTACCATTATAAGCTCCAACTTGCACACAGCAAATACTTTTAGGACCCTTGATGCTTTTTCTACATATTTTCTTACAAATGCGTATTTTTAAAGTACATGATTGTCTTTTAGCATGCATGTTTTTTAAATAGGCAATAAACATTGTACTTTATATATACGACATTTTTATTGTCTACGTGAAAATCTTTAGAATTTTCCACAATATACTTGTGTCAATTTTCTAGAATTGATTGACCTGTTTTTGAAAATAAAAAAAATATTTCTCCAAAACAGATAATGAAATGATTGAAAACGGCTTACAGCCAGGCCCAGAAAACCAAGCATGTGAGTTTCCTCAACTATGCAGTGTTATCAGGGTTATTGAATGGTTACTCAGAAAAAATCAGGGGTATTGAATATGTGGGTAGGTGATGCTATAGGTAACTATTATATGACATCATTCATCACAATTTCGCCAAAACACACACACACACACACACACACACACACACACGCACACACACGCACGCACGCACACGCGCGCGCGCACACAGGCGCAGTGGCCTGACCCAAGTTGCAATCCTTGTCTGACCGATATTTTCTCTTTTCTTCCGTCTTCCATTGATTTTTTCTTCTTTTTTCTACAAATTATGGTTTCTTTGCCAAAAAAGGACAAATTTTGGTTTCTGGTATTTTTCTTTCGTATGTTTTCCTTCTTCTGGTTTGTTATCTTTTCACTTTTCAATCTTTTTCTTTTAGTTCCTTTTTCCTCTTTATGCTATTTTAGTTTAAGCTTTTGAATTTTCACATTTCTTCTAAACTTTGATGCGCATTTTCGAAATTCATGACAATTTTCCACAAACATGGCCATTTCTTAAAATCAGGAACATTTTAATGTGTTAAAAATTATAATAATGAAAGAAACATTTTTTGAGAAATTTGTAGAAACTCATATTTAGTTTCTAAATTTCATAATTTTTAAAATTCAGGTACGTTCTTAATATGCGTGAACTTTTCAAAAATCATGAACATGTTTGTAAATTTGTTGATTTTTTTAATTTGTGAACATTGTTCAAAATAAGAGAACATTTCTAATATGAGCACATTTGTAAAACTATCATATATAGTTTTTAAAACAGAGAACAGTTTTAAAACTCCTGAGCATTTAATAAAATTCATGACGATTATTTTGAATTTTCTGAAAAAAAATAGTTAGTGAAGTTTTTAAAAATGTGTGAATATTTATTTAGTCTTGTAATAATATATTTAACCAAAAAACGGAGAACTAAAAAGAGCAGAAAGAAAATTAAACAAATCACAAACACAGCAAGTCGTCAGTCTCATAGACATCATATCAAAGAACTCGGTTCGACACACCGCGCCGCTCATCCTTTGGGCATGCCCATTTACCACGCCATTAGTTTTGATGATAACAAACTTGTTTACGTTAAAAATTAGACTCGAATGGGTCCATGAAAAACACAATTTTACATATATGCTAAAATAATTCCCCTAAAAATATATATGTTAAAATAATTATTTTACTTTTTGTGTATCTAATTCAAAAGTGAAATATTCTTGTTATCAAATTATGAAAGTGTTTGTATTGTTAATAAATGTTAATATAATGTTGAAAATCTCCTATGTTTTAAATGTGCTTGCGTATTTTAAAATGTCTTCATGAAATTAATAAATTTTTCTTACATCTTTCATGTAATTTAGAAAAGTGTAAGCCCGTTAAAAAATGTTAAACATTTTTTAGAAACTTTCACGACAGTTTGAAAGAGTTTATAAATTTTTAAAATTATTCAAGGCGTTTTTAGAAAAATCTATTTTCATTTAATTGCTTGTTTGATTAAAGAAGTGTTCATGTGTGAAAACAAATGTGTAGTTAAAAAAAGTGTTCATGTATTTTTGAAAAATGTTCACTTAACAAGAAAAACGTTCACGTACATGAAAAATATTTACTTGTAATTTCAAAAAGATTCACATATTTTAGAAAATTTTCATACAGTTTTAAAAAGTGTTCAGGCATTCAATGTTTCTTATAAAAAATGTTCATGTTGTCCCAAAAGTGTTCACACATTTTAAAAATGTTCATGTAGTCTTTAGAAGTGCTTGCACATTTGAAAACTCTTCACTGAATGAGAAGGTGATAAAAAACTTATTCAGGTAATTTATATCTTATTAAACATGTGCATGTGGTTTTAGAAGCGGTTCGTGCATAAAAAATATATTCTTCTAATTATTTTTACATTTTCTTTCAGAAAATATAAAGTATAAAAGGGGAAATAATAAGGAATATAAAAAACAAAGATAAATATTAAAATTAATAATAATAAGAAAATGAAATGAAATATAAGAGAAGAAACAGAAATTAAGAAAAGTAATAAAAAATAGTAAAAGGAAAAAAGTAAAATAAACTCGCCACATAATGTAAAATAAATTTAGAAAAACTGAACTTGTTTATTGGTTCATAGTAGTGGCTATGTAGAGGATCTTTCTACGTGTTTCAGTTTTTTTTAGTCAGATAAGCTTCCTACATTGTTTTGACGATCTATATAATTCTTGTAGTGGATCTTTGTATATGCAATGAATAATTACTTTATTGTGCTGATTAACATGGTTGAATGGACAATTTATAGATGTAGTCACTCTGTTTTTATTTACTCTATTATCTTGGCTTCATTTCAAGTCAAACTTTCACCAATTTATAGAAAGAACTATCAACATATACAATACCAATACTATTGGATTCAGTGTTGTGAATATACTTTCACACCACATATATTTGTTATTGTAAGTATATATAATTGTTTCTATAAGCTTGGTCAAAATTTGTAAAGTTTGACTTAGAACAATGCTAATATGTAGAGTAAATAAAAACAATGTTATGTTGCTCTCCATTTTGTTAGTCTAATAATTAGCCTATTTAGATAAATGAACATTAGTGTGAGGGATGGACATTTTATTTTTATTTTTTTGAACACAGTTCAATCGAAGTCGCTCACATACCACCCGCAAAAAAAAAGAAGTCGCTCACATACACAAGCATACACTCACCTCCGTGAGACTGAGCCAGCATAGCATCTTGAAATTTTACGAAGTCACAATAGACGCATCGCAGTTGACGGGAACATCTCCTCCCACTGAATAACGTCGCCCAAAATTTTAAATAAATTCGGAAATAATGCGAGCACCAATCTTAAGTCTAAGGCTTGAACCCTAGTGGGCTGCGAATGCTACTGTCCTCCTAATCATCAAACCAGAGGTTGCTTCGGACGATGCGCGAGGGATGGACATTAGATGGAGTAGATACTAGTTTGCGAAGCATTCTCAATGATGGAAAGAGGAAAAGCTTTGAGGCATTTGCCTCACTAAGGATAAAAGAGTGGGTTGACTCATCATCTCATGTACCAAACGGGGTACATGGAAAATGTTCTATTCTATATAATGCTTTTACTTCCTTTGTTCCTAAATATAAGTATTTTCAAAGATTTTAATATGAGGACGTCCATATTGAAATCTCTGGAAAAAAAGTTATATTTAGAAACGGATGGAGTGTTACTTAACACTCAACCGTATGGAGAAGCAAAAATACATCCAAATCCATTTAAGATTAGTCACGGTGTCTGATTATAAAGCCCATGTATTGTCAGTATATGAAACTTCCGGTGCATGAAATTCACTGCACATGCCAGCCTATGATACATATTGTTTTCCTTTCATCGTAGCGACTAGAACCCTAGCCGCCGCCAGGAGGCCAATCTTTCAGCGCCGTCCTCCGGCGGCTCCCCTCCACCGGTGACCTCGATCGTCGGCGGTGAGAGGGATCGCCGGATCCACACGCGTAGATCATTTTTACTCTCTCCCAGTCTAGGTTTTTAGGGTGTTCATCGTTTTGACTTCGGCGACGATGATGACGACGCTGAATAAAGATTCTTCAGATCCTTCCTTGACGAGGCCATCCGTCCTATGGTTGGGGATGCAACTGAAAACCAGTCTGTTCAATCTGGAAATCCTCGTGGTTGATGTGCACTGGGGACCCGATCTTTCGATGAGAGAGGATAACTACGATTTTGGGTGGGACTTGACCCTCACGATCCGGCTACCAACCGTACAGGGAGAACCGTACACAGCTGATATCCACGGCAATCGCTGAACCAACTCCACTACGTTATCGACCGAGCCAACGGCGCGATCGACCTATCCACGAAGGATTTTTCCTGCAAGCAAATCGAAGAACATGCAAGAAAATAATAGCCAAGCAATCTGAAATTACAGATATGCTAGACGAATAGATCTCACAAATTGGGGTTCCGATAGATGCCTTGACAGTCGCACTAGCCGCTACGAGCGAAGACAAATACAAGTAGCAATATAGCTAAACTTATCTAAACAAAACCCAAGTCTAAACCCTAATAGATGACGTCTATTTATTAGGAGTCGGCGCCGAACAAGTACGTCGACGTGTTCCATCCGAACTGCTGGTCGAAGGAAATTGTCCACGGGTCGGTTGGCAGGCCAAGCCGCAGGCCTTCTTGAGAATTGGCGCGTGAGGAGACTTGGGGCAGCCCAAAGTGCCATGGCCCACGTGGCTGATACTGTTCAGTGGATTCGGTCCTCTTGCACTCCACGTGACATCGTTGATGGATGGTATGGAGTGGATGCTTCGGTGGCCATGCATGCATGCAAGGAGGATGGAGCGCATGCATGCATCAAGAATTGCTTCATCTGGTTTTAAAACACAACAGTCCCTGGCTTCTTTCATTCTTTTCTTTCTGAGCACAAGTAAATCATAATATGAGTGTAATATAATAATTTTGTGAGTTAAAAAATATGTCCAAAGGAACAAAAGTACCTGGTTAATAATTTGTGGTGTAATATTTGTAGACGTTTCTATGATAGCTATGTCCACATCAGTGGTGCATTTGTGTCCTCCGGCTCCACCGTTGCGACTGCGATTGCTCCAGTGATGGCGCCGAGCTTGGAAGGTAGTCCAGGAGCGGATGCAGATTGTGGTCTGCATCGACGACATCTGAAAGACGGAACGTGTGCTGGGTTCGTGGATAGAAGGTATGGTTTCCTCCTTCGGCGTCTTGGTCGTGGTGGGATGCCAGATCTGCAGTTCGATGACGTGTCCGGGGTGTTGCCCCGGTCTGATTCGTTCAATGGCAAGGGCTTCACTTTTGGTGAGCTACCTTGGAGGTCCGCAAAACTGCATATCAGCGATGGAGCCGCGTCGAGCTCGGGTGAGGAGGTGATCCACCATTCTTTTCTTCGGTGGCTGATGTGGTGGTGCCGGAGGCAGGTGACGGGCGTTGGTGTTAAGCTCAGAGATATTCTGCTATCTTTTCAGTTTTGTCATGTCGGTCCTTACGTGACTTGTATTTTGATCTTTATGATATGAATGAGACACGTATTACCATAAAAAAAAAACACATGCCAGCCTACGATGTGCCACGCCCACTTGGCCACTGGCAACCTTTTTATTTTTTGCGAATAACCGTTTTTTCCTTCTTTTTGTGAGCACAATATAAAAGTTCTAATCAGAAGAAACAGTATTAATATCACAGAATAACCGTGAAATAATTGAACTCAGGAGAGCCAAACCGACAAGTTGCGTCTAGTCCAGCCTGCTTAGCCAACGCGCATGGCTAACCCTATTCTGATGGTGATGTATTTTCAATGTATCTGCTCCACTTTTTTTCCTGATAAAAAACAGCAGTCTTACGCTCGGCCGTCTTCATGGTAATAGTCAAGTGTGTCAGCAGGTCTGGTGAACTGCCCCTACTCTTCTATGCAAATAAGTGTCTCACGCTGGACGCCATGATCTATCACCAAGTAACTTCAAACGAGAATCATACATTAAGTTTTGCCAGCACACATGTGGCCTTAATTATGGTCCATGGGACAAACTTGCTGTATTATTATGTCCGGGCAGCGGGCAGCCATTGGATGATAGATTAGAATATTAGTCGGTCGATCGAGTGGCAATGATTCTTCAGCATCGATCTGGAGTGGATTGGTCGAATTATTGAACCAGATCACTCTTCTTCTTTCCCGTTTTATTTGACATTCTTTTTGGGTTCAATTTTGTATTTTTCTCATAGTACGGACCATCTTTTTCTTGGAATCCTACGACATACTTCCTCCGTTCCTAAATATTTGTCTTTCTAGAGATTCAAATGGACTACCACATACGGATGTATATAGACATATTTTAGAGTATACATTCACTCATTTTGCTTCGTATGTAGTCACTTGTTGAAAACTCTAGAAAGACAAATATTTAGGAACGGAGGGAGTATTTTTTTCCTACTCTTGGCACTTTGTTGTTAAGGTACAGATAAAATCTTATCTTGAAATTATGCTAAATGGTAATACAGTCTAAAAAATTATGCTAAATGGTACTACCTCCGTCTCAAAATATTAGGAGCTTTGGTATGTAAATTGCATGTCCCCTCGTATTTGCACCACCCAAGCTTTGGTATCAGCTAGCAGACATGTACGTTCTCGTATCGAGGTACCACCTATCATTTATCAGATGCATTATTTGTTCACGCCAACGGTGACAGTGTTTCATGTGCCTTTGCAATTACTTCGAATATAAGAGCGTTTAGATCATAAAAATAGTGATCTAAATACTCCTATATTCTCTACGGAGGGAGTACACTACAACAACAAATGACCCAAAACAGTGTTCTTTTGTACGAAAATCCAGAACAGCTTGGACACTCAGTTTATTTGTCTGCGATTTTGCCCTTCCTGCTTTACAGAGTGCTTAGAGTGAGCGATTTAAGGAATGAGATGATGGTGAACATCATGTCGTCTCTAAATTATGCAATGTGGATCATGGAAGAATCTCATGTGGGCACAATAGTTTTTTTTTTCATTTTATGTCAAATCATGTTGAATTCCTAGCTAGACAGTAAAGATTTTTTTTCTACATAAAGGATACTTGGTTCTCATGTTAATGTTGATTGTCCGACTAAGGTGCCTTCTGGGAGATCTGGAGTATGGCCCATTTCTCCCGTTCTCTTGTTGGCTTCTTTTATGTCTTATTTTTTGAGAATATGCAGAACATTTATACATCATTTCATTACATTGCATTAAAAAGTTACATCTACATATACATAAAGAAATTTCATTGTGGTTGAGACCTCACAACCACACCTCCCCTCCCCCTTCCCCCCTAGCCAATGAATCTATATCGAATGCCCTACAGTATTTCCTTCCCTTCGACAACCATAACCCTGATTCTCCCTAACTCAGCCTTTTCCTTACTTCCAATCATCCTCATTCCCAATGACCTCATCACAACCCACAATGCTCTCCGGCTCCGCTCACCGGCATCTATCCTACTGTTGGCTGAAGCAATTACCATGTTGCCTCTACGGCTCGAGCATCGACCATCTCTCTAGATTTTGGGGGGAGGGTGAGGCAGCTTGGATTTTTTTCTCTGGTGTCGAAACCCCAACACTATCTTATAACCGCCACAGTACGAGTTTGAAACCCTAAGTGTCCCCGCAGGTGCGTCATCTATTAGGCAACTAGAGCACGGAGCACCAAGAAATTGTATGGTCTAGATTCCAACCGAGATTTCAAATCTTCTGAGGTGCTTGACAATTTATATTCAAATGCTTACATGTATATACCTCTCTCGGTAATTTTAATGGAAAATAATCACAGTTAGTATGTTTACAAACCAATGGCATTCATATAGAGCTATAAACAATCTCACTTGCATCAACCAGAACCCAAAAATCAAACAAAAAATGCACATCCACTCTCCGAAAATACCAATGCCAAACCAAACACATGCATGCCAATTATGTCGCGTAGCCGAATCCAGAAAGGCACGCATACAGATGCAGATCACCCATCCATAATTCAATTTTCGACGGGTTATCATTCCCCCGACGCCGCCGTGACAGTGACGGCGCCGAACCACCGGGAGCATGTGTAGACGGAGCAGAAGGCCTGGAGCGTGGTGAGCAGCAGCATCATGATGGCGGCGAGGAAGGTGAGAAGCTGCCACGAGCTGAACACGTACCTCCGCATGAACCGCTTCGTCTTCACGCGCCACCGCCCGTCGTAGTACCGGTTCATCTCCTCCACCGCCCTGTCCACCGCCGGCACCTTCGTCAGCCGCGTCGACCTGCTCATGCTGTTCCACAGCTTCGTCACCTCGCCGTCGCTCTTCAAGCGGTTCAGCACCACGCCACGCTGCCGCAGAAGGGCCACGTCGGCGTCGGTGTCGATGATGCCGTTCATCAGCTCCGTGTACCGGGTGAGCACCAGCGGGCCGGACGCCGCCGCCGACTCGTAGGCGACGAGGTTTCGGATCATCACCTCCGTGTTGCCGTCGAGTGTCACCACCGGGAGGTGCAGCGTCGCCGTCTTGCAGTCGAAGCAGATGGTGGACAGGTCGCCGGTTGTGGCTGCTACCTGCACGCCGGCGTTGACGAGCTCGGAGACCGACGGCACCATGATCTCCTCGATCAGCGGTGGCCGGCTCAGGTGGCCCGCCGTGGACGACGACGACGGGTCGCCGCGTCCGTCGGCGAAGAATGATTCGACGGGGTGCTTCATGCCAGACATGCCCGGCACGACGGTGAGCATCTTCCACGGCGCCTTGACAGCGAAGGCGATCGGCCTCATCACGTAGTGCAGCGGGCCTTTCCCGAGCTTCGACGCCATGCCCCACAGCGCGGCGAACAGCTGCGCCACGTACTCGGACCCGCCGCCAGACTGCTTCTCTTCGCCGTCGCCGTCCGCCGGCTGCTCCTCGATGTCGTAGTTCTCGTCATGGCCTTGTGCCTCTGCCGTCGTGTCCTCTGCCGGCGGCTTGGGCACGAGAAGGTAGTAGAGCAGCTCGAGCAGGTGCGCGTACTTGGCGACGTCGACGGCCGGGAAGGCGCCGTCCATCATCTTGAACGGGCAGAGCTCCTTCACGAGCCCGGTGACCATGCTCGTGAGCAGCACCCCGGCCTCGTCGGCAGACGCGCACTGCGGCTCAAGGATCTTGCGGAGGAGGAAGAGCGGGATCTGGTTCTCGAGCATGAGCATGTCACGTAGGATCAGCCCATGCGCCGACTTCCTCCCGGCGAAGTCCACCAGGTGCGCCATCCTCGACGACACCCTCCGCAGCGCCGGCTTGCCACAGTCTTCGGCGGCGGCGTAGATCTGCAGGAACTCGAGGAGGAACGCCCCGTCCACGACCATCATCCAAGTGAGCGTCAAGCCGCTGAAGTCGAGGTAGCGGTGGTAGTACGCGCGGATCTTGCGCTCGAGGCGGTCGGCGAACTCGGCGACGAGGGCTTCAAGCTTGAGCCCTGCGGGGCGAAGGCGGCGCTGCGCGCGGCGGGCGGCGGCGAGTTTGTAGCGCTCCATCTCGTACAGCTCGGGGCGCCAGTGGTGGTAGGGGCCGAGGGCGATGAACTGGGGCACGTAGGCCTCCGGCTTGTGCACCAGCAGCTGCTTGGGCACGTTGAACACCGAGACCGGGATGCCGTTGTCGTCCTCGTCGTCGCCGTCCTCCGTCAGGGACTCCCGGATCTGCACCACCCACCGGAGCTCGTCGAACACCAGCGGCCTCCCTCGCCGCCCGCTCCCGCTACCCTCTTGATCGGAGCTAGACGCCATTGATATCCACCCCTCGATCGCTAGGTGTGCAGTGCAGCGCAGAGTGTGCCACCACTAGCCACGACCACTATGCGTAGGACTGTTGGAGCAGCTGGTTGTTGCTTGTTATGCTCACCAATGGTGGTTATATATAGTACTAGTGGATAGCGATCGATCGATGGTAGTTGGCGATAAGAACGTGGGAATTAACAAGAACGATGGTTCGGTTGATGTCGCGATCGAACGTAACCCCAAAAAAATTTGGGATTCTTTTCGTTTGAAAATTTGGAATACGCTCTTCTTTTGACCATTCATGTTTTGTCTCTTGCTTGATCGATGGAAGCCATGTCTCCTTCGTTTTTCACATGCTGCAGTCTCTTTCGTGAGGGGACATCCGGAAACCAGGTTACTTTCCTGCCCAATCGTGATTCATGCGATGGACAAGTTAATCATGGGTCGCTAGAAAACAATGATGGCATAAAAGTCGCAAAGTGACACTACCTCCATCCTTAGGGCTTGTTCGTTTAATCCTCTCCCCAAGAGGATTGGAGGGGATTGGCAAGGATTGGTTTGTATTTTGACTTACAAGAGGTTTAAATCCTCCTCAAACCCCTTCAATCCACTCGGTTTGGCAAGCAACCGAACAAGGCCTTAGGAGGAGTTGCAAAACATAGGATTACGAAAGACACACGATTGAGATGTCATGTACTTTGAATTCCTACAAGATTTCAAAATATAGAATAGAAACTTATAAGTATGTGTCTTTGGAAAAACATATAAAATTCTAGAATTGATGAGAGAGAGTAGAGAGATAACGCTGCGACTGCAATGGGCGTCTCAAAGAAAACATAAAACAAGGTTAGGGATCATGTTGAGAAGAAAAGACCCCAGGCTTTCCCACCTCCTCCTGTTGGCGCCGCCGCCAGTCCGGCTCATCTTCGATGGCCTTTGGGCCATGGAGGTGCGGAGGACCTCGGTCCCCCGTCGGCGGAGGGACTCCGTTCCCATTCTTCTTATATTCATCGTCTTGGTTGGGGTTGTGTGGCGGCGACGGCGTCCCTCAGTAGGAATAATGTCTCCCACATTCTATTCCCGTCCCGATGGTGCATCTAGCTTCGTCGGAGGGCATGTGGAGGCGTGTCTCCGTCGGATATCGCGGGATTTGGTTGGGGATGGTCTTCGGTGGATTTTTTGGATCCGGTCTTCGTTCGTCTTTGTTTGGATGTTTACAGGTTTGATCCTTCCAATCTACGACTTTCTTCATCGGCGATGGTTGCTACTCTGGTGCGCTGGTCCTATGGGGTTTTAGCACGACTACTTCCCAACTGTCTGCTACAACAAGTTTTCCCCGGCTCCGGTGAGCGAGGGGCGATGACGGCGGCGCGCATTCAGCTCACTCCAGTGCTTGTAGTCGTCGCTAGGTGATCCATGTTCTTAGTTGTATTTTTTATTACCTCTAGTGTTCTTTGTACTACCATGATTGAAGATGAATAGATTGAAAGTTTCTCGAAAAAAGGCATAGAGGTGGATTCTATAGGAATCTGGTGACCAAAATTCTATGACCCAAAAGATTTTATGGGTTGAAGTTCTAAAAAATTTCAATGAAATTTCTTCAATCTGAAGAGGAACATGCAAGTATACTTGCTTTGTTTCTAAGTCAACCATTTTAAAGTTTGACCATGCTTATAGAACATGATACCAGCGTCTATAAATCAAAACCAAAACCAATGCCAACGGATACATCATGAAATATATTTTTCATTTCATTCGTTTTGTATTGCAGATATTGTATATTTCAATAAGCTTGGTCAAACATTATGACCTAGAGACAAAACAAATAGCACTTACATTGTGGATGTAGGGAGAATGCATTACGCTGCTCTAGGCCGTTAAACTAGTGTCCAACCACTTTGCGTCACAAGCTCGCTATATCAGTGTACAAGCTCGTCCAAGTCCAACCATAAATTAACACATGCTTATATGATATCTTAATCCCCGCTCATTGCGGGTAAAAAACCGATATGCATACCCCTCAAGATGGAAAAAAAAATTATATGAGACCAGGTCTCACGGTTAGCAGGTGAGACCCGCCCTGATGGATGACACGTGGCATTCATAAATCACAAAACATCTAATCCCCCCCCTCCCCCCCGGATTTCAGATGGGGGTGGGGTAGATGCTTTGTGATTTATGAATGCCACATGTCATCCATCAGGATGGGTCTCACCTGCTAACCCGTGAGACCTGGTCTCATAGAATTCTTTTCCCTAAGCACCTCCCATTGTACAAGGCCTAAGTGTTGTATTGCGGTGCTCTACCTTGGGAATTTAACTGTTTACTCCATATGTTTCTCTGAATTTTAATAGTAATCCTTTCTCTTTTGTTTTTTCTATGGTTTTCCTAGTTTCTGTTTTGATTGTTTTTCTAATTTTAACCGTTTGCCTTTTAGTTTTTCCCATTTCCACCCTTCCAATTCTGTTCTCATTACTTATGCAATAAATTTATGTTCCACATCTGTGCTATGTTGGTAATGCACATTAATGAACAAACGTCGTACAAATACAAACACGTGGAAAGTACACAGAGTGATTTGGGAAGTACACACTAACTTGGACAAAACTACATACACTAATGCGCAAAATACGGACACAAACATGGGAAGTACACATACCAACAAATGGGAAGTATGCACACTAATTTCGGAACTACACATACTAACACGAGAAGTACACACAAACAGAAAGAGAAGTATGTACTCACAAAAGGGAACACACTAACACAGGGAAGTACACAAACTAATATAAGAAGTATAAGTATATTACAGTGTCGGTATAAATGAGAACTACATCTTCTGTCAAAAAAGTTCATCGGAACCTATCAATGTGGTATCTAGCTTTTAAGACATCGGCGAAAAACGCCATGGTGAAAACAATTTGTAATTTGGATGCTTAGTTCAAAAGTATATCAACTTGAAATTTAACTCCCGAAAAATAAACACTTAGAGCAGTCCCTCCTGTCCCCGGTTTGAAGGGAAAATCCCACCAACACAACCTGGTGGGAACTCGTGTCTAGCATGAAATGCTCCATGTGTATCCACTAGATGTGATGTAGGGTAATCCTGTTTGGCGTACCCTTAAGTAATTATGCTTTTTCTTTTTCTTTTTAATTTTTGTTTTCTTGTTGCCTTTTTATATCTTCTTCTTTTCATGCTTTTCCAACTCTCCTTTTTTATTTTCAAACCCTTGTCCATACTTTAATTTTTTTGTATATTTTTTCCTTTTAATTGTGTTAATAGAAATGCAGTCGATACTTTTGTTAGAAATGTTCACATCGCATTTTCATCATATTTTAGCCTTCATAGTGATTTTCCTGGTGCACAAAATAAAGAAAAGAGTAAAAGAAAGGTTTTCGTGTTCATGTAACCGATGGAATATTTTCTAAACACTCTAAACATGAACACCAAAACCCCTTTTTTTTGCTCTTTCCCTCGTTCAAAAAAAAAACTAGCAAACCACCATCCCCACTAGAAAACAATATGGGAGTAAGTAGAACAACCCCCCTCCCTCCCCGCCCCGCACATCAATTGTCCATCGGTTATCCTCCCCCGTCCATGGTCCTAGTCATCTATTGGGTATCCCATACATTGGATATCCTCCCCAAACCATGATCTTGTTCATCCATCGGGTAACTTCCCCAAACCAAGACGTCCCTATACCAGCATGTCTATATGTCCATGCTCAACAACATAGCAAGCAACACATGGTTATAAGGTACATCCTCCCCCAAAAGACTAGCATGACTGAGGGCTCACTCTCATCCTTATAAGTCATGATCTTATCCCTCTGAAAAAATGACATGGGTTCAAATCCAAGTATCCAGCCATGCATTAGATTAGAAAACCCTTGTGAAGGAACTCACTCCATGTTTTGAAGTGACTAGTGACATTCCTTGGCTCTAATAACTTAGGAGCACAAGGGAGAGCAGTGAATCGTGTTAATATTATTAGACTTACTCACTATAATCCGATGTTAAAACTAGCGATCACGAGGAGAAAACAACCCTGGGCTCATGGGTCACTCATGCGACTCATGAAGTGCTCCTCAACCGCCCCTTAAACTCCCCCTCTATCAGGCCATGTTTCCTCGTTGTCGCAGGCCTGCAACTCGGGAGATCCACATACTTCCCTACTCCTCTACGCTCTATAGTGCATTTCAAGCTCCTGCACATGCCACTACATTTCAGGTCTATTGAGGCGTGGATCTGGGTTCTGGTTTCTCGTCGGCACCGGTTTTCGCGGTCATGCCTGTCCGAGGTGGGGGTGCGTGCACCGCGGTCCACAAAGATACCGAAGAATTACCTTGGGCATACCCTATCCATAGAGACAAACGCGGGGTGGTGGTGGGTAGGAGAAGGGATCCCGAGCCTGCCCTCTTGTCATGGTCGACCCTCCAGTTGTTCCTCATAGGTTGGTCCTTCATTGTATCCTTGGAGTTCATGTACCTAGTGTATCTCATGACCAAATTTGTGTTGGTCACCGTCGTTTTTGGCTCTTGACCACTGGGAGGTAGGATGTATGTGATTGTGAAGAAGCATTGGTGTGGTAGGTGTGTCAGTTGGATGCGCACTTGTGGCTTGTTGTATGCTGGGAGGTGGGCCAATGAGGTTGGGTGCGGGATCCTAGATACTATGGGCCTATGGCGATGTCCTATGAAGGTAGACTGCGCTGGGAGGCACTCCGTGAGCCCTGTGAAATCAGTGTTGGTGCTCCCCTTGGTTATGTGGATTCAAAGGCGCGCAATATCAATGGTGGTCCTCATGAGGCTGCTTCAAGCAATGGTGGCTAAACACTGATCCATATCTGGAGCCCAGATCCATCATGCCAGGCCTCTCCTTAGGCTTGGCTTGGTGGATGGGATCTGCGGCATGGTATGCTAGAGGTCTCGAGCAAAAGCTCAGTGCTTCAGTGTCGGCATCGGTGACACCTTCAGGGTGTCACAGAGATTTCCAATATACGTGAATCACAAAAGAACCAATGTTATAACGTTACACAAGATATATCATTCTTTCTCACTTCCTCTAGAAACCAAAGGGAGAAGGAGTGGGAGTTGAAAGCGACAGAGATAAAGTACCAGTAGTTGCAGTCGTAGATGGAAGCCTTTCTTCTTCTTGCACGTATTGAGTTTGGCGCTCCTTAGAATTTCGGGAAGTAGTAGGGGTGGTGAAATTTTAGATGTCAAATGCCACCAATTTTTCTGCTCAAGTTACCCTCTTGGGGCATTATCATATATGCATGTGCTCTCTACATTTGTACTTTGGGTGAAACCCCACATCCATGCATACAAACTCGAGGGCGGAGGGATTGCATCATATCCCTCTTGTGATGGCTAGGATCATCTCCTGAGGCTTCCTCGGCATTGGGGGTGGGCATCCTTGTCGATCTTCTCCCTTATGCATGTAACTACATCTTCTGGTTTGTCGGTCCCTTCTGTTTGCTGGCAGAGGTAGGGCTCCTCGCTCCTGAGCGGGAGAACAGAGGGGCCTCTTTGGCGGCGATTCGGTGGAGACTTGGATGCATAGTCCGGTGGTTTCTTCCAGGAGACACGAGGCCGCCGAGTGTTGGTTCTTAGGTTTCTTCTAGTTGTGGTTCGACTACTCCTGTAC
The DNA here is from genome assembly GCA_021437245.1 of Aegilops speltoides. Lineage (NCBI taxonomy): Eukaryota > Viridiplantae > Streptophyta > Magnoliopsida > Poales > Poaceae > Aegilops > Aegilops speltoides. Next base: position 88,963,122 of record CM038147.1, on the reverse strand, counting down.
TTCTACTTGATGGCATGCATGCAACATCGAGCAGTGCACTTATGGTGCCTTGTTGGTTTTGTTGGTTGTGTGTTGTCTAGTTTTATCTTTCATCCGCTTGTATGAGGATTTTCTCAACGCCATGTACAGCTCATCCTGTTTCGAGAGAACAAGCAGTTAAAACGATGAAACAAGTAGCCACATTATTAGTCTCATCCATTATGCATATGCCTAAATTTCTTTTTCTCTCCAGAAAATCAGGCAAGGGACTCTCAGCGCCAAAAAATGATAATAGATCTCGGGCTCCATGGAGCCTGATTTTTGAAAAATTTTTGAAAATCAACATTTGGGTGTCAAAAAATTCTCAAAATAATTTACACATGTATTTAGGGATGTATACTGTTGGAAATATGCCCTAGAGGCAATAATAAAATGGTTATTATTATATTTCCTTGTTCATGCTAATTGTCTATTGTTCATGCTATAATTATATTAACTGGAAACCGTAATACATGTATGAATACATAGACCACAACATGACCCTAGTGAGCCTCTAGTTGACTAGCTCGTTGATCAATAAATGGTTATGGTTTCTTGATCATGGACATTGGATGTCATTGATAATGGGATCACATCATTAGGAGAATGATGTGATGGACAAGACCCAGTCCTAAGCATAGCACAAGATCGTATAGTTCGTTTGCTAAGGGCTTTTCTAATGTCAAGTATCATTTCCTTAGACCATGAGATTGTGAAACTCCCGGATACCGTAGGAATGCTTTGGGTGTACCAAACGTCACAACGTAACTGGGTGGCTATAAAGGTGCACTACAGGTATCTCCGAAAGTGTCTGTTGGGTTGGCATGAATCAAGACTGGGATTTGTCACTCCGTATGACGGAGAGGTATCTCTGGGCCCACTCGATAATGCATCATCATAATGAGCTCAGTGTGACTAAGGAGTTAGTCACGAGATCATGCGTTACAAAACGAGTAAAGAGACTTGCCAGTAACGAGATTGAATGAGGTATGGGGATACCGACGATCGAATCTCGAGCAAGTAACATACCGATGGACAAAGGGAATTGTATACGGGATTGATTGAATCCCCAACATCGTGGTTCATCCGATGAGATCATCGTGGAACATGTGGGAGCCAACATGGGTATCCAGATCCTGCTGTTGGTTATTGGCCGGAGAGATGTCTCGGTCATGTCTGCATGGTTCCCGAACCCGTAGGGTCTACACACTTAAGGTTTGGTGACGTTAGAGTTGTTATGGGAAATATTATATGGTTACCGAAGGTTGTTCAGAGTCCCGGATGTGACGAGGAACTCTGGAATGGTCCGGAGGTGAAGATCGATATATTGGACGAAGGGTATTGGAGTCCGGAATTGTTCCGGGGGTACCGGGTGACGACCAGCGTGTTCGAAAGGGGTTTCGGAGGCCCCGGCAAGCGTTGGGGGGCCTTATGGGCCAAGGGGAGGGGGCACATCAGCCCACTAAGGGGCTGAGCACCCCTCCCACCCCATCTCACGTAACTTGGAGAGGTGGGGGCGCCTCCCCTAGGGCAGCCACCCCTCCCGGCTTGGGGGGCAAGTTTCCTAGGGGTGGGGGCGCCCAAACCCATCTAGGGTTTTCCCAGTGGCCGCCGCCCCTCCCCTAGGGAAACCCTAAGGGCGTCTCCTCCTCCCCCTTCCCCCTCTATATAGTGAGGGAGAGAGAGGGCAGCCGCACCCCTTCCCCTGGCACAGCCCTCTCCTCCTCCAACACCTCCTCCTCCTCTGTATTGCTTGGTGAAGCCCTGCAGGAGAACCACAAGCTCCACCACCACGCCGTCGTGCTGCTGGAGCTCTCCCTCAACTTCTCCTCTCCCCTTGCTGGATCAAGAAGGAGGAGACGTCCCCGGGCTGTACGTGTTTTCAACGTGGAGGCGCCGTCCGTTCGGCGCTAGATCGGATCTTCCGCGATTTGAATCGCCGCGAGCACGACTCCATCAACCACGTTCTTGTAATGCTTCCGCTTAGCAATTTTCAAGGGTATGAAGATGCACTCCCTCTCTCTCTCTCTCTTGTTGCTAGTATCTCCTAGATTGATCTTGGTGACACGTAGATTTTTTTTGAATTATTACTACGTTCCCCAACAGTGGCATCATGAGCTAGGTCTATGCGTAGATTCTATGCACGAGTAGAACACAAGTAGTTGTGGGCGATGGTTTGTTCAATTTGCTTAACGTTACTAGTCCTATCTTGGTTCGGCGGCATTGTGGGATGAAGCGTCCCGGACCGACCTTACACGTACGCTTACGTGAGACAGATTCCACCGACTGACATGCACTTGTTGCATAAGGTGGCTAGCGGGTGACAGTCTCTCCCACCTTAGTCGGATCGGATTCGATGAAAAGGATCCTTATGAAGGGTAAATAGCAATTGGCATATCACCGTTGTGGCTTTTGCGTAGGTAAGAAACATTCTTGCTAGAAACCATTAGCAGCCACGTAAAACATGCAACAACAATTAGAGGACGTCTAACTTGTTTTTGCAGGGTATGCTATGTGATGTGATATGGCCAAAAGAATGTGATGAATGATATATGTGATGTATGAGATTGATCATGTTCTTGTAATAGGAATCATGACTTGCATGTCGATGAGTATGACAACCGGCAGGAGCCATAGGAGTTGTCTTAATTTATTCTATGACCTGCGTGTCAATGAGAACGCCATGTAATTACTTTACTTTATTGCTAACCGTAAGTCATAGTAGTAGAAGTAATAGTTGGTGAGACAACTTCATGAAGACACGATGATGATGATCATGACGATGGAGATCATGGTGTCATGCCGGAGACGAAGATGATCATGCCGCGCCTCAAAGATGAAGATCAAAGGCGCAAAATGATATTGGCCATATCATGTCACTTTATGATTTGCATGTGATGTTTGTCATGTTTACATCTTATTTGCTTAGAACGACGGTATCATAAATAAGATGATCCCTCACTAAAATTTCAAGAAAGTTTTCCGCCTAACTATGCACCGTTGCGAAAGTTCGTTGTTTCGAAGCACCACATGATGATCGGGGTGTGATAGATGCTAACATTCGCATACAACGGGTGTAAGCCAGATTTACACACGCGAAACACTTAGGTTGACTTAACAAGCCTAGCATGTAGAGACATGGCCTCGGAACACAAGAGACCGAAAGGTCGAACATGAGTCGTATAGTAGATACGATCAACATGAAGGTGTTCACCGATGATGACTAGTCCATCTCACGTGATGATCGGACACGGCCTAGTTGACTCGGATCATGTATCACTTAGATGACTAGAGGGATGTCTATCTAAGTGGGAGTTCATTAAATAATCAGATGAACTTAATTATCATGAACATAGTCAAAAGGTCTTTGCAAATTATGTCGTAGCTTATGCTTTAGTTCTATTGTTTAAGATATGTTCCTAGAGAAAATTTAGTTGAAAGTTGATAGTAGCAATTATGCGGACTGGGTCCGTAAACTGAGGATTATCCTCATTGCTGCGCAAAAGGCTTATGTACTTAATGCACCACTCGGTGTGCTGAACCTCGAGCGTCGCTTGTGGATGTTGCAAACATCTGACATACACGTTTTGATGACTACGTGATAGTTCAATGCGTAATGCTAACGGTTTAGAATTGAGGTGCCAAAGATGTTTTTGAAACGTCGCAGAACATATGAGATGTCCCAAAGACTGAAATTGGGATTTCAGACTAGTGCCCACGTCAAGAGGTATGAGACCTCCGACAAGTTTCTTAAGCCTGCAAACTAAGGGAGAAAAGCTCAATCGTTGAGCATGTGCTCAGATTGTCTAAGTACTACAATCACTTGAATCGAATGGGAGTTAACCCTCCATATGAGAGTGATGGTTCTCCAAAGTCACTGTCACCAAGCTACTAGAGCTTCATGATGAACTATAACATATCAGGGATAGATATGATGGTCCATGAGCTATTCGCGATGTTTGACACCGCGAAAGTAGAAATCAAGTAGGAGCATCAATTGTTGATGGTTAGTAAAACCACTAGTTTCAAGAAGGGCAAGGGCAAGAAGGAATACTTCATGAAACAGCAAATCAGTTGCTGCTCTAGTGAAGAAACCCAAGGTTGAACCCAAACCCGAGACTAAGTGCTTCTGTAATGAGGGAACGGTCACTGAAGCAGAACTACCCTAGATCCTTGGTAGATGAGAAGGCTGGCAAGGTCGACAGAAGTATATTGATATACATTATATTAATGTGTACTTTACTAGTACACCTAGTAGCACTAGGGTATTAGATACCGATTCGGTTGCTAAGTGTTAGTAACTCGAAATAAAAAGCTACGGAATAAACGGAGACTAGCTAAAGGTGAGATGATGATATGTGTTGGAAGTGTTTCCAAGGTTGATCTGATCAAACATCATATGCTCCCTCTACCATCGGGATTGGTGTTAAACCTAAATAATTGTTATTTGGTGTTTGCGTTGAGCATAGACATGATTGGATTATGTTTATCGCAATACGATTATTCATTTAAGGAGAATAATGGTTACTCTGTTTATTTGAATAATACCTTCAATGGTCTTGCACCTAAAATGAGTTCATTGAATCTCGATCGTAGTGATACACATGTTCATACCAAAAAGATATAAGATAGTAATGATAGTACCACCTACTTATGGCACTGCCATTTGAGTCATATTGGTATAAAACGCATGAAGAAGCTCCATGTTGATGGATCTTTGGACTCACTCACTTTTGAAAAGTTTGAGACATGCAAACCATGTCTATTGGTGCATACGCATGAAGAAACTCCATGCAAATGGATCGTTTGGACTCACTTGATTTTGAGTCACTTGAGACATGCAAATCATACCACATGGGCAAGATGACTGAAAGGCCTCGTTTTTAGTGAGATGGAACAAGAAAGCAACTTGTTGGAAGTAATACATTTTGATGTGTGAAGTCCAATGAGTGCTGAGGCACGCAGTGGATATCGTTATGCTCTTACTTCACAGATGATTTGAGTAGATGCTGAGTATATTTACTTGATGAAACACAAGTCTGAATTATTGAAAGGTTCAAGTAATTTCAGAGTGAAGTTGAAGATCTTCGTGACAAGAGGATAAAATGTTTATGATATGATCATAGAGATGAATATCTGAGTTGTGAGTTTGCTACACAATTAAGACATTGTGGAAATTGTTTCACAATTAATACCGCCTGGAGCACCATAGTGTGATGGTGTGTCCAAACATCATAAATGCACCCTATTGGATATGGTGCATACCATGATGTCTCTTATCAAATTACCACTATCGTTTATGGGTTAGGCATTAGAGACAATCACATTCACTTTAATAGGGCAGCACATAATTCCGTTGAGATGACACCGTATGAACTATGGTTTAGAGAAACCTAAGCTGTCGTTTCTTAAAAGTTTGGGGCTGCGATGCTTATTTGGAAAAGTTTTAGCCTGATAAGCTCAAACCCAAAGCGGATAAATGCATCTTCATAGGACACCCAAAACAGTTGGGTATACCTCCTATTTCAGATCTGGAAGCAAAAGTGATTGTTTCTAGAAATGGGTCCTTTCTCGAGGAAAAGTTTCTCTCGAAAGAATTGAGTGGGAGGATGGTGGAGACTTGATGAGGTTATTGAACCGTCACTTCAACTAGTGTGTAGCAGAGCACAGGAAGTTGTTCCTGTGGCGCCTACACCAATTGAAATGGAAGCTGATGATAGTGATCATGAAACTTCGGATCAAGTCACTACCAAACCTTGTAGGTCGACAAGGATGCGTACTACTTCAGAGTGGTACGTAATCCTGTCTTGGAGGTGATGTTGCTAGATAACAATGAACCTACGATCTATGAAGAAGCGATGGTGGGCCCGGATTCCGACGAATGGCTCGAGGCCATAAAATCCGAGAGAGGATCCATGTATGAAAACAAAGTGTAGACTTTGGAAGAACTACTTGATGGTCGTAAGGCTGTTGGGTGCTGATGGATTTTAAAAGGAAGACAGACAGTGATGGTATGTGTCACCATTAAGAAAGCTCGACTTGTCGCTAAGATGTTTTCCGACAAGTTCAAGGAGTTGACTACGATGAGACTTTCTCACTTGTAGCGATGCTAAGAGTCTGTTGGAATTATATTAGCAGTTACTGCATTATTTATGAAGTCTTGCAGATAGGATGTTAAAACATTGTTTCCTCGACAATTTTCTTGAGGAAAGGTTGTATATGATACAACCAGAAGGTTTTGTCAATCCCCAAAGATGCTAACAAGTATGCAAAGCTCCAGCGATCCTTCTAAGGACTGGAGTAAGCATCTCAGAGTTGGAATATACGCTTTGATGAGATGATCAAAGATTTTGGGTTTATACAAAGTTCATGAGAAACTTGTATTTCCAAAGAAGGGAGTGGGAGCACTATAGAATTTCTGATGAGTATATGTTGTTGACATATTGTTGATCGGAAATGATGTAGAATTTCTGGAAAGCATATAGGGTTGTTTGAAAGGTGTTTTCAAAAAGAAAACCTGGATTAAGCTACTTGAACATTGAGCATCAAGATCTATAAGGATAGATCAAAAACGCTTAATAGTACTTTCAAATGAACACATACCGTGACAAGATTTTGAAGGAGTTCAAAATAGATCGGCAAAGAAGGAGTTCTTGGCTGTGTTATAAGGTGTGAGTATTGAGTAAGACTCAAGACCTGACCACGGAAGAAGAGAGAGAAAGGACGAAGGTCGTCCCCTATGCTTTAGACGTAGGCTCTACAGTATGCTATGCTATGTACCGCACCTGAAGTGTGCCTTGCCATGAGTCAGTCAAGGCGTACAAGAGTGATCCAGGAATGGATCACAGGACAACGGTCAAAGTTATCCTTAGTAACTAATGGACTAAGGATTTTTTTCTTGATTATGGAGGTGCTAAAGAGTTCGTCAGTAAGGGGTTACGTCGATGGAAACTTTGACACTAATCCGGATGACTCGGAGTAGTAAACCGGATTCGTATAGTAGAGCAGTTATTTGGAATAGTACCAAATAGCGCGTGGTCGCTGCATCTACAAGATGACATAGAGATTTGTAAAGCACACACGGATCTGAAAGGTTCAGACCCGTTGACTAATAACCTCTCTCACAAGCGAGATATGATCAAACTCCATCAGTGTTGGATTCATTACAATCACATAGTGATGTGAACTAGATTATTGACTCTAGTGCAAGTGGGAGACTGTTGGAAATATGCCCTAGAGGCAATAATAAAATAGTTATTATTATATTTCCTTGTTCATGCTAATTGTCTATTGTTCATGCTATAATTGTATTAACTGGAAACCGTAATACATGTGTGAATAGATAGACCACAACATGTCCCTAGTGAGACTCTAGTTGACTAGCTCGTTGATCAACAGATGGTTATGGTTTCCTGACCATGGACATTGGATGTCATTGATAATGGGATCACATCATTAGGAGAATGATGTGATGGACAAGACCCAATCCTAAGCATAGCACAAGATCATATAGTTCGTTTGCTAAGGGCTTTTATGAGAGCGGTGATGGTATGTGTCACCATTAAGAAAGCTCGACTTGTCGCTAAGATGTTTTCCGACAAGTTCAAGGAGTTGACTACGATGAGACTTTCTCACTTGTAGCGATGCTAAGAGTCTGTTGGAATTATATTAGCGATTCTCGCATTATTTATGAAGTCTTGCGATAGGATGTTAAAACATTGTTTCTCGACAATTTTCTTGAGGAAAGGTTGTATATGATACAACCGAAGGTTTTGTCAATCCCCAAAGATGCTAACAAGTATGCAAAGCTCCAAATGATCCTTCTAAGGACCGGAGTAAGCATCTCAGAGTTGGAATATACGCTTTGATGAGATGATCAAAGATTTTGGGTTTATACAAAGTTCATGAGAAACTTGTATTTCCAAAGAAGGGAGTGGGAGCACTATAGAATTTCTGATGAGTATATGTTGTTGACATATTGTTGATCGGAAATGATGTAGAATTTCTGGAAAGCATATAGGGTTGTTTGAAAGGTGTTTTTCAAAAAAGAAAACCTGGATTAAGCTACTTGAACATTGAGCATCAAGATCTATAAGGATAGATCAAAAACCGCTTAATAGTACTTTCAAATGAACACATACCGTGACAAGATTTTGAAGGAGTTCAAAATAGATCGGCAAAGAAGGAGTTCTTGGCTGTGTTATAAGGTGTGAGTATTGAGTAAGACTCAAGACCTGACCACGGAAGAAGAGAGAGAAAGGACGAAGGTCGTCCCTATGCTTTAGACGTAGGCTCTACAAAGATGCTATGCTATGTACCGCACTCAAGTGTGCCTTGCCATGAGTCAGTCAAGGCGTACAAGAGTGATCCAGGAATGGATCACAGGACAACGGTCAAAGTTATCCTTAGTAACTAATGGACTAAGGATTTTTTCTTGATTATGGAGGTGCTAAAGAGTTCGCCAAGAAGGGGTTACGCCGATGGAAACTTTGACACTAATCCGGATGACTCGGAGTAGTAAACCGGATTCAGATAGTAGAGCAGTTATTTGAATAGTACCAAATAGCGCTGTGGTCGCTGCATCTACAAGATGACATAGAGATTTGTAAAGCACACACGGATCTGAAAGGTTCGCACCCGTTGACTAATAACCTCTCTCACAAGCGAGATATGATCAAACTCCATCAGTGTTGGATTCATTACAATCACATAGTGATGTGAACTAGATTATTGACTCTAGTGCAAGTGGGAGACTGTTGGAAATATGCCCTAGAGGCAATAATAAAATAGTTATTATTATATTTCCTTGTTCATGCTAATTGTCTATTGTTCATGCTATAATTGTATTAACTGGAAACCGTAATACATGTGTGAATAGATAGACCACAACATGTCCCTAGTGAGACTCTAGTTGACTAGCTCGTTGATCAACAGATGGTTATGGTTTCCTGACCATGGACATTGGATGTCATTGATAATGGGATCACATCATTAGGAGAATGATGTGATGGACAAGACCCAATCCTAAGCATAGCACAAGATCATATAGTTCGTTTGCTAAGGGCTTTTCTAATGTCAAGTATCATTTCCTTAGACCATGAGATTGTGAAACTCCCAGATACTGTAGGAATGCTTTGGGTGTACCAAACGTCACAACGTAACTGGGTGGCTATAAAGGTGCACTACAGGTATCTCCGAAAGTGTCTATTGGGTTGGCATGAATCGAGACTGGGATTTTTCACTCCGTATGATGGAGAGGTATCTCTGGGCCCACTCGGTAATGCATCATCATAATGAGCTCAGTGTGACTAAGGAGTTAGTCACGGGATCATGCGTTACAAAACGTGTAAAGAGACTTGCCAGTAACGAGATTGGACGAGGTATGGGGATACCGACGATTGAATCTCGGGCAAGTAACATACCGATGGACAAAGGGAATTGTATACGGGATTGATTGAATCCCTGACATCGTGGTTCATCCAATGAGATCATCGTGCAACATGTGGGAGCCAACATGGGTATCCAGATCCTGCTGTTGGTTATTGGCCAGAGAGATGTCTCGGTCATGTCTGCATGGTTCCCGAACCCATAGGGTCTACACACTTAAGGTTCAGTGACGCTAGTGTTGTTATGGGAAATAGTATGTGGTTACCAAAGGTTGTTCGGAGTCCCGGATGAGATCCCAGATGTGACGAGGAACTCTGGAATGGTCCGGAGGTGAAGATCGATATATTGGACGAAGGGTATTGGAGTCCGGAATTGTTCCGGGGGTACCTGATAACCCACTAGCATAGGGGATCGCAACAGCTTTCGAGGGTAGAGTATTCAACCAAAATTTATTTATTCGACACAAGGGGAGCCAAAGAATATTCTCAAGTATTAGTAGTTGAGTTGTCAATTCAACCACACCTGGATAACTTAGTATCTGCATCAAAGTATTTAGTAGCAAAGTAGTATGATAATAACGGTAACAGTGGCAAAAGTGAAGATAACAATTTTGTAGTAATTGTAACAGTAGCAATGGAAAAGTAAATAAGAGAAACACAATATGTGAAAAGCTCGTAGGCATTAGATCAGGGATGGATAATTATGTCGGATGCGATTCCTCATGTAATAGTTATAACATAGGGTGACACAGAACTAGCTCCAATTCATCAATGTAATGTAGGCATGTATTCCGAATATAGTCATACGTGCTTATGGAAAAGAACTTGCATGACATCTTTTGTCCTACCCTCCCGTGGCAGCGGGGTCCTAATGGAAACTAAGGGATATAAAGGCCTCATATTAATAGAGTACCGGACCAAAGCATTAGCACTTAGTGAATACATGAACTCCTCAAACTACGGTCATCACTGAGAAGTATCCCGATTATTGTCACTTCGGGTTGTCGGATCATAACGCATAATAGGTGACTATAGACTTGCAAGATAGGATCAAGAACTCACATATATTCATGAAAACATAATAGGTTCAGATCTGAAATCATGGCACTCGGGCCCTAGTGACAAGCATTAAGCATAGCAAAGTCATAGCAACATCAATCTCAGAACATAGTGGATACTAGGGATCAAACCCTAATAAAACTAACTTAATTACATGGTAAATCTCATCCAACCCATCACCGTCCAGCAAGCCTATGATGGAATTACTCATGCACGGCGGTGAGCTTCATGAAATTGGTGATGGAGGATGGTTGATGATGACGACGGCGACGAATCCCCCTCTCTGGAGCCCCGAACGGACTCCAGATCAGCCCTCCCGAGAGAGATTAGGGCTTTGGCGGCGGCTCCGTATCGTAAAACGCGGTGAAACTTTCTCTCTGATTTTTTTTCTCTGCGAAACGGAATATATAGAGTTGGAGTTGAGGTCGGTGGAGCATCAGGGGGCCCACGAGACAGGGGCACGCCCAAGGGGAGGGGGCGTGCCCCCCACCCTCGTGGACAGGGTGTGGGCCCCCGGCCTTGATTCTTTCGCCAGTATTTTTTATATTTTCCAAAAGTTATCTCTGTGGATTTTCAGGTCATTTCGAGAACTTTTGTTTTCTGCACAATAAACAACACCATGGCAGTTCTGTTGAAAACAGTGTCAGTCCGGGTTAGTTTCATTCAAATCATGCAAATTAGAGTCCAAAACAAGGGCAAAAGTGCTTGGAAAATTAGACACGTTGGAGACGTATCAACTCCCCCAAGCTTAAACATTTGCTTGTCCTCAAGCAATTCAGTTGATAAACTGAAAGTGATAAAGAAAAACTTTTACAAACTCTATTTGCTCTTGTTGTTGTAAATATGTAAAGCCAACATTCAAGTTTTCAGCAAAGATTATGAACTAACCATATTCACAATAACACTTAGGTCTCATATTTACTCATATCAATAGCATAATCAGCTAGCGAGCAATAATAAAAAAAACTCGGATGACAACACTTTCTCAAAACAATCATAATATGATATAACAAGATGGTATCTCGCTAGCCCTTTCTGAGACAGCAAAACATAAATGCAGAGCACCTTTAAAGATCAAGGACTGACTAAACATTGTAATTCATGGTAAAAGAGACCCAGTCAAGTCATACCCAATATAAACTAATAGTAATGCATGCAAATGACAGTGTGCTCTCCAGCGGGTGCTTTTTAATAAGAGGGTGATGACTCAACATGAAAGTAAATAGATAGGCCCTTCGCAGAGGGAAGCAGGGATTTGTAGAGGTGCCAGAGCTCGATTTTAAAATAGAGATGAATAATATTTTGAGCGGTATACTTTCACTGTCAACGCAACAACTATGAGATGGCGATATCTTCCATGCTACATACATTATAGGCGGTTCCCAAACAGAATGGTAAAAGTTTATACTCCCCCACCACCAACAAGCATCAATCCATGGCTTGCTCGAAACAACGAGTGCCTCCAACTAGCAACAGCCCTGGGGTAGTTTTGTTTAATTATTTTGATTTGCTTTGAACTTTTTGATCATGGGACTAGGCATCCCGGTTACCAGCCATTTTCTCGTGAATGAGGAGCGGAGTCCACTCCTCTTGAGAATAACCCACCTAGCATGGAAGATACAGACAACCCTAGTTGAAACATGAGCTGCTCGAGCATACAAAACAAAATTTCATTTAAAGGTTTGGAGTTTGGCACATACAAATTTACTTGGAATGGCAGGTAGATACCGCATATAGGAAGGTATGGTGGACTCATATGGAATGACTTTGGGGTTTATGGAGTCTGGATGCACAAGTAGTATTCCCGCTTAGTACGGGTGAAGGCTAGCAAAAGACTGGGAAGCGACCAACTGAGAGAGCGACAACAGTCATGAACATGCATTAAAATTAATTTACACCAAGTGCAAGCATGAGTAGGATATAATCCACCATGAACATAAATATCGTGAAGGCTATGTTGATATGTTTCAACTACATGCGTGAACATGTGCCAAGTCGAGTCACTCAGTTCATTCAAAGGAGGATACCATCCCATCATACCACATCCTAATCATTTTAATAGCATGTTGGCACGCAAGGTAAACCATTATAAACTCATAGCTAATTAAGCATGACATAAGCAACTATAATCTCTAAATGTCATTGCAAATATGTTTACTTCATAATAGGCTGAATCAGGAAAGATGAACTCATCATATTTACAAAAACAAGAGAGGTCGTGTTCATACCAGCTTCTCTCATCTCAATCAGTCCATCATATATCGTCATTATTGCCTTTCACTTGCATGACCGAACAGTGTGTATAATAATAATAATGCATGTGCATTGGACTAAGCTGGAATCTGCAAGCATTCAATTCAAGAGAGAAGTCAAAGTAATATGGGCTCTAAGTTAAATCAACAATCATGCATATGAGAGCCATTAAACATTTTCAATATGGTCTTCTACTCTCGACCCTCAAAGGAAAGAAAAGAAAAGAAAACTATTTACACGGGAAAGCTCCCAACAAGCAAAAATAAGAATGGGAAATCTTTTTGGGTTTTCATTTTAATTACTACTACAAGCATGGAAATTAAAATAACTATTTTTTTGGTTTTTCTTAAGGTTTATCAAACACACAAGAAGAAAACTAGAAAAAGAAATTAAACTAGCATGGATAATACAATGAAAGAGTATGAGCACCGACAACTAGAATAGTGTGTGAGTGTGAATGTAAAGTCGGTGAGAAATACGTACTCCCCCAAGCTTAGGCTTTTGGCCTAAGTTGGTCTAATGCCAAGGACCGCGGCTACTCTCCCCGGTGTACCGAGGAGTGTCATCAGGATACCACTGGCTAGTGATCTCCTCCGGATCCCACTGATAAAATGATGGAAGAGAAGGGTCCAGTGGAGGTTCCGGCTCAGGCTCTGGAGCGGATGCCTGGCCTCGATGAGCGTACACCGCTTCTGGCAAGACAAGGTAATTATCTGCAGTCAAATCAAACAACAAAGGCGCAGGCAGGGTAATAGTCTCATTGTGTTTCTTATTAAATCTTAGGTTATACAGAAGCATCTTATCTTTGTTGTCAACAATAAACTCATGCGCTACCATGCTCCTGTAATCTAAAAGGGAAAGAGGCAACATTGTCTCCTCTTTCTCATTGTGCCTAATAGGTATCTTGAAATGTTTAGCAAGGCGTGCAGCATAGATACCTCCAAAGATGGGGCCCTTTGTACGGTTCAGGCTTAGCCGTTTAGCAATAACGGCACCCATACTAAAACTGTTATCACCAAACACAACATGGAACAGAATAATCATATCATGAACACTGAAGTTTCCACTATTTCCATGACCAATTAAGCATCTACTAGCAAATATGGCAAAGTAGCGTAAGATAGGAAAATGTATGCTAGTGATTCTCGCATCGGAACCCTTCTTCGAATCCCCTATAGTAATAGTGTTAACAAAACCATCCACATCTTTACGATGTGGCTCATCTAAACTGCCCTCAAAGGGTATTCTACATACCACACAAAAATTACGTAAAGACATTTCCTTGAACTCATCATATAAATGAAATGATACTAAAGGAGGTGAATTCTTAGGATAGTAATAAAAGTTTTGCACGAAAGTATTTGTGACTAAGAGATACTGATCGATTCTGTCGTGGAGGAAGTCGGTGAGGCCCGCATTTTCAACCAAAGAATAAAAGTCTTCATAAATCCCGGCTTCTCTCAAGAAATTATCACAAGGCCATTCACATGGCCGTACTTCTGCTACGAGGAAGATTATACTTGGCCTTTTCCTTCTCTTTAGCTTGTTTATCCTTGGAGCCTTGGCTAGAAGAGCCCTTCAAAAATCTCCTTATCATTTTCTAAAAATTTCTGAAATTTTTAGTAACTTCAAAATAAAAGTGAATAAAACTAAACAAGATTGATAGCAACTACCCCCACAAGTGCCTAGAGCCTATATCATGCATTAGAATTACTTGGGACATCATAAATTTGGCATGCAAGCTCAAGAATAGGGTCACCTATGCAGCAAAAATTTGCAATGAATAAAGCACTAGAACAAAAACTAATTGGACCAATGGAGGAGTCACAAACCAAGCAACAATCTCCCAAAGCAGTTTTGTGAATGGAGCTTTGAGCAAGGAGATCGAAAATCGCAGCAAAATGAGCTAGAACTCGTGCTTGAGCTGGATGGGGATTTTTTGGGAGGAACATGGAGTGTGTGGGTGCAGGAATAAGTGGAGGGGGGCCACCGTAGGCCCACGAGATAGGGGGGCGCGCCCAGGGGGTGTGGGCGCGCCCTCCACCCTCATGGCCAGGTGCTTACCCCCCTGCTGAGTTTTCAGTGCCTAAAATCCTCAAATATTCCATAGAAAATATTACTAAATTTGCAGGGCATTTGGAGCACTTTTATTTTCGTGATATTTTTTTATTGCACGGATAATTCAGAAACAGACAGATAATACTATTTTTGCTTTATTTATTGTAAATAACAGAAAGTAAAAAGAGGGTACAGAAGGTTGTGCCTTCTAGTTTCATCCATCTCATGATCATCAAAATGAATGCACTAACAAGGTTGATCAAGTCTTGTTAACAAGCTCATTCCGAATAACATGGAACCGGAGAAATTTCGAATAACACTAGGTTACCTCAACGGGGATATGAACATCCCCAACAATAAGAATATCATACTTTTTCTTGATAGTACGAAGAGGAAATTCAAAACCTCCAATAATGATAGTTGGAACTTTTCCAATAGAATTGATGCTATGAACTTGAGGTTGTTTCCTTGGAAAGTGTACCGTATGCTCATTACCATTAACATGAAAAGTGACATTGCCTTTGTTGCAATCAATAACAGCCCCTACAGTATTCAAAAAGGGTTTACCAAGGATAATCGACATACTATCGTCTGAGGGAGTCCTGGATTAGGGGGTATCCGGACAGCCGGATTATATACTTTGGCCGGACTGTTGGACCATGAAGATACAAGACTCAAGACTTTGTCCCGTGTCCGGATGGGACTCTCCTTTGCGTGGAAGACAAGCTTGGACATCTGGATATTATATTTCCTTCGTTGTAACCGACTCCATGTAAACCCTAGCCCTCTCCGGTATCTATATAAACAGGAGAGTTTAGTCCTTAGAGACACAATCATAATCATCATAGGCTAGCTTCTAGGGTTTAGCCTCTACGATCTCGTGGTGGATCAACTCTTGTAACACTCATATCATCAATATCAACCAAGCAGGAAGTAGGGTTTTACCTCCATCAAGAGGGCCCGAACCTTGGTAAAACACCGTGTCCCTTGCCTCCTGTTACCATTAGCCTTAGATGCACAGATCGGGACCCCCTACCTGAGATCCGCCGGTTTTGACACCGACATTGGTGCTTTCATTGAGAGTTCCTCCGTGTCGTCGCTGCAAGGCTTGATGGCTCCTTCAACCATCAACAACAATGTGGTCCAGGGTGAGACTTTTCTCCCCAGACAGATCTTCGTGTTCGGCAGTTTTGCACTGCGGGCCAATTCGCTTGGCCATCTGGAGCAGATCGATAGCTACGCCCCTGGCCACCAGGTCAGGTTCGGAAACTTGAACTACATGGCCGATATCCGTGGAGACTTGATCTTCAACGGGTTCGGGCCTGCGCCAGGAGCGTCGGGCAGTCACGATGAGCACGACTTAGACCTGCTGTCGGACAATGCTCGGGATATCGCACCTGCAGAAGTCTCATCCGAAGCAGATTGCGTTGCTCGAGGACGGGTGGATGGTCCCCGCCTAGGAGGCCACACACTCATCGGCGGTAGAGCCGAACACAGGCTTCACCCCCAAGGAAGCCTGTGACATCGAACCCCGACTCAGATCCGCTCAGAGGTTCCAAATCACAGACTCCGAGCCCACCGAATCTGGTTAGGCTCTGGTAATGGAGTTCACCGCTGCGGATACCTTCCAGCACTCGCCCTTTGGCGAAATGCTGAACTCATTAAAATCTCTCTCTTTGTCAGGAGACTCTTTGCCGAACTATGTCCGGCTCGAATGGGAATCAGGCGACGAAGGAATTCGTTGCCCACCCAACACCCATTTCATTGCCACGATCGATGATTTAACCGACGCGGCTGACTTCGACTATGAAGACATCGACGGTATGGACGACGATGTAGGAGAAGAACAGGAACCACCGCCCACGGGGTGGTGGACAGCCACCTCCTCATATGATATATATATATGGTGGACACTCCAAAGGAAACCAATGGCGATGAGGCAATGGAGGATAACCCCTTAGGGAAGAAAGCAAAGCATGGGATTCGTCGGCGCCGCTCCAAGCCCCGCCACAGCAATACCGGCACAGGAGATGAAAACAATCCGGATGGTGCCGAAGATGAATACAACCCCGATTAGCCTGCCTTCGAGCAGGCCGAGCAGGAAGACGGGCAGGTCAGCCCAGACGAACAGGCGATGGACGGATATCCGGAGGAGGACAACTACATGCCCCCTCCGAAGACGAGATTAGCCTCGGTGACGACGAGTTCGGCGTGCATGAGGACCACGTGGAGCAGGAGCGCTTCAGGCGCCTGCTTATGGCCACTGCGAGGAGCCTGAAAAAGAAGCAGCAGCTCCAAGCTGATCCAGATCTGCTCACAGACAGATGGACTGAAGTCCTCACTGAAGGAAATATGCCCTAGAGGCAATAATAGAGTTATTATTTATTTCCTTATTTCATGATAAATGTTTATTATTCATGCTAGAATTGTATTAACCGGAAACATAATACATGTGTGAATACATAGACCAACATAACGTCACTAGTATGCCTCTACTTGACTAGCTCATTAATCAAAGATGGTTATGTTTCCTAACCATAGACATGTGTTGTCATTTGATTAATGGGATCACATCATTAGGAGAATGATGTGATTGACATGACCCATTCCGTTAGCATAGCACTTGATCGTTTAGTATGTTGCTATTGCTTTCTTCATGACTTATACATGTTCCTGTAACTATCGATTATGCAACTCCGCTTACGGAGGAACACTTTGGTGCTACCAAACGCCACAACGTGAATCGGGTGATTATAAAGGAGTACTATAGGTGTCTCCAAAGGTACATGTTGGGTTGGCGTATTTCGAGATTAGGTTTTGTCACTCCGATTGTCGGAGAGGTATCTCTGGGCCCTCTCGGTAATGCACATCACTATAAGCCTTGCAAGCAATGTAGCTAATGAGTTAGTTACGGAATGATGCATTACGTAACGAGTAAAGAGACTTGCCGGTAACGAGATTGAACTAGGTATTGAGATACCGACGATCGAATCTCGGGCAAGTAACATACCGATGACAGAGGGAACAACGTATGTTGTTATGCGGTCTGACCGATAAAGATCTTCGTAGAATATGTGGGAGCCAATATGAGCATCCAGGTTCCACTATTGGTTATTGACCGAAACGTGTTTCGGTCATGTCTACATTGTTCTCGAACCCGTAGGGTCCGCACGCTTAAGGTTTCGATGACAGTTATATTATGAGTTTACATGTTTTGATGTACCGAAGGAGTTCGGAGTCCCGGATGAGATCGGGGACATGACGAGGAGTCTCGAAATGGTCGAGACGTAAAGATTCATATATTGTATGATATGGTTAGGCCAAGGGGTCAAGCCCATGAGGCTTTAGGTCGGTGCAAAAGGAGTTTTGCGGAGGCCAGGGGGCCAAACGCCGGAGACCCTGGCGTCTGGCCCCGGGCCAGACGCCGAGGCCCATGGCGTCTGGACCAGACGCCAAGGATTGTGGCGTTTGGTCCTGGAGTCCGAGTGGGACTCTTGCCTTTTGGGAAAAACCGACTTTGAGGAGGCTTTTGCTCCAAGTTTCGACCCTAGGGCTCAACATATAAATAGAGTGGCAGGGCTAGCACCAAAGACACAACAATTGATCCCTTGGATCTCTTAGCCGTGTGCGGTGCCCCCCTCCACCATAGTCCACCTCGATAATATCGTAGCGGTGCTTAGGCGAAGCCCTGCGACGGTAGAACATCAAGATCGTCACCACGCCGTCGGTCGACGAACTCTCCTCGACACTCGGTTGGATCGAGTTCGAGGGACGTCATCAAGCTGAACGTGTGCTAGAACTCGGAGGTGCCGTAGTTTCGGTGCTTGATCGGTCGGGCCATGAAGACGTACGACTACATCAACCGCGTTGTACTAACGCTTCCACTTACGGTCTACAAGGGTATGTAGACAACACTCTCCTCTCTCGTTGCTATGCATCACCATGATCTTGTGTGTGCGTAGGAAAATTTTGAAATTACTACGTTCCCCAACACTGACGGCTGAGGAATACGGACTCGAGTGCCACACGGCTGACCGGTCACCTCGTGGCCGGGATAAAACGGCATATCAGCCCGAATACCAGCCCGCACCCCCACGCCAATACACAACGGCCCGGGGCAATAGGCAGGACCTACAAGATATACTGGAAAACAAGGAAGGATAGCCAAGATCGATCTACGGATCGCGGGGGCGTGCCCCAACACGTAATGATGATCGTTACGCCGGATACACCATTGACAAGTCCGGCCGGGCCGAATACAGCCAACTGGACTCAATCGAATTGCATAGCTACATAGCCCGGCATAGAGGCGCCGCACACCCCCTCTGCTTCACTGACGAAGTGATGGATCATGAATTCCCAAAAGGGTTTAAACCCGTAAACATCGAATCATACGATGGCACAACAACCCCCACAGTATGGATCAAAGATTTCCTTCTCCACATTCACATGGCCCGCGGTGACGATCTACACGCCATCAAGTACCTTCCCCTTAAGCTCAAAGGACCGCAAGGCATCAAGCTAAACAGCTCGCCGCAAATTCCATTGGCAGTTGGGAAAACCGGAGGACGCGTTTCCGACAACTTCTGTGGCACGCATACGCACGACCACCGGATGCCGATGACTTGAGCCACATTACCCAAAAGCCCGGAGAGTCAGCCAGGAAATTCTGGACTCGGTTCCTAACCAAAAAGAACCAAATAGTCGACTGTCCGGACGCCGAAGCCCTGGCGGCCTTCAAGCATAATATCCGTGACGAGTGGCTCGCCCGACACCTTGACCAGGAAAAACCTAAGTCCATGGCGGCCCTCACGACACTCATGACCCGCTTTTGCGCGGGCGAGGACAGCTGGTTGGCTCACAGTAGCACCACACCAATAAATTCAGGCACCTCAGATGTCCGCGACAATAACGGCAAGCCACGGCGCAACAGACATAAGCAACGGAACAACGGTGACAACACCGAAGACACGGCAGTCAACGCCGGATTCAGTGGCTCAAATCCGTCGCAGAAAAGCCGCTCAAAAGAAACAATCAGGAACCGTCCAGTCTGGACCGCATACTTGATCGCTCGTGCCAAATTCATGGCACCCCGGATAAGCCAGCAAACCACACCAATTGAGACTACTGGCTGTTGATAACCCACAAGTATAGGGGATCGCAACAGTTTTTTAGGGTAGAGTATTCAACCCAAATTTATTGATTCGACACAAGGGGAGCCAAACAATATTCTCAAGTATTAGCAACTGAGTTGTCAATTCAACCACACCTGGAAACTTAGTATTTGCAGCAAAGTGTTTAGTAGCAAAGTAATATGATAGTGGTGGTAACGGTAACAAAAGTAAAGACAAAGAAAAGTAATGTTTTGGAATTTTGTAGTGATTGTAACAATAGCAACGGAAAATTAAATAAGCGAGAACCAAGATATGGAAAACTCAGAGGCACCGGATTAGTGATGGATAATTATGCTTTGGATGCGGTTCGTCATGTAACAAAGGTGACATGTAACTAGCTCCAATTCATCAATGTAGTGTAGGCATGTATTCCATATATAGTCATACGTGCTTATGGAAAAGAACTTGCATGACATCTTTTGTCCTACCCTCCCATGGCAGCGGGGTCCTATTGGAAACTAAGGGATATTAAGGCCTCCTTTTAATAGAGAACCGGAACAAAGCATTAGCACATAGTGAATACATGAACTCCTCAAACTATGGTCATCACCGGGAGTGGTCCCGATTATTGTCACTTCGGGGTTGCCCGATCATAACACATAGTAGGTGACTATAGACTTGCAAGATAGGATCAAGAACATACATATATTCATGAAAACATAATAGGTTCAGATCTGAAATCATGGCACTCGGGCCCTAGTGACAAGCATTAAGCATAGCAAAGTCATAGCAACATCAATCTCAGAACATAGTGGATACTAGGGATCAAACCCTAACAAAACTGACTCGATTACATGATAAATCTCATCCAACCCATCACCGTCCAGCAAGCCTATGATGGAATTACTCACGCATGGCTGTGAGCATCATGAAATTGGTGACGGAGGATGGTTGATGATGACGACAGCGAAGAATCCCCCTCTCCGGAGCCCCGAACGGACTCCAGATCAGCCCTCCCGAGAGAGATTAGGGCTTGGCGGCGGCTCCGTATCGTAAAACATGATGATTTCTTTTTTTCTGTTTTTTTCTCCCCGAAAGCCAATATATGGAGTTGGAGTTGGCGTCGGAGGGCCACCAGGGGGCCCACGAGGTAGAGGCGCGCCAGGGGCGCACCCCACCTCGTGAGCAGGTGTGGGCCCCCGGTCTTCATCTTTGGCGAGAATTTTTATTGTTTTTCTAAGGTGTTCCGTGGAGTTTCAGTCATTCCAAAACTTTTATTTTCTCGCACATAAACAACACCATGGCAATTCTGCTTGAAAACAACGCCATCCGGTTAGTTCCATTCAAATTATATAAGTTAGAGTCCAAAACAAGGGCAAAAGTGTTTGGAAAAGTAGATACGACGGAGACGTATCAACTCCCCCAAGCTTAAACCCTTGCTTGTCCTCAAGCAATTTAGTTGACAAACTGAAAGAGAAAAAGAAAAACTTTTACAAACTCTGTTTGCTCTTGTTATTGTAAACATGAAAAGCCAGCATTCAAGTTTCAGCAAATATTATGAACTAACCATACTCACAAAAACACATAGGTCTCATAATTACTCATATCAATAGCATAATCAGCTAGCAAGCCATAATAATAAAACTCGGATGACAACACTTTCTCAAAATAATCATAACATGATATAACAAAATGGTATCTCGCTAGCCCTTTCTGAGACCGCAAAACATAAATGCAGGGCACCTTTAAAGATCAAGGACTGACTAAACATTGTAATTCATGATAAAAGAGATCCAGTCAAGTCATACCCAATATAAACCAATAATAATGAATGCAAACGACAAGCAGTTTCTCCGGTGGTGCTTTTAATAAGAAGGGATGATGACTCAACATAAAAGTAAATGGATAGGCCCTTCGCAGAGGGAAGCAGGGATTTGTAGAGGTGCCAGAGCTCGGTTTTGAAATAGAGATAAATTATATTTTGAGCAGCATACTTTCATTTTCAACATAACAACTAAGAGACGACGATAGCTTCCATGCTAAACAGATTATAGGCAGTTCCCAAACAGAATGGTAAAGTTTATACTCTCCCTCCTCGACAAGCATCAATCCATGGCTTGCTCGAAACAACGAGTGCCTCCAACATTCAACGGGTCCTAAGGGGAGTTTTGTTTGCAATTATTTTGATTTAGTTTGCATAAAGCACGGGACTGGACATCCCGGATACCAGCCATTTTCTCGTGAATGAGGAGCGGAGTCCACTCCTCTTGAGAATAACCCACCTAACATGGAAGATAAGGGCAGCCCTAGTTGACATATGAGCTATTCGAGCATGCAAAACAAAATTTTTATTTGAAGGTTTAGAGTTTGGCACATACAAATTTACTTGGAACGGCAGGTAAATACCGCATATAGGAAGGTATAGTGGACTCATATGGAATAACTTTGGGGTTTAAGGAGTTTGGATGAACAAGCAGTATTCCCGCTTAGTATAGGTGAAGGCTAGCAAAAGACTGGAAGCGAATTAATCGAGAGAGCGACAACAATCGAAACATGCATTAAAATTAATTTACACCGAATACAAGCATGAGTAGGATATATCTACCATTAACATAAATATCATGAAGGCTATGTTGATTTGATTCAACTACATGCGTTCCTCCTGTCGCTCATGGCCCATGTAGGCCCATTAACCCCCGGGGGGGTTCCGGTAACCCCCCGGTACTCCGGTAAAATCCCGATTTCACCCGGAACGTTTTCGATATCCAAATATAGGCTTCCAATATATCAATATTTATGTCTCGACCATTTTGAGACTCCTCGTCATGTCCGTGATCACATCCGAGACTCCGAGCAACCTTCGATACATCAAAACTTATAAACTCATAATAAAACTGTCATCGTAACGTTAAGCGTGCAGACCCTACGGGTTCGAGAACTATGTAGACATGACCTAGAACTATTCCCGGTCAATAACCAATAGCGGAACCTGGATGCTCATATTGGCTCCTACATATTCTACGAAGATCTTTATCGGTTAAACCGCATAACAACATACGTCGTTCCCTTTGTCATCGGTATGTTACTTGCCAGAGATTCGATCGTCGGTATCCCAATACCTAGTTCAATCTCGTTACCGGCAAGTCTCTTTACTCGTTATGTAATGCGTCATCCCGCAACTAACTCATTAGTCACATTGCTTGCAAGACTTATAGTGATGTGCATTACAGAGAGGGCCCAGAGATACCTCTCCGATAATCGGAGTGACAAATCCTAATCTCGATCAACATGTACCTTTGGATACACCTATAGAGCTCCTTTATAATCACCCAGTTACGTTGTGACGTTTGGTAGCACACGAAGTGTTCCTCCGGTAAACGGGAGTTGCATAATCTCATAGTCATAGGAACATGTATAAGTCATGAAGAAAGCAATAGCAACATACTAAACGATAAAGTGCTAAGCTAACAGAATGGGTCAAGTCAATTACATCATTCTCCTAATGATGTGATCCCGTTAATCAAATGACAACTCATGTCAATGGTTAGGAAACACAACCATCTTTGATCAACAAGCTAGTCAAGTAGAGGCATACTAGTGACACTATGTTTGTCTATGTATTCACACATGTATTATGTTTCCGGTTAATACAATTCTAGCATGAATAATAAACATTTATCTTGAAATAAGGAAATAAATAATAACTTTATTATTGCCTCTAGGGCATATTTCCTTCAGGCTCGCTGAGGGAGTCCTGTATTAGGGGGTGTCCGGATGGCCGGACTATCATCGTTGGCTGGACTCCTAGACTATGAAGATACAAGATTGAAGACTTCGTCCCGTGTCCGGATGGGACTTTCCTTGGCGTGGAAGGCAAGCTTGGCGATACAGATATGTAGATCTCCTACCATTGTAACCGACTCTATGTAACCCTAACCCTCTTCGGTGTCTATATAAACCGGAGGGTTTTAGTCCATAGGACGAACAACAGTCATACCATAGGCTAGCTTCTAGGGTTTAGCCTCTTTGATCTTGTGGTAGATCTACTCTTGTACTACCCATATCATCAATATTTATCAAGCAGGAGTAGGGTTTTACCTCCGCCGAGAGGGCCCGAACCTGGGTAAAAACATCGTGTCCCTTGTCTCCTGTTACCATCCGCCTAAACGCACAGTTCGGGACCCCCTACCCGAGATCCGCTGGTTTTGACACCGACATTGGTGCTTTCATTGAGAGTTCCTCTGTGTCGTCGCCATCAGGAAGGATGCCTCGTCCCGTCTTTAAAGACGGCACCGTTGCTAAAGGAGCTTTGGCCATCGGCCAAACTCTCCGGCTAGGCGGTTTTCTTATGACCGCCTGTTCGGCCGCCGCGCCGACGATGACTTCTCGGGTCATCAAAAGCAATCTTCACGTCAACTCAGAACTCGCCGAGCAGCTAGATCCGATGGAGCTCTCCTCCTTAAACGAGCTCTTGGATCGCATCGCCGCCCTGGGAGTCGCTACAGACTACGATCAGATTGGGCCTAAAACTGATCTGAGAGAGATCAACTCTCCCCAGGCCACCCACCACGTTGATGTGGGGGAGTAACAGTACGGCGACCCTTCTTCTATAGTAAGGACTAGCTATGTCCGGATTCCCGACCCCTCCATGCCGGATTCCCGCGAACGGACGGACGTCGATCAAGTCCTGAACCTAAAGTTAGGCAGCGGGCTGGATTCATTGGACAATATCCAAAAACCCAAGCTTCCAAGCTCGGAAACTTTTCGGCCCTTGAGTCTTAGATTGGACGGTCTTAGATTGGACGGGGTTCTGAGTTTACTTCCACCCGCCCACCCAAACATAAGTGATCTATCCCGAATCCGGCCATCGAGCTCCTCCTGTTTGACATAACCTAGAAGCCACGGCGAGCTATTAAGTTGCAAGTTTTGGCCGACTTCGTCGCCGAATGGACTGAAGCCGAACTCCCTAAAGAGTACGACGCATGTTCCAATTGGATCATGCACTTCGACGCTCCAAAATATTGGCCGGCCTGGGGGTTGGCGTCGTCCTGACGTCCCCAACCGGAGACACAGTTCAATACATACTCCAGATAATGTACATGGACTCCAATAACGCAGCCGAATACGAGGCCCTTCTACATGGCCTCCGGATGGCGGTCTCCATGGGCATTAAACGCCTAGAGGTGCGCGGGGATTCGAACCTCGCGATATCCCAAATAAATGGAGACTTCGACGCCAAGGATCCGAAAATGGCAGCTTACCGTAACGTCGTCCTAAAAATGTCAGCTCGGTTTGAAGAGCTTGAATTTCACCATATAGCCCGGGATAATAACCAGGCGGCGGACGTATTGGCACGCATTGGCGCAAAGCGCGATGCCGTCCCTCCCAATATCTTCCTAGAGCGGCTGTTCAAGCCATCTGTACTATGGGAAGGGGAGTCAGGAAACAACAATCCGGACCCAACCGCACCACCCAACACCGAACATTCTGACACAATCGGTGGTTCTGCCAATGAAATAACACATTCAGCCCACGAAATAATGGCAGTCATTGCCCCATGGACGGAACCATTCCTAGCCTACTTAACTAGGCAGGAACTTCCCGAGGACCAAAACGAGGCCCGCTGCATAGTACGGCGATCTAAAGCCTATAAGGTCCATGAGGGAGAGTTTTATAAGAAAAGCACAACCGGAGTCCTTCAAAGGTGTATCTCCGAAGAGGAAGGGCGAAATCTTCTGGCTGAAATTCATGCCGAACTCGGTGGGCACCACGCCGCAGCCCGGGTCCTTGTAGGCAAGGCCTTCCGTACAGGATTTTATTGGCCGATGGCCCGGGCAGATGCTCAGGACTTGGTCCAACGATGCGTCGGATGCCAGCTCTTTGCTAATCAAAGCCACATGCCACCTACTGCCCTCAAAACTATACCCATCACCTGGCCGTTCGCGGTTTGGGGGCTTGATATGGTTGGACCCCTTAAAGGAGGAACCCACAAGCAAAAATACCTATTGGTCATGTTGGATAAATTCACCAAATGGATAGAGGCCAAGCCAGTCAAGACGGCCGAATCCGGACCCGTGATAGACTTCATATCAGGGGTAGTACACCGTTACGGCGTCCCCCATAGCATGATCACTGATAACGGCACGAACTTCACGGCCGACGAGGTTAAACTCTGGTGCAAAAACATGGGCATCAAGCTCGACTACGCTTCAGTCTATCACCCTCAAACTAACAGTCAAGTCGAACGAGCAAATGGTCTAATCATGAGTGGCATTAAACCCAGATTAGTGCGGTCCCTCAAGGAATCTAACATGCACTGGGTAGAGGAGCTCGACTCCGTACTCTGGGGGCTGCGGACCACGCCGAATCGCACTACCGGATTCACACCATTTTTTATGGTATACGGCGCAGAGGCAGTTTTGCCCTGCGACATAATTCATGACTCACCTCGCGTGCGCATGTACGAAGAAAGAGAAGCCGAGATGGATCGGCAGGACAGTTTGGACACCTTGGAGGAGGAGCGCGACGTGGCAAAAGCTCGTTCCGCATTCTATCAACAGCAGGCTCGAAGATACGAAAGCAGAAAAGTATGGGCCAAAGCTTACAATATTGGCGAATTAGTTCTACGCCTGTCGGACAAGAAAAAGGACAAACTCAAGCCCAAATGGGAGGGTCCCTTCATCATCGACCAAGTCCTGACCGGCGGAGCATACCGTCTGCGGAACGCATCGGATAACCGACTTGAGCCAAACCCATGGAACGCAGCCCGTCTCCGAAGATTCTACGCCTAGCGCCGGACTCTGAGTTCTTCTCCTTCCTCCGTCTATATTTTATACTTTAACTGTCTTTTATTTCTCTCCTTCTCCCTCCTTTTTTCTGAAGCCGTTGAAGGCCTGCTTATGCGCACTATTCGCACACACTTGACGCGTTATCCGCGCTCAGTATACCTGGGGGCTTCTTTAACAGAAGCTTATTTATACGGGCTTTATGCCCAACACATGTGTCACACTTCCGCATGTACCTTTTATTCACCATTATATGCATCGATATGACTTAAGTTTTGGCCAAGCTGGGTTGCCTGGCTCCTGTGCTTACCCCTACGTTCCCGATTGTTCGGCTAGGTGGTAAACGGAGCACCTCTGCGATTGTTACTGCCAGGTCAGCCGGACGTGTACCTCAGACTGGGTGAAGCTGAAAGCTAGCATTCTTAAGGCAATATTCGGTCGGTGAACTAAAAGACAAATTCTTACTTATTCATTTATCTGCCCCCAGATGTTTTTCTGCTTTTTTCGCAGTCCGGACATGCACTTTAGGGCATGCCGCCCAGGGAAAGGAACCCCTAACGGAACTATTCTCCCTGGAAGATGTTTCTTACTAACCATGTAATATAACATAACTAGTTGGGCACTTGTATGATAAAGCACTCATGAACCCTACGCCTGGTATCCACGCATGCCCCGGTTCTTACATAACCGCGAGGGTATTCAGACACACTCCGGACTGTCGGGTCCCGAGGCTGAAGCGAAAAGGTCCGCTACGACAAACGATCTACAATCCGGCTAGAAGGCATTTTACATGTCATTTTAAATTACATAGTCAAATTGACTGATTGTATTCCTCTTCAATACCATCTAATAGGCTGTCTAGTTTACAGTCCTGCTGGGAATACTTTGCGGCCAACTCTACTTGGCCGTACACTAAGCTCACAGGGGTCTCCTTCCCATCAGGCCCAAAGGTCCGACCTCGGCCATGTGGTTTGGGTCGGCCTTCGTGTACCGTGTCTTCACCATGGCCCAGGCCTCCCTGGCGCCTTGACGGCCGGCCGATATCTTCCATAGCCGGAAGCGCCGCCGTGCTCCCTGAAGCTTCTCTGCAAGCTCTCCAAGGCCTTCGGGTAGGGAGATGGATGGCCACAAGGCCTGGGCGACTCCTCTCATCACCTGCCAAACTCGTTCGTGCAGTTGCAGCAGCTCGGGAAGTAGGTCACCGTTGAACTGGAATTTCTCTGCAGGACGACACGTGAGCATACCTACGAGATATATTTTGTTAATCGACTTCCTCGTCAACTCTTCTTTTCATAAGTTCGCCAAGCACTTACTATAAATGCCGCGACGGTTACCGATTCTCCTTAACGGAGTCAGACAGCTGGGCACGAACATCTTTTAGTTCCTTACCCAGCTGGGTGTTGGCATCTTGGAGGTTATTTTTATCTTGCCGCACCCTTGTAAGCACATTCTTGCCGGCTTTTAACCAGCCCAGGAGCTGTTGCTTGTCCGGATCTACCCCGGCGCCATCTGCAATGTTATTGTCAGACTTATACACACGCCACACTTCGCAAACTACTTCTCTTTTAAAGCGTATATTACCGTGAGGGGTCTCTGGGCTTCCCTGTCATGCTAGTGCGGCCTCAAGTTGGGCCTTGCACTCTTGAAGCTCCCGGACAGTTGTGTATTCTTTTCTCAGAAGATCCTCAGATAACAAATGATCCTTAAATCAGTTATTCTAACTATTTTAAGTCTCGGGGGCTACTGGCATATATAACTGTCAAAATCCCTCACCCGTATGTTTTTCACATACTGCTTCGTGGCTCTGGCTAGACCATCTTGAGCGGCATGGAGGTGCGCATCTTCCGAATTAAAGGCATTCAATGCCTCTTGGGAGAAACATGTGTCACGAAGAATTGTCCGGCGGCGCCTGTGATTCATGGCACTCTCCACCTCAGATTTGCTGGCGGACAATCTATCGGCATCCTCCGTTGGAGGAGCATCTGACGCGCGCCTTGTGTTCGCCTCCCCCGCCGGACATGGCGTTGGAGACTAGCTGGCGGAGGCTCGATTGGCAACCTCTCCAGGCACAGTCCAGCGAGCGCTATTTTTCCTGAAAAGATCACGGACGTTAGTATGCCTTCTAGGAATCTTTCCCTGAAACACGGCGGCGCACCATACCGTTGCGGCGACGTCTCGATCCGCACCGCACTTCTTTTCTGCCTGCTGGGCCGAGCTGCCCCTTGTTGGCCAGCCGCCGCGGGCTCGGCTTCCCGCCTCAAAGGCACCTCCTGCGGAACACCATTGGTATGCGGTGATCAGAAATAAGCACGGATGGGTCATGGTATCAGGACTTCGGTCAAAGTTACCTGGGAAGCTGGAAATATTTCGGGGTAGTCGGCCGTAATGGCGACCAAAGCATTGTCGATGCTAAGTTGGTGGAACACCCCATCGATCAGCTCCACCTTTATGTCTGGATCCTCTTCGGAGGCCGGATCGAGGGACCGTTCCGGATCCTCGGGTTGTGGAGGCGGGCTGGGTATATCCTCTACAGCCCGGCGCAGTTCCTGCGTCAAAATCACAAAATGAGATACTTAACCATGGGAATGGGGATCGGATAGGCAAAAAGAAATGTCCGCTTACCCATCTTCGAGGATTGTTCATAGAAAATCCGTTCAGTGGACTAACACGGAGAAAATCCTCCTTTTCCCGTTTGTACAGGCCGGACAAGATCTTCACCAGATCGGCGACCGATCCCGGCCCCTTACGGCCATGACGGGTGGCATCATCCTCACCATTGAAATTCCACATGGGGTCACTACTAGGGAAAACCTTATACACAGAATGTTACCAGTAGCGCTTGTTAAAATGAGGCGCTACTGCCACTTAGCAGTAGCGTGTCTTCCAGAACCGCGCTACTGTTACCCGCTTAGCAGTAGCGCTGCAGGAACAGAAAGCGCTACTACTATAATTGCCACACCGTTCCCGACGTGCTAGGTATAGTAGTAGCACCCTTCTATGAACAGCGCTACTACTACGGATTTTAGCAGCAGCGCGTTTTTCCTCTCCACGCTACAGTTAAAGCTATTTTCACCTAACCCCCCGGGCGGCCTGATTCCCTCTCCTCTGCTTCCTCCCCCAATTCTTCTCTACTATTCCTCGTCGCCTCCGCCTCGCCGCCGTCTTCCCCCGACCCTGCCTCGCCGTCGTCTCCCCCGACCCCGCCTCGCCGCCGTCTCTCCTGACCCCGCCTCGCTGCCGTCTCCCCCGACCCCTCCTCGCCGCCGTCTCCCTCGACCCGCCTCGCCGCCGTCTCCCCCGACCCCGCCTTGCTGCCGTCTCCCCCGACCCTGCCTCGCCGTGCCTCGGTGCCGCCGTCTCCCCCGACCCCATCTCTCTCCCCGCCCTCTGTAAGCACTCTCCCTTTTCCCTCTTCTCTGCTTAGTATGAACCCTAGCTATTTAGTGCTAGTTAGTATGAACCCTAGGCTATTTTTAGTGCTAGTTAGTTAATTACATAGATGGTAATTAGGGCAGTAGTTCCTAGGTACTAATTAGTTAGTAAGAACTAGGTACTAATTAGGTACTAGAATATTTTTATTCATAGTAAGTTTATTTTTAGTAAAAACTAGTTGAATTAATAGAACTAGTTATTAAGAACTTATTTCTTTTTTTAGTTAAAGCAATTTTTCCCGCCTCGACGTGGACGATGCCTATCCCGCATCCTCGTCGTCGAGTCGGCGAAGGATGACACCTGTTTGACCAGATCGGCCATGTCTGGGACTAGGCTCCGCCGGGGTGGTACTGGGAGGCGCTACCTACCGGGGGGCACAGGTTGGTGAGGAGCCAGCCTGTCGTTGACCCGAACCTTCTTTGGTGGCGGTCGTGTGGGTCAGTGATGATCCAGAGGCTCGAGGACTCTGTGGAGGTGGTGCGTCACCGTGTCAGTGAGGTGGACGCGCACGTCCGTCGCTACTTGTTTGCGTTGGAGCACAGGCCGTTCTCCAATACCTGGCAGGTTCTCCGGGGATCTCACTGGAGCTATGATCCCGTGATGGTTCCTTCTCTGTGGGTGTCCACCGCCCGCACCGATACCCGTTGTGTGCTAGGGTTTTAGTTGTATTAGTGATGTTATATGTATGACACTATTCGTGATGTATTAGTGATAATGTTCAACGATGTACGGACGCATGAGATGATTTACTCTTGCTTATTGAATGCATGCTAATTTGAGTCCTATAAGATATTTTGAAATGTATATCTTGTGTTGCTAAATATCCAAGTGGCCGGTCATGTTTGCAGGTTACACCTCCGAGTGGCCTATGTTTTGCCGGAGTGTTGATTCATTTCCGTTCCGGCAAATTTCAGGCGCCCATATGTCCTATTTTAGCAAAGGTCATGCCGGATTTTTCCGTGAATTTTGGCAGACTTGTGCGAATATGTAGGAAATATCGAGTGCCCCGGATTTGTGTGTTGAGTATCTTGGTAGTTGTCTTCGATCGATTTTCAATTAATGTTTTAACTATGAACATAGGAAATGTCTGACGACGAAAAGGATTTCGGTATTTGCAAATACCGCTAAGACGAGTGTGGCTTGTCTGACGGAATCTTCCTAGATGATGATAGGCGCTCAAAGATCAAGTCGACGAGAACTTCCAATTGGATACAGTAAGTCACAACGACAAGTCTTTTTTCGTAATTAAGCATGACATCTGCTTCATTTTCTTCAACTTATATTTTTTTACTATTCTACTAGCATATCCCCTACCATGCAAGAGTTTTTGTATTGGATAAGATAGGTTTCAGTCATAGTACGGAGGAAAAGAAAGTTTACTTGAAGACCGAGCATGGTTATATTTTCCATGTAAAATTATACAATTCAGACGACTACACCTATTTTGGATGCAAAACATGGCGAGCACTATGCAAGACTTATGCATTTGAGCCTGATATGGTTATCACCTTTGATATTCGTCCGGAAGATGATATTGAAGGTAATACCGATATCTGGGTCGATGTGCAGACGCCTCCAGTTATACCATTATGTAAGTTTCTCAACCATATTTATGTGTTTGATATTGTTTATTCAAAAATAGCTGACAACTAATTTGTATTGTTAGCTTATTTCGGTGCAAGCAAACATGTCCAGCGCTTGGTAGACAGGACCGTATACTGTCCTGGGGCTGAACCCAACTGTGAGGAGCTCAGTCATTATGTTTCATGGCTTGAGGATCTTAAAACTGTCAAGACAAATTTTCTTCCTACATTTAGAAATGTTAGTACTGAAAATGTGCGACCAATAGTGTTCGTAATGAACTACGGTCACATCTATTTAGGAAGGATGGTAAGATTTTTACTATTTGTCATCAGTGCATCTTTTCCATTATTTTTGAAGCTAAACTTCATTGCTAAGTATGTTACCATACGATGTTCTTCAACAGGGACTCCCGATGAATGTTGTGCCTTATGGGATCGAGACTAAAGGTACCATGAGTATTATCACCACGCCAATATATCCTCAGATTACTTTAGTGCATTCAAGATTAGCGACGGATGCTTAATAGTGCAAGACTGGACCAAATATGTGATGGGGGAGCGCAGAGAAGTACTAGGGGGCAGCAAACAGATGCGCTACCCACGATTAGGAGACAGGTTCATCTGCATGCTCCAGTTTGATCAAGGAGGAGAGCTATACATGTTTTATGTTATTTTACCTAAGAGAAAGCAGCAGGAGTGATTAGCTAGCTAGAAATGAGTTTGAGGATGATGATGTGCTACACTATTACTATGATGATAAAATAGCTAGTGTTGGTGGTAATGACTATGATGATTATTATTAGCTAGTGTTAGTGCTGATTAAATAAATACTGTTGGTGGTAATGACTATGATGATGATTAAATAGCTTGTGTCAAGGATTAGATTCAAGTGGAGGCAACATGTGGTGCACATCGAAAGTACTACTAGTCCAAACTAGATCAAGTTTGGATTAGTAGTATACTTTTGACATGCACCACATATTGCCTCCACTTGAACCTAGTCCACCTTCATTTGACACACTGTTATGGACATAATGATGTAAACCTCATAACTGGTATTGTACCAATATTTGTACGATGGCGCATAAATACACTAAAAATAGAAAAATAAAAAAATACTAGTAGCGATGGACGAAAACACGCCGCAAGTAGTTACCTTAGCAATGAGCGTGGTATCAACAAACGCTGCAGTTATTTGTCCTAGCAGATGGCGCGTGCGGCACGCAGCGTTCTATCGCTAAGCAATAGCTGTAGCGCCTTATTAGTAGCGCGGCCTCCCGTGCTACTAGTGGACACAAAACCCGCGCTACTGCTAGGGTTTTCCCTAGTAGTGGGTGGCCCCTATACTGGAGCGGCTGCACCCCCCACATAATGCATGTGGCCATGACTCCGATCATGGTCAGTCCGGAATGAGCTAGTAACCTTATTCGACTCATCAGGTAGAGGACATCCCTGTCACTTTCCCTCTGGGGGCTCCGCGGGCGCCAGCTTAGGCGTTTCTTCAAAGGAGCATTACTGAACTCCGGGAGGCCGATCCGAACAGGATCCGGCAGCGGGACGTCTTCCATGTAAAACCATTCCGAGGGCCAGTCTTCGAACGCCTTCTTCGGGGTTCCGGATAGATATCCGGTCCTGGCGATGCGCCATAGTTCGGCTCCGCCCACTTGATATATCGACCCCTCATGAGAACGGGGTACAAGGCAAAACAATCTCTTCCATAGCGCGAAATGAGCCTCGATGCCCAAAAACAGCTCGCAAAGGGCGACGAAGCCTAAAATATGCAGAATGGAGGCAGGCGTAAGGTTGTGCAACTGGAGGCCATAGAACTCCAGGAGCCCCGGGAGAAATGGATGAATTGGAAATACGAGCCCTCTTATCAAATAAGAGACAAAGCATACCCGCTCTCCTTTGGAGGGATCGGGGACGCTCTCCGCCTGCTTTCCGCCCTTGTAGGTGGCGAGTCCAGCTCGAACCGGAACCATAAAGGCTGGGGGAAGAAATCCCTTGGTTTGGAGCGTCACTAACTCACTGTGCAGGACTGAGCATCTCTCCCAATCTCCAGGCTGAGGGCTGGGAGCGCGAGAGGAGGAACCGCGTCGACTGTCCATGATGGAATGGATTTTTGTCAGAGGCGCTCCGATGAATGCTCGTGGAGGGAGGATGGTGTGATTCGGATCTAGATCCCCGTCTCTTTTATAGGCGGCTCATTTGCGCAGCTAGGGGGGTAAATGTAAAGATACCCTGGCTTTTCGCATTCGGTTGACATGTGGAACATGGCCATTATTGGGCGTGGAAGCCAAGGAGTGCAGCATTTATAAGAAGTCGAACACTATTCGACAAGTATATGGAATTTGGAGAAGAACCCGCCTTGCAATGCCGAAGACAATCAACGCACCGGACTCGTCATCATTGAAGCCTGGTTCGGGGGCTATTGAGGGAGTCCTGGATTAGGGGGTGTCCGGATGGCCGGACTATCATCGTTGGCCGAACTCCTAGACTATGAAGATACAAGATTGAAGACTTTGTCCCGTGTCCGGATGGGACTTTCCTTGGCGTGGAAGGCAAGCTTGGCGATACGGATATGTAGATCTCCTACCATTGTAACCGACTCTGTGTAACCCTAACCCTCTTCGGTGTCTATGTAAACCGGAGGGTTTTAGTCCGTAGGACGAACAACAATCATACCATAGGCTAGCTTCTAGGGTTTAGCCTCTTTTATCTCGTGGTAGATCTACTCTTGTACTACCCATATCATCAATATTAATCAAGCAGGAGTAGGGTTTTACCTCCACCGAGAGGGCCCGAACCTGGGTAAAAACATCGTGTCCCTTGTCTCATGTTACCATCCGCCTAGACGCACAGTTCAGGACCCCCTACCCGAGATCCACCGGTTTTGACACCGACACTCGCCCTCCCTAGCGAGGGGCCGCCTGCCCGAATCCGGAACCATTGGAGGTGCCGGTACATTATCCGGCTGAGAGCCCGGCTTGCTGCGGCTCTCGTCGGCACGATCCGCGAGGATCTTATACCCCACGTGCCCGGCGTCTGGAATTTCACCTTGGGGCGTCTCCAGAGTCACCTCCCCCTGCTCTGGGAGCCTTTGGGACAACACCTCCGTGTCGTCCGCAGGCCGAGGGGTAGTGGCCATCGGGAGCGAGTTCATCGCCGAATCACTCAAGGACCCATCCGAAGAGGATACCTCGGGATGGACCCTAGCAGGACTGCATATACGTGTTCGGCGTTATAACAGACTATGAAGGGAAGTTGCACTAAAGTATAACAGAGTGCAGGTACTTACGATCTTACTAGGGGTTTCCCCTGGGCAGCCACTCCTCCTCGCTATAGGCGGCCGTGGTGGAGTAATCCGGAAGGGGCGCCTTTCCCTTCTTGGGCGTCCTAGCCTCCCCCTCCGGGGCGGCTTTCCTCTTCTTCTCCTCCCCAGTGCGGGGAGGCGGAGTTTCCTCGTGTTTCGCCCCGCCTCCGTGGGAGGAATCTGCCTCGTCGTCTTCGGATGACGAGGGTATGACGGCCTTGCGCCGGGGACCCTTCCTGGTCCCCTGGACCACCTTCTTAGGCCCCTCGTCCTCTCCGGATGGGGCGGCCCTTTCCTCTTCCTCCTCCCCTTTGAGGGAGGAGTGTGCCTCGTCATCTTCGGACGAGGCGTCCGGTACGACCTTACACCGGAGACCCTTCCTAGTCCCCGGGGCCTTCTTTTTGGCCTTCTTTTCCGGCGCCTTGTAGGGTGCTGGGACTAGCATCTCCGTCAGGAGAGCGTCTGCTAGACCTTCTGGCAGTGGAGTCGGACAGTCGATCCTCTCCGTCGTATCCACGTACTCCTGATTAAGTACACACGATGACTTAAGTCCTCCCATGAGTACGCTGGAAAAAACTACCTCTGGTGATAGTCAGGAAACTCACCGGATGGGGGAGCCACGTGGCGTGAAGTCTGCGGTCCTCGGATGTGGGAGAAGGTATTTCGGAGGCCTTGAATAGCGCCTTCCATGCATCCTTGTGTATCACGCCGTAGAGCTCTCGAAGTGTCTGGTGTTCGGCCGGCACGAACTCCCACAGATTAAACGCCCGTCTTTGGCACGGAAGAATTTGGCGGACTAGCATGACCTGGACCACATTGACAAGCTTGATTCCTTCATATTCTTGATACAGTTTTGAAGTCCGGTCAGCTCCACAGGCTCGCCCCAGGCCAGGCCCTTCTTTTCCCAGGAGGTGACCCGCATGGGAATTCGGATCGAATTGGGGCGCCAAGACACATTAGCGTCGCGTGGCTCGGTGATATAGAACCACCCCGATTGCCACCCTTTCATGGTCTCTGCGAAGGAGCCGTCGAGCCAGGTAATATTGGGCATCCTGCCCACCATGGCGCCTCCGCACTCCACTTGTTGGCCACTTACGATCTTCGGCTTCACGCAAAAGATTCATAGCCACAAGCCGAAGTGAGGCTCGATGCAGAGGAAGGCCTCGCACACGACGATAAACGCCGAGATGTTGAGGACGAAATTTGGGGCTAGATCATGGAAATCTAGCCCGTAGTAGAACATGAGCCCGCGGACAAATGGATGAAGTGGAAATCCTAGTCCACGGACGAAGTGGGCGAGAAACACGACCCTCTCATGGGGTTCCGGAGTTGGAATGATCTGCCCTGCGTCCGGTAGCCGGTGCGCGATGTCTGCGGCCAAGTATCCGGCCGCCCGGAGCTTCGCAATATGCTCCTCCTTCACGATGGAGGCCACCCACTTGCCTCCTGCTCCGGACATGTTTGGTTGTGCAGAGAAGGCGTGGACTAGGGCGCTGGAGCTCGAGGAGGCAAGAATGGATAAGCGAAGGAGGAAGAAGGCGTGGGTGAAAATGGGGAACCCTTATCCCTTTATAGAGGCCACGAAAGCGGTGCACCTCCCCACTTGCCCGTTGAGGGTCGCTTATTTCCCAAGCGCCAGGATTGATGGCGCCGTTGGGTTACCCATACCCGTATTGATGGGAATCCCGTGATAAGGGGACATGATCTCTGCTTTGACAAGACATGCCGAGGAAACCGCCTCGCAATATGCGCTATGTCTGGTTGTGGGAAAACGGTTCGAATAATAACCCGACCGTAGTGTCGTGTCCTGTTGTCTAAAGTTGTCAGCATATTACATTTGTGAAATATCATTCTCTCTACGGTGGTATGTGAAGTTCATCCTGCAGATCCGGACATGGTTTAAGTGTTTGATAATTACTTCGGAGTATTCGGAGATGGAACCCGCCTTGCAATGCCGAAGAAAAACTGCACGCCGGACTCATCGTCATTGAAGCCTGGTTCAGGGGCTACTGAGGGAGTCCTGGATTAGGGGGTATCTCGATAGCCGGATTATATACTTTGGCCAGACTGTTGGACCATAAAGATACAAGACTCAAGACTTCATCCCGTGTCCAGATGGGACTCTCCTTTGCGTGGAAGACAAGCTTGGCGATCCGGATATTATATTTCCTTCTTTGTAACCGACTCCATGTAAACCCTAGCCCTCTCCGGTATCTATATAAACCAGAGAGTTTAGTCCTTAGAGACATAATCATAATCATCATAGGCTAGCTTCTATGGTTTAGCCTCTATGATCTCGTGGTAGATCAACTCTTGTAACACTCATATCATCAATATCAATCAAGCAGGAAGTAGAGTTTTACCTCCATCAAGAGGGCCCGAACCTGGGTAAAACATCATGTCCCTTGCCTCCTGTTACCATTAGCCTTAGACGCACAGATCGGGACCCCCTACCCGAGATCCGCCGGTTTTGACATCGACATCGTCCTCGGGAATATCAAGAATAACAAAGTCTGTTAAGATAGTGACATTTGCAAACACAACAGGCACATCCTCACAAATACCTACAGGTATAGTAGTTGTTTTATCAGCCATTTGCAAAGATATTTCAGTAGGTGTCAACTTATTCAATTCAAGTCTACGATATAAAGAGAGAGGCATAACACTAACACCGGCTCCAAGATCACATAAAGCAGTTTTAACATAATTTCTTTAATGGAGCATGGTATAGTTGGTACCCCTGGGTCTCCAAGTTTCTTTGGTATTCCACCCTTAAAAGTATAATTAGCAAGCATGGTGGAAATTTCAGCCTCCGTATCTTTCTTTTATTTGTAATGATATCCTTCATATATTTAGCATAAGGATTTAATTTAAGCATATCAGTTAAGCGTATACGTAAGAAAATAGGTCTAATCATTTCAGCAAAGCGCTCAAAATCCTCATCATCCTTTGTCTTGGATGGTTTAGGGGGAAAGGGCATGGGATTCTGAAACCATGGTTCTCTTTCTTTACCGTGCTTCCTAGCAACAAAGTCTCTTTTATCATAACGTTGATTCTTTGATTGTGGGTTATCAAGATCAACAGCAGGTTCAATCTCTATATCAGTATTATTGCTAGGTTGAGCATCAACATGAACATAATCATTAAAATTATCACTAGGTTCATGTTCATCACCAGATTGTGTTTTAGCATCAGAAATAGAAATATCATTGGGATTCTCAGGTGTGTCTATAACAGGTTCACTAGAAGCATGCAAAGTCCTATTATTTTTCTTTTTCTTCTATTTAGAAGAACTAGGTGCCTCTAAATTATTTCTCTGAGAATCTTGCTTGATTCTCTTAGGGTGGCTTTCAGGATACAGAGGTTCCTGAGTCATTCTACCAGCTCTAGTAGCCACTCTAATAGAAAAATCATGTTTACTATTTAGTTCATCGAGCAAATCACTTTGAGATTTAAGTACTTGCTCAGCTTGAGTGGTAACCATAGAAGCATATTTGCTAATGAGTTTAAGTTCACCTTTAACTCTAGCCATATAATCACTCAAGCGTCCTATCTTGAAAGCATTTTTCTTTAATTCTCTACCAACATAAGCATTAAAACTTTCTTGTCTAGCCATAAAGTCATCAAATTCATCTAGCACTGGCTATGAAATTTAGTAGACGGAATTTCAACTTTATCATATTTATAGAGAGAATTTACCTTTACTACCTGTGTCGGGTTATAAAGACAATGTGGTTCTTTGACAGACGGTAAATTAAGACCATATATTTCTTCAATAGGAGGTAAATTCTTAACATCTTCAGCTTTAATGCCTTTTTCTTTCATAGATTTCTTTGCCTCTTGCATATCTTCAGGATTGAGAAATAGAACACCCCTCTTCTTTGGAGTTGGTTTAGGAATAGGCTCAGGAGTTGGCTCAATTGGATCAGGAATTGGCTCAGGAAGATTCCAATTATTTTCATTAGTAAACATATTATTCAATAGTAATTCAGCTTTGTCGACTGTTCTTTCCTTGAAAACACAACCAGCACAACTATCCAAGTAGTCCTTGGAAGCATCGGTTAGTCCATTATAAAAGATATCAAGTATTTCATTTTTCTTAAGAGGACACTACTAGGGAAAAGCCTAGCAGCAGCGCGGGTTCTAGGTGTATCAGTAGCGCGGGGACCGGCGCTACTAATAAGGTGCTACAGCTAACTCAGAGTAGCAGCGTAGCGCGCGCCTCTGCGCCATCGATATACAAGTGTAGCAGCAGCGTTTTCTGACAGGAGCTCACGCTCGCTAATAGCTATAGCGCTTCTCCCGTCATGCGCTCTCGCTACTACCGCCTGCTGCTAACTTTTCTCCACTGCCATCGCTAATTTTAGTAGTTTTTTGTTTTTTTGGCATATTTGTTTTGTATTTGAACAGGCTTTATAGAAGAATCTTTAGCACATACAAATGTCATCATGATACACATACAAATGCTTGCGAGACCACAAATGTAATCATAGCATATACATACAAATAGTCTCATCATAATCATCATCCAACACAAAGTGGTATCTTGTCATCATCTCGAAAATAGCGATA
Source organism: Aegilops speltoides (assembly GCA_021437245.1). Classification (NCBI taxonomy): domain Eukaryota; kingdom Viridiplantae; phylum Streptophyta; class Magnoliopsida; order Poales; family Poaceae; genus Aegilops; species Aegilops speltoides. The sequence continues at coordinate 88,923,549 of CM038147.1, read as the reverse complement.
CATGCAAGTCTCGAATACTTGCAACTACAACGTCATCCATCTAAACAAAGGTATACGCTATGAGTGAGAGCGGAACTATGCAGTACATGAGGTGGCGGTTACGAGTCCTCTCTCGCGCTAGCGTGAACCTCAAGTAACTAGCTTCTCCTTCTTGTCTGCTTTTGAAGCCTTTATGGCTGGCGCCCGAGAACCCATTCACTTGCGCCTGACACTCATGCCACTCGTTGTACACCCCCGGAACCTTCCCTTTGTACACGACATAGAACTTCCATCTCGCCATCAAGAAACTAGGTACCTATTAGAGATGCATGTTCATGAAGAGAATGTACAATCATATATATGCAACAAAATATACTAGAGCAACACCGAAAAGGAAAGGGTTAGCAACTAGATGCAACATACAGTACGCAAACTAATTAACTAGAGGTACGCAGGTCATCATACGCAAACTAACAAAGTAGCCTTATGCAAGTTCGGCATGGACCATGGACATCACAAAGTTTCATCGCTAAAAAAAGTATACAAGTTCAACCGACACATATCATCATCATCGACATCATAAATCACTAGAAGTTCCATCCGTCCATATCATCGAGGATGGACCCTAGCTTCTTGAACGGCGTGAGGTCTAGACGTTGCATGCCTATGCGAGTTCGGACGTCACCTCACGATATAGGGCCGTGGTGGAACATCCCCTTCTCATCGACGACTTATTTCATGATGATCGCTGCAATGTCCCTTTGGATGCGAAAGAAGTCATCTCTAAGTTTATAATCCGCTTCTCCATGAGATTCTAGCCACTTGTGGATATGATCATCATTTCTGCTTCTCATGCGAAACTTTTGGTGATCCGTGTTGAACTGAATCATGAGATGGACGATGTAGAATCCATCCTTCTTGCTTGGTTTTGGGACATGGATGCAGGAGAAGTTAGTTTTATGCGCGAAACCCATATTCTTGTTCCTTTGTTTCCTGATCTGCATGTGGCCACCTCCAATGTTGAAGCCTTTGAGAGCATCATCTAGAATATTCATTATGTGGGTGTAGTCTTTTTTCTCGTAGTCTCTGGAAGGGTCAAAATACATGGTGTGGGAGACTTGCGGGTAAAGAACGATAAGGATGGCGCGCCCGTTGCTTCAGGGAAAAGACACCTCAAATTATTCCCCATATGAGAGAGAAGGAATGATTAAAATATACGTAAGGGTTGTCCAGAACTGACCTACTTTGGATGATAAGGCACGAGGACAATTTCCCGGTCCTTATTCTTTACCATGAAGTTTTGGAGGTACTCCCTAGCAGTTTCACGCTCAAAGTTGTCGAGACTCAAGAAAGACTCGTGCATGTAGTACGGATCCGCCACACAGATTTGCGAGACTTATTCACTCTTCATGACGGAGCTCATATGTAGCGCAAAAAGGCGGACGATTGTAAAATCGAGCCGCCTTGTCAGAAACATCTCAAAGATATGGTCAAACCGCAGGAAGAACACCTCCGCGGGCCGTGTCTCAGCGTAGCACTTCCCATCAGGCACACGAGCCGCGTATGTCGGATATCCTGGATCCTTTGAGGCTAGTAGGCTTTTCTCAGTCAATAGCACATGGTCGTGCAGTCTCCTGAGATCCCCTGATAGTGCCTCCAGCGGTTTTGGCGGTAGCATCGGCTCGCCCGTGAGATGGAACATGGCCGCACCTTTCACTAGTACATGCTCTTTAGAATGCATCGTCTAGCTGCTTTGTGCTCTGGCTTCTTTGGAGGCAGTTATCTTCCCCGATCTCTTCCTCTCCTTTTTCTTGGGCACACCTTCCAGACCCTACCTTAACCCCTGCCCCAGGGTTCCCGGGCTAAGCACTGTACGAACCCCGGCTAGTTGAGCCTGTGTTGAGGCGACATCTTCAGGCGTGTCCTGTGAGGAATTCATGAAGAGAGACTTTTTGCAATCCTTCCAACGACCTTCCTGCCAGGGCATATCATCCATATCCTCATTAGCATGCTGATAGCCAGATTCGTCATATGGTTGACTCATCATATCTATGTCACAGTCATATGCGTTTGTATTGAGGAAACCCATAGGGTCAACCTCCGTCTCATCATCCATTCTATGTTCTACAGGACCGATTACATTAGCCAGTACTATTGCACCCCCTTCATCACGTCGTCCGCCTCTCTCACTCGGCACTACAGGAGCTAGTAATTGCGTAGGCGGGGTGATGGTCTCCGCACATGCTTGTTGATGTGTGGTTATTGGTGTGCTCTCGGCCGGCTCCAGACGAATAAGATTCTTCAGCCATAGCAGCACCCAACCCTTGCAGCTTCCAATCCGCGGCGGGGTCTCGTCGTCCTCTCCCACATGTTGTACTGGAGGAGGCAACGCCTTGTGCCCCGATTTCACACTAGACAAGCTAACCTGAAGTGCCCAGCGGGGATCGGCTAGTTGTGGAACGTGGGTTTCAAGGGGATCAATATCATCCCCTTTCCCACGTCGACCTTCCGGCCTTTTATCAAGTAGAGTATGGTGCACGAGGTTTCTTTGCCCTGCAAACACATATGTCTGTGGCGTAAAACATCCAAAAAGCAACGAAAATGGAATATTCTATATATATATATATATATATATATAGGATGGGTCTATTATGATAACACCCTTAAGAGTGTTATTCTGATAACAGTAGGCTTATTCTGCTAACACCGCGTTAGACCGAGCCTCACACAAACGATAAAAAATCAACGCACCCACCCCCGTCCCGCACCCTAGCTCCACCTTCTTCCACACGCCCCACCTCCCCTGCCAGATCCCCGCGCCACCCCACTCTCCACCTTCTTCCCCACTCCCCTCCGCCGCCCCCACGTCCCTCCCCTCTAGCTTCCTCCCGTGCTCCCCTTCCCCTTGCCGAACTGCAAGGGCCCTCGTGCCTGGCCCGTCGCCTCACCTCCTCCCCACGCCGCCGGGCCATAGTGACCCTCCCTGAACCACACGCTGGCCCCTCCCTGCGGCACCTTCCAGCGGCACCGCCGCCTCCCCCATGTCGTCGTGCCGCCGCCTCCCCCTCCCGGCCGCCTTCCACCATCGCTTCAAGGCGAGCCACCGCCCGCCTGTCTTTTTCCACTCGCCGACCCCGGTGACCCATCGCCCACAAGCGAGCCACCACTCGATCCCCTCCACCTTTCTCCCGCGGACCAGCATCGCCACCTACCAGCGCTGCCCCGGCGCGCACCACCTTCGCCCGTCGTCGTCCCACCAAGCGCCACCGCCGGACACCTTTGGATCTCGGCACCCGCATCCCCAGCCTCCCGCGACCCCAGCATTTGGATCTAGCTCCACCTTCCCCCTCCTCTATCTGCTTGCCATGAAGGGGAGCCCCGCCTCGGAGAGGAAGCAGCGCGTTACGCCCTTGTTCTCTTCCTCTTCTTCAACTGCCGCCACCAGGAGAGGAGGTCGGGTGATGACTCCCATGGCGCCAGATGGGGTGCAGCCGTGCAGTTCCCCTGGGATCTCCAAGTGGTTCGGTTGCCCTCGGGTTGTAGTGTGGTTCCTCACGAGAGGCATGCGGCATCCCGAGTTGTCGTGATGCACACAGGCATGCAGTGGAGCACGATGGGAGAGCACTTGCCGTGCCCCCAGCAAGCCATCGCTGCAGCCGACGACTGCAACTATGCCGACGACTGCGAAGTGCAGCAAGCCCCCCTGCAGTTTGCGGCTTGTAGGCGTGAAGTAGGCCGGGCACGTGCATGCAGTCCGATGAGGTAGCGCGTGCAGCGCTCGGGCGCGGGCGCCATTGCAGTGCATCCGGATCCCTCAAGCAGCGCGCTGCCCGCCCTTGTGTGGTTCATCCAACTGAACATGGTTGGGCTGCAGTGTAGTTTGTGCCTCCGTTGTGTATCACGTGCAATTCAGCTCACTTTGCAAAAATGCTATCATGTGGCGATTCTATTTTTCAACTGAGCGGTTCATTTGTTGCCTGAGCAAGAAAACCAAACTCTCAAGTGAAAAAGAATCAGGGAAATGCAATTCACCCTGATCTAACAAAAAGGTCCACTTGGAAGGACCATGCAGTACACTTCATTTGAAAAAAATTGTATTTAAAAAAGTTTGTACTTTTCACATAAACAACAACAACAAAATAATGCGGTTCACTTCTCGATACTATTGCGGATCACTTACGCCCAAAGTGAAGCACGGTTCACTTCCTTGTCTTGAAAAATTACGTCCAAAAAAAAACTATGAAGTTCAGTTGCCCGTTTGATGCAGTGCGGTTTTCAGTCTAAAAGCAGTGCGGTTTTCTTCCTCGTCTTCAAAAATTTACGTCCCACAAAAAAGAAAACCATGCAGTTCTCTTACCCGTTCGATGCAGTGCAGTTTTTCGTCCGATGCAGTGCGGTTTTCAGTCGGATGAAGTACCCACGTCGATTTGAGTGTCGTGAAAAACAGAGTGTCCGCATTTCGGTAAATTCAAAATTCCTCTTAAACCGTAAAGAACTAGAGAGAGTGTTCTACATGAAAATGTTGCGCCTCGTTGATATCTTTCCAACGGCGTATAATTCGAATCATTTCGACCAGCGGTTTGCAAAAATTTCACGAAAAACGGCTGCTGCATCCCGTCGTTAGTCGCACGATTTTCAAAATTAACTAAAAACCGTAAGGACTCTCAAAACCATTTCAACATATGAAAGTTGCGCCTTGTCCGTAGCTTTCCAACGGCGTATCATACGAGTCGTTTCGACAAACTGTTAGAAAACTGGAGCAAAAACAGTACCGAAAATTTCAAAAAATTTGAAAAAGAGAGTTCCGCGATTTAGTAAATTTGAAACTGCTCTTAAACCGCAATGAATTAGAGAAAGATTTATATATCAAAAAGATGCGCCTCGATGATATCTATCCAACGGCGTATCATTTGCTTCGTTCCGACAAGCGGTTTAGAAGAAATCGCCAAAAAACGCTCGCTGCCACTCGTCATCCGCCGCACTATTTTCAAAACTGCTCTTAAACCGTGTGGAATCTCAAAAAGTGTTCAACATGTCGAAGTTGCGCCTAATCCATAGCTTTTCAACGGCATATTACACGCCTTATTCCGATAAACGGTTAAAAAATTAAAGCGAAAACAGTGCCGAAAAAATAACGTGTGCAGTTTTTTCCGACGAGAAGTTCACTAGTCTCTATTGCAGTGCTCATCGTCAAAATGATGCAGTGCGCTTCTGTTGAGCATGCAGTGCCGAAGTGGTGTGCAGAATAGTTATTCTGCTAATATTAGCATAATAGACCGTCTATATATATATATATATATATATATATATATATATATATATATATATATATATATATATATATATATATATATATATATATATATATATGTTGGTGCGATATGTGGCAGCGAGCGTCTATATATATATGTTGGTGCGACATGTAATTACCGTGACGGCGTCGAGCTCAGCCAAAGACGAAGGCCCACCTAGCGCGCCAGAGACTGAGGGCGGGCTGCTATGAACAGGAGCGACCGCGAGAGAAGGCCCGGTTGCATGAGCAAGTGATGGTGCGGTGTTGTTGTTGTTCATGGAGTTGCTCCCGACGAAACTAGGCATCGGGAAATCATGTATCGTCTTGTCTGGATTTTCCTTCGTCCAGTTGATGATAGCTGGAACCAGGTTAGTAGCAAAATCATTTCGCAGTGCGATTCTGGTGCATTGATTTTCTTGTAGCAACTCATTTTTCTCCTCGGCTGTTTTTTCCGCGTCCTCAACTGCTTTTTTCTCAACCGCAAGCTTCACCTTTGCATCGATGTCCGCCTGACTAAACTACTTTTCTGCTTCTTGGCCTCCGGGCCCTCGTTGTAAAACACCTTCCATGTGGCGCCGTCTCCAGCGCCGTGCACACGAACGTATTGCGGCTGCTGGCTCAAAGGGAGTCCATTAAGTTCGTTCAAGGCCCGATTGAGAGGGGTGTCCCACTTGGGCCTCATCAGAGAAGTAGGGCTTTTGGCTGCAAGCTGGTGATGCTTCTCCAGTAGTCTAATCAATTTCCTCGTGATCTGGTCCGTGTAAAAAACCTTTTTCTCCTTGTCCCACTTGTAGCGGGCCCTGATGAAGTCACGCTCCAAGGGGTTGGTGAACTTCGCGAAGGGGTCTGGGAGACCCGCGGCTTCACGTTCCGCGTGCTCCTTATCCCAAATGGGCCTTTTACCGAGGTAGCCACGGCTTCTGAGGCGATGCTTCCCCCTGTTCCTTTGCTGAAGGCTCTTGAATTTTGCAGCCTTAGCCTTGGCTGCCTCGGTAGCGCAAGTGTCCTTAAACTTTTCGAACTCCTCTTCTGTAAGTGTCGGATTTTCCTCCAGAATCTTGGATAGGGGTTCCTCAGCCTCAATAGCTCGTTTCACCCTCCCTTTCCAGGAAGCCAAATCATTGCTGAACATGCCCATGGCATGATTGTTAATCTTTTTCATCTTTGGATCATCCCACGGTTGTCCTATGTTATCATCCCGGTCGGGGAACTTGAATCTCTTGTGCAACTTCGTTAGGAGAAACTGCATCGAATGTTCTTTACTCCTTAAGTCATCGTCGTTGATGCTCGCGCATTCCTGTAGGATGCATCCTACTTGGTTCCCATAGCACTTGCGAGGTTCTACCGGCTCTAATGGCTCAAACTTGCCAGCTGCCATCTTTGTGATCACAAGTCGTCCAATCCCTAGTTTGTTAGGTTTCCGTATCCTCTGCTTCTTATGCTTCCTCTTTCCGGTAGCGGCATCGGCGCCGGTACCTTCCCCGCCGGTACCTTCCCCGCCGGTATCTTCCCCGCCAGTACCTTCCCCGCCGGTCTCGGTGCCGGCGCCGTCGGTGTCGATGTCGGTGTCAGTACCATCATCGAGGCCGACCTGCAAACCTTGCTTAGCAGTCAAATAGTCGAGGTACTCTTGTTCACCCTCATAATCCATCTCGTCTGCATCTTGGTCAGAAGGCCCAGTTTCTTCGTTGTTCGACATGTTTCCTATGATTAATTGTCCTCGTTTATTTCTAAAAGTATGAATAAATGAGAAATGACATAAAAAAAGAAATCTATGTGCTAGCACTCGATATGCCAACTATGTAGCACAAATCGTGCCTTTATTCACAGCAAATTTCGGCATGGCCTTTGCTAAAAAATGGACATATCGAGCGCCTGAAATTCACTGGAATGGAAATGATTCAACATTCCGGTGTAACATAGGCCACTCGGATCATTTACCAAAATTGAACCAAAACATCACATGTCCAAATGACATGTTCAAATTCCAAACATGACATGTCCAAAACATGACATATCCACATATCACATGTCCAGTTCAAATTTGCATATAAATTTAGCCTACCTAAATTTGCTTTAACAAGGGATGTTGATTTGGAAAATTGCTTAAATGCTGCCTTTTCTTTTAACTACAATTGCTTAACCCTAAATTTCTGTCCTATTTTAAAACCTAGCTAAATTCATAACTAAATAGATAACCTAATTAACCTACTGCCCTAACTAAAACCTAAGTAAATTAATCGAAGAACCCTAGCTAGCAGACAGAGAGGGGGATTTACAGAGGGTGCAGGGGCAAGGAGGCAGTCCCGACGACGGCCGAAGTTGGGAGGGGAGGAAGCAGAGGAGGGAGGCGAGGGCCGACGGGTCGGGGGCGAGCGCGCCGGGGTCGGGGGCGAGGGCCGGGGCCGGGTCGGGGATGAGCGCCGGGGCACGGCGGTGCGACTGGGGAAGAGTGGGATTTGGGGGGAAAAGAGGCGGGATGAAGCAGGGAGAGTGAGAATTTTGGGTTAAGTGGACGTAGCAGTAGCGCGTTTAGACAAAACGCGCTGCTACTACCTTCACTAGTTGTAGCGGATTAGACCAAATGCGCTGCTACTACCTTAACTAGTTGTAGCGGTTTTATATGGAAATTGCTACTGCTAGCTTGGCTGCGGCGGTTTTATAAGGAAATCACTACTGCCTCTAGTAACTTCGGCGTCCGTCCTGCATACCTCCCAGTCACAATACTTCTTTGTGATAATTTCTTTGTGCAGTGCCATGAAAGGATCTACCTCATCTAGGTGTTGTAGCACTACCAAGTTTGCTCTGTCAAAGTCGCTGCGTCGATCTGAGTATGCCATGTGCAGTTCCCTGCAACCGTTGCAGTGACCTTCTCCTTCGAGCCTCCCATCGTGCTTGGTAACAGGCAAACCAACACTAACACCAGGTGGCTGGTCTGCGCCATATAGAAAATTCTCACAGAAATAGATGCACCCTTGTGTCACATAGCCCTAGACGATGCTTCCATCCGGACGGGACATGTTACGAACGAATCCTTTGATGATCCCATTCATCCTCTCAAACGGCATCATGTTGTGCAGGAATGACGTCCCCAGGTCTTTTATGTCATCCACAATATGGACACACAGATGCACCATCACGTCAAAGAACGCGGGCGGGAAGTACATCTCAAGCTCATTCAGTATCACAACGATCTCTTCCTGTAGCCTTCGGAGCTGCTTCACACTGATCGACTTTCGAGATGACATCGAAAAAGTTGCAGAGACCAATAAGCGTGTCATGGGCGTGCTTGTCCATTATCCCGCTTAAGGGCAACAGTAGTATCTGCGTCATCATCACATGACAGTCATGGGACTTCATCCCGCTAAACCTTTTCTTGTCCGTGTCTAGATATCGCTTATCTTGCCACAATGAATCGAACTAACTTTGACTCGGTAAGGCACTTAAATAATTGATTGATCTCAGCTGACTTAAGGTGAAGCAAGAAGGGGCAATAATTCTCTTTATTTATTTTCTTGCCTTTCTTCTCCCATGCCTCTCCGCTCCGCCTCTGTCTCGTCGACATTTTACAGGCGGCATGTGCGAGATCTTCCCGATTTTCAAATCTTGCAAGTCTTTTCTTGCCTTCGCCCATCCTTGGTCTTATCCGCATGTTCATCAGTGTTGCGAGCAAGCTCTCAAGGACATTCTTACAGATATGCATTTGATCAAGGCAATGAGGTGTATCGAGTTTGTGCCAGTACTCCAAGTCCTAGAACACAGACCTCGTCTTCCATACCTTCAGCAGCGGCTCCGGCGCCTTTCTCATCGTCTTTCTTGGCGCGGGACACTCCTTCCAGTTTTTCAACAGCTCATCGATTTCGGCACCGCTCCGCTTACGTGGAGATCCTCGATGCTCAGCGTGACCATTGAATAGATCTCCACGGTTTCTCCACGGGTCGTCTTGTTCGAGCCGTCTTCGATGCCCCATGTACACGATTTTCCTGCACCGCCATCTTTCCTTGACGTTAGCTGCTGACGTCAGATCATCCATGCACCGCGTGCATCCGCAATATCCATGGCACACCTGGCCTGCCACATATCCGTAACCGAGATAGTCCTGCACTGTCGTGATCAGCGCGGCTCTCATGTTGAAATACTCGCGTTTGCTAGCATCCCATGTCTTGGCCAGTGTTTTCCATAACGTGTCTAACTCCTCTTGAAGTAGCCCCAGATACAAATTAATATTATTTCCTGGTTGTTTCGGCCCTGGAATAAGCATGCTCATGTGAATGTACTTCGATTTCATGCACAACCAGGGGGAGGTTGTACATCCATACAAACATGGGCCATGTGCTATGGTTGGTGTTCTGGTTGCCAAATTGATTCATGCCATCGGTACACGCGCCGAGCACGATGTTCCTTGCATCACATTCAAAATACCGATAGAAGTTGTTCAATGCTCTCCACTAGCTTCCATCCTTGACGTGTCTCAACTTCGGATCATCTCCATCGTCGGGCTTCTTCTTCTCCGCGTGCCAGCGCATATGCTTTGCTTCCTTGGGATCTACAAAATACCTTTGGAGACGGGGAGTGATCGGTAAGTACCATACCTCTTTCTGGGGACATTTCTTCCCGGCCTTCTTGTATCGAGAAGCATTGCACACCGGACAACTTGTTTTTTCCGCGTGCTCCTTCCGATAAATTATGCAATCGTTGATGCATGCATGGTATCTAACGTGTGGCAGATCAAGAGGGCACACGATCTTCTTGGACTCATCAACACTACTAGGACATAGATTACCCGCGGGAAGAACATCCTTTAGGTACTTGAGATGCTCATCGAGGATAGTGTCGGTCTATTTGTTTTTAGCCTTCGTCTTCAGGAGTTGGAGCGTGAAACTCAAGCGGGTCACCTTAGGATTGCAACCATCATACAATGGAGTGTTCGAGTCTACCACCAGTTGCTCCAGCTTAGCCTAGATCCTCTCTAGAAGCAGCTCTCTCAGTACTCATCTCCTTGCGAAGCAATGCTTGAACATGAGGGTCCAGCACGATTGAACTTAGTACCGACGAACTCTGCTGCGTGGAGTCCATGTCATTCTCTCCTCTGCCATGTCCGGCCCCTTCTCTGCCGCCATGTCCGGCCCCTTCTCCGCCGCCATGTCCGGCCTCTTCCCCGCCGCCATTATCAATCATCTCTTCGTCTTGCCCCGTGTCATCATTGCCTGCCCCGTCGGCATCCTCAACATCGTCATCCTCATCTTCAATTATCCACCGAGTATAGCCATCCATGAAACCAGTCATGAGCAGGTGCACTTCGACACGACCATCATCATGGGGGTCGAGCCAAACTATTCCTTTGCATTTTCGACACGGACATAGAACCTCTATCCGGTTATTTTCTTTCATGTCCTGCACCGCCGACCGCAACCACCTATCCACCATCGTTCCACTGACCATCGTCAACTATGCACGGTAATAATGAACAAATTGATTATAAAAATGCGTGCATGCATCAAAGTCATACAAAAATTCGGCATGACCTTCCTTAAAAATGGGACATATATAGATGTAGAGTTTGCCCCGAATTCGCCGAAACGGAAATAAATCGACATTTCGGCAAAACATAGGCAACTCAAAAGCACAATTTGGCATCAACTCATGCCACACACACAATTTCCATAAACATATCACACACACATAAACATATTTCCATTTTGCAAAAGCATGAAATTTTAATCACTTCTATATCGAGGTTGAGCACACGGTGGAGATGATGATGTAGGGAGACCAAAAGTGCACAAAGCTCTTCTTGACAAAGATAGATCTAGTTAGGAGGCAAATAGGTCACTTAATTAAATGCTACATCTACCTAGCTAACTAATTTGGGAGGAGATAACTTCAACTAGTGGAGGGGGAGGAAAAAGAGAAAGGAGATGCATTAATGGAGGTGGTGTAGTTAGGTAGGAGTAATGAAGAGAGAGAAAGGTAGGTAGAAGAGGGAGAGTAATGGGGGAGAAGTTTTGAGGAAGAAGAAGAGTGAGAGTGGGAGGATGTGGGAGGTAGGGGAAAGGGAAGAGAGGAGGGGGAGGGGAGGACGGGTGGGGAAAAGGTGGTGGGTTGGTGCAGATTAGCAGTAGCACGGGACGTAAAACACGCTGCTGCTAAGAAAGTAGCAGCAGCGCGCTTTCGGCACAAGCGCTACTGCTAACTGGGACCAAAAGTGTACCCAATTTGAAAATTAGCAGCAGCGACCTCAGAAAAACCGCGCTACTGCTACAGCTATAGTAGTAGCGCGGCTCGCAGCACCGCGCTGCTGCTAAATGGAGTTTGGTGGGCACTGTCGGTCGATATTTGTAGCAGCGCGGGTTACACCGAGCGCGCTACTGCTAAACACTTGTCAGCAGCGGGTTTTCCACACCCGCGCTACTGCTAATTAGCAGCAGCGCTCCTTTTTGAGCCGCGCTGCTGCTAAGATTCTGTATATAGGGTTTTCCCTAGTAGTGGGATGATCAGGCAAAGCATTAAGTAATTGGAGAAGCCTCCCCCAAGCTTGTGGGAGACTCTCTTCTTCGATTTGCGCAAAATTATATATTTTCCGCAATGCAGCTTGTTTCTTATGAGCAGGGAAATATTTAGCAGAGAAGTAATAAATCATATCCTGGGGACTACGCACACAACCAGGATCAAGAGAATTAAACCAAGTTTTAGCATCACCCTTTAATGAGAATGGAAATATCTTAAGGATAGAATAGTAGCGAGACTTCTCATCATTAGTAAACAGGGTGGCTATATCATTCAACTTGGTAAGATGTGCCACAACAGTTTCAGATTCATAGCCATAAAAAGGATCAGATTCAACCAAAGTAATTATCTCAGGGTCAACATAGAATTCATAATCCTTATCAGTAACACAGATGGGTGAAGTAGCAAAAGCGGGGTCATTTTTCATTCTAGCATTAAGAGATTGCTGCTTCCATTTAGCTAATAACTTCTTAAGATCATATCTATCATTGCAAGCAAAAATAGCTCTAGCAGCTTCTTCATCCATAACATAACCCCCGGGAACAACAGGCAATTCATGATTAGGGGGAGAACCTTCATCATCACTATCAGCAATAATTTCATCTTCAACAATTTTGTTCTCTCTAACCCTAGCAAGTTGTTCATCAAGAAATTCACCTAATGGCATAGTAGTATCAAGCATAGAAGTAGTTTCATCATAAGTATCATGCATAGTAGAAGTGGCATCATCAATAGCATGCGACATATCAGAATTCATAGCAGTAGCAGGTTTAGGTGTCGCAAGCTTACTCAAAACAGAAGGAGAATCTAGTGCAGAGCTAGATGGCAGTTCCTTACCTCTCCTCGTAGTTGAGGGAAAAATCTTAGTTCTTTCGTCTTTCAAGTTCCTCATAGTGACCAGCAGATATAAATCCCAAGTGACTCAAAGAATAGAGCCATGCTCCCCGGCAACGGCGCCACAAATTAGTCTTGATAACCCACAAGTATAGGGGATTGCAACAACTTTCGAGGGTAGAGTATTCAACCCAAATTTATTGATTTGACACAAGGGGAGCCAAAGAATATTCTCAAGTATTAGCAGTTGAGTTGTCAATTCCACCACACCTGGATAACTTAGTATCTGCAGCAAAGTATTTAGTAGCAAAGTAGTATGATAATAACGGTAACGGTGGCAAAAGTAAAGATAACAGTTTTGTAGTAATTGTAACAGTAGCAACGGAAAAGTAAATAAGCGAAACACAATATGTGAAAAGCTCATAGGCATTGGATCAGTAATGGATAATTATGTCGGATGCGATTCCTCATGTAATAGTTATAACATAGGGTGACACGGAACTAGCTCCAATTCATCAATGTAATGTAGGCATGTATTCCGAATATAGTCATACGTGCTTATGAAAAAGAACTTGCATGACATCTTTTTTCCTACCCTCCCGTGGCAGCAGGGTCCGAATAGAAACTAAGGGATATTAAGGCCTCCTTTTAATAGAGTACCGGACCAAAGCATTAGCACTTAGTGAATACATGAACTCCTCAAACTACGGTCATCACCGAGAAGTATCCCGATTATTGTCACTTCGGGGTTGTCGAATCATAACGCATAATAGGTGACTATAGACTTGCAAGATAGGATCAAGAACTCACATATATTCATGAAAACATAATAGGTTCAGATCTGAAATCATGGCACTCGGGCCCTAGTGACAAGCATTAAGCATAGCAAAGTCATAGCAATATCAATCTCAGAACATAGTGGATACTAGGGATCAAACCCTAACAAAACTAACTTAATTACATGGTAAATCTCATCCAACCCATCACCGTCCAGCAAGCCTATGATGGAATTACTCACGCACGGCGGTGAGCATCATGAAATTGGTGATGGAGGATGGTTGATGATGACGACGGCGACGAATACCCCTCTCCGGAGCCCCGAACGGACTCCAGATCAGCCCTCCCGAGAGAGATTAGGGCTTGGCGGCGGCTCCGTATCGTAAAACGCGATGAAACTTTCTCTCTAATTTTTTTCTCCGTGAAACGAAATATATAGAGTTGGAGTTGAGGTCGGTGGAGCATTAGGGGGCCCACGAGACAGGGGGCGTGCCCCCACCCTCGTGCACAGGGTGTGGGCCCCTGGCCTTGATTCTTTCGCCATTATTTTTTATATTTTCCAAAAGTTATCTCCGTGGATTTTCAGGTCATTCCCAGAACTTTTGTTTTCTGCACAATAAACAACACCATGGTAGTTCTGCTGAAAACAGCGTCAGTCTGGGTTAGTTTCATTCAAATCATGCAAATTAGAGTCCAAAACAAGGGCAAAAGTGTTTGGAAAAGTAGATACGTTGGAGACGTATCAGTACCGGGTGATGACCAGCGTGTTCGAAAGGGGTTTCAGAGGTCCCGGCAAGCGTTGGGAGGCCTTATGGGCCAAGGGGAGGGGGCACATCAGCCCACTAAGGGGCTGAGCACCCCTCCCACCCCATCTCACGTAACTTGGAGAGGTGGGGGCGCCTCCCCTAGGGCAGCCGCCCCTCTCGGCTTGGGGGGCAAGTTTCCTAGGGGTGGGGGCGCCCAAACCCATCTAGGGTTTTCCCAGTGGCCGCCGCCCCTCCCCTAGGGAAACCCTAAGGGCGTCTCCTCCTCCCCCCTTCCCCCTATATATAGTGAGGGAGAGAGAGGGCAGCCGCACCCCTTCCCCTGGCACAGCCCTCTCCTCCTCCAACACCTCCTCCTCCTCTGTAGTGCTTGGCGAAGCCCTGCAGGAGAACCACAAGCTCCACCACCACGCCGTCGTGCTGCCGGAGCTCTCCCTCAACTTCTCCTCTCCTCTTGCTGGATCAAGAAGGAGGAGACGTCCCCAGGCTGTACGTGTGTTGAACGCGGAGGCGCCGTCCGTTCGGTGCTAGATCGGATCTTCCACGATTTGAATCGCCGCGAGCACGACTCCATCAACCACGTTCTTTTAATGCCTCCGCTTAGCGATCTTCAAGGGTATGAAGATGCACTCCCTCTCTCTCTCTCTCTCTCTCTCTCTCTCTCTCTCTCTCTCTCTCTCTCTCTCTCTCTCTCTCTCTCGTTACTAATATCTCCTAGATTGATCTTGGTGACACGTAGAAATTTTTTGAATTATTACTACGTTCTCCAACATATACTACATATCTGTAAATTTTCATGATGAAATACATTCTGCTTTGAGCTACAAAAAAAACATGATTTTCTAACACATGTACTCTTCACCATAAAACTTCATGAATTTGTTTTTTTCGACCACATCAAAACTTATTTCATCATAAAAAAATTGCAGAGATGCATTATACATCACTATATACTTGTTTATTTTTTTCAGATTTTTTTAAACTTTAAAATAGATTTTTGAATTTTTCAAAATTTCAAGCTCCATGGAGCTCGGGATCCAAAAATCCACTCTCCGGCACGGCTCCATTTCATATAGAAACGACACATCCTGTTCATATGCTTGGACATTCTGTATTATTTTTTGCTTTTCTGTTTCGTTATTCCCTGGAGCAGTAGCGTCCGGTATACATGTAGAATGCCGTGTGAAATAAAAGGGCCATTACAAGAATCTTTGCCCCACTCGATCAAGTGTTTGATTTTCTAATCCCATCGAATGACTGCCAACAGATAATCCAGCAAGCGTCAGCCATCGTGTGCTGGCAAAAACTAATAACTAGCCAACTGTTTTTCGTTTAAAAATATTTGGAAGTGGGCTTGCGCAATGATCGAGCGAGCATGGACGTGGGACACTATTTTTAACCGGATAGTGGAAGACTTTTTTAATGGAAGACTTGAAGTCGAAGATAGTGCACGTCGTCAGCTGGCGTATTGCGTTCCAAGCACCCAATCGGGTATGTGTGAATCGTGCTACTGCATGCGACCCCGCACGCGTGGCCGAGCCCTACCCCAATGTTAAATTACCTGATCAGTGGTGGCGGTGGTATGTGTATGGAGAATAAAGTGGATTGAAGTTGGTGGCGATTGTAGTGTGTGAGGAGATGCAGATAATTAAGAACGCGGATAGGAGAGCAGTTCGGCCCGATCGATGTCCTGTGCGTGCGTGCTCCCAATTTTTGGGGGTTAATTTGGTTTCAAAAGTTGATGTTTGTTCTTCTTTTGACGGGAGAAAGTTGATGTCTGTCTCTCAGTGCATCGATGCCCAATCATAGCCTCACAGGTCATGGCTATGGATATGGATATCTCGTCCTTGTTCGGTTTTCACATGTTTGCGGATAGGATAGGTTAGGAACCAGCCGAACTTGTTTGGCTTTTCACCAATACACCTGCTGGCCCATTCCGCCCACATACAAACTTAAAATTCATAAAAGGGACAAATGTTGTTCTCACTTTGATCGGCACCCCAAATGAAAGTTATAAAACTATGCATGCCTGAATCAGATGCTTGCGTGTGCTGGCAGTGGAGCTAGCGCGGGGCCGTACCAACGAATTTTGGGCTTCCGTAGTGATCATCACGTTAAACTCCCCACTACTAGTGTTTGCTAAAAAAACTTATTAGGAATTGTCAAGAGATTGGATATAATAATAACCTAGATCTCATGGGAATGCCAACAAGTGGAGAGGAAGATGTCAATTGAAGAATTTTGGTTTGTCAAGTGGAGTGCCAACATATATAGGTGTTAAGAAACAGAGAAGAAAAATAGTTGTATTCAGTATTTCTAGGCCGTCTGAGTGTAGACTGGAAAATATTTGTTGCAATTCGTCCAAATTGTACATCACGGAGCTTGGAATGTTACATTACTTTCTGAATCAGCAAAATACCCAATTTTCCGTAGATTGTTACATTCATTATCATCAACTAGAAATTAAATTTCTGGTCTAGATAGGAACATGAACTCGTGCAAATAATTGAAGAAACTATGAATGCTCATTTTTTTTTCTTTAATCAAATTTACTAATTACCTAAGGTCCCCTCTTGTTATTAGATGTAATGTTAATGGTTGCTTTTGCAAATGCATATTGGTAGAGTTTACGCAATTTAAATACGGTCATTTTCTAATTTTTGACAGCATCATACTTTTCATAAAAATTATGTATAATTAGCATATAGTATATTAATTCATTTAATAATAGTTGAGTTGTCTTTGTTAAACATATTTGTAAGTGAAATTAATATATATTTTTGTGGCAACTAAGTGAAATTATATGGTTAGGTTAATTTTCAACTAAAAAAATCTAGTAGCTTATGATACTTACTAACTCATACTAGTTCTAAATTATGCAAGCTACTAATTATTATTAAGCCGCAACTAAGGGAAATAATAATAGTTCTACCAAAAAGTAAAGATAGCGATAAACTAACTCAATGTCATCATAATTCCCATGTACCCAACACCAGCAACAAATGGAAAAGGATATGGGATAAGTACAAATTACAACCTCATGGGTTTGTTGCATTTCTCAACAACCATTGGTCATGTTGCGGAATCATCTTACATCTTCCACATCGCTCTCAATCTCCACTAATTGATCACAAATAGATCTTTTTATCCATTCAACATGTATCTTGATCTTAATCCATGTAACGCACTTGTGCTTCTATAGATAAATCAGATCCAGCTACAATAGGTCTTTCTCAACATCAATTTCCAACTTTGAAATTTAACAAGAAAAATGTGAATAGCACACTAGCTCATATGGTTACCTTTATATGGTACAAACTAATGATTGATATATTTTACTTCCTTCTATGGCAAATTCATTGGAAACAATGCAAACATCAATAGTTAACATTAACAGAATGCAAAGTACGTTCAAACACGGGAGCATGATAAAGATAGCTATAATATATTATTTAGCGGCAATTTCAAACGCATAGTCATTAAATCACTTTACAACCATTACCATTTTCAAAGACAACACTAATAGTCTCTTAATTTCTTCTAGTGTCTTTACCTGTTAGTCATGTAGTCTAGTTTTTAATAGTCTATGGTGTATCAAATCCTTTTCGCTTGTTACAATTGTTTATCTGGTCATTATACTTGGCGAACAAAATCTTCACATTATTTTTGCAGCAAGCATCGGCAATGGGGCAAATGTTTTGTTTTTCTGCAATTTAAAGTTACCTAGTTAGATCGTAGTTTGAATGGACAAACAAATTATGAAATAACATAACCAATATTTTCTGTGTATGATAACTACCAAAGATGTGCCTATGCTAGCTTCATGACATGTGAATAGTGTGGTATTGGCCTCCTCGTTGACTTTGTTAGACTTGATTAAATGATACTATATAGAGTATTTCCCATCATGCATACACTTCAACGTTATCATGGACTCACAAAGCACACCAATAATATTTCTTGCATGTGTTCTTGTCATCTCTCGCTTTGAATCCTTCTTGCATTCCCCCTCCTTCATTCGGAAACCTGCTTTGCAACAAAGAAAATGCCTTCAGACCACCACATCATCTACAGTCCAGTTCTGCCCATTTCATATTGAAAATCCAACATTGTTGCATAAGCCTTGTAAAACTTCTAGACAAATTCCACACTCTAAAATGCCATACCTATAGCTAGCTTTAAGTTCTCATCACGGGATTACATGATGAACTCTAAATATTATAACACTCATTACTAATACCAGTCAGTGATTGTTATATAATTTTAAGTGAATTATGGTGACAATGATACTCACATGAAATGGTCCACTTGTATCTCTCTTTTTAAGTGCAATGAAGTCATCCAAATCAATCGAAGGAGGTTAAATTTTCATATCATGTCTCCCTCCATCATTGCCAAGCTCAAATTCATGTTTGATTGATAATGCAACATCATGGGGGTTGGCATGATCAGTTTGTATCAAACGAGAATCCGATATTATGTATAGTAAATAGCTAATTAAGTATGACTTTGCATGAACATCTCATAGTCTAATTTCCACATACTTATAGGACTAATGTGGATATGCCATGTGTCAACAACTCATCATTTTCATGACCATCACTCTATTTCCTTTCTAATTCATCCCTAATTATACTCTGACACTTCTACATTTCACTTACTTAAGCTAGGCACCATTGTGGTGTTGAAGTTACAGAGCCTGCTAATTTTATCATGAAAGAGTACAATAACATGTTGCTTTAGAATAAATACTAAGGAACATTGCCTAGTGGTAAATCTATGATTTCTCTTGTGTAGCTTATGAAAAGACTGGGAAAAATGATATGCTTGCATGTTGTTGTAGTGGTAGTAAACTGTGGGCATTAGAAGTTCAGGTTCATGCTCCATCCATTAGCTTACATGTACATGTCTATGAAGAGGCTAGGGAATCTCAGGGGACATAGGGGAGGCACAACCTTCAATTATTAGGGGAGACGGTGGATAGTCTCAGTTGGGTGACTTGCAACTGATGGAGGGTAAGCAGAACCAACAGAGTCCCTGTCGTGGTCCGGTAGAGGTAAATTCATGCCGAAAATCATGGCTAGCGCAGGGTGAGCTGCGTTAAGTGGAGGTCTAGTCATAAATTACAGAGGGCGTAGAGACTAATAACCTATGGAGGGCGAGTCTCCATCATGGTACACAAGTCAAAGATGAACCGACCAGTCACACGGTGGGAATTCCTTCCTTCTTAGATAGGGGTTATTTGCTGATTGGTGTTTAAGGCGCTTGTAAGGGATCCGCCTCTCATCCTTGACCTTCATTGTAGATTTGTTGTCCAATGAGGCAAGTTTCCTGGTTTTCACGTGGTACCACGCCAAACATAATTATCGAATTATTGTTGTACTACTCAAAAACTGACATGGGTCTAATAATAACCACTTTTTGAGTACACAATTGCTCCACCAACAGATTACTTCCCAAATGTCCTAAGCGTATTTATAGTTTAAAATGTCCATGTCATTTTCTTATGACATTATGAATTGTTTTATTTATTTTTTGCACTAACATATTAATAAAGTGTCACACCCGACAGTTGCGTGCTTATGCCTGTTGATACACGGAACTCCCCGAACTCATAAAATCCAAGAAATGCTGAGGCCTTTTTTTTGAAAACCAGGGAGGGGACTCCTTGGCCCCATGCCATATATATAGAAAAAAAAAACATCATGTTCTGCTATTCATACGCTTGCACCTTTTGTTTTGTTTTTGTTTTTTTGTTTTTGTTTCCTTATTCCTTGGAGTGGTGGCATCCTGTATACGTAGAAGAAGCTGTTCAACTGTCTAGTACTATAATCCATCGAAATGACTGCCAGCAGATAATCCAGCAAGCGTGAGCCCTCGTGTGCTGGCAGAACCTAATTAACCAACTCGTTGCTCTCGTTTTAAAATATTTGGGAGTGGGCTAGCTTCCGCCTTCCGCCATGATCGAGCATGGACGTCGATTCGCACGGATAATGGGAGACTTGAAGTTGAAGATAGTATACGTATACTACTACAGTGAAGTCATTGTAAGCTGGCGTACTGAGTTCCATGCATCCAATGGGTATAGTTCCAGTTTTTTTCTCCTTAGGCCGGACCCTGGGTGCAAGGTTGTTGCTCGTTAATTAACTTGATCAATGGTGGTGGTATTTTGGAGAATAAAGTGGACTGAAGTTGGTGCTCGTAGTGTGTGAAATGATGCAGATAATAAACAACGCGGAAAGTAGAATAGATCGATATCCTCCAATGTCCCGTACGTGCTCCGAATTTTTTGGACTTCTTTTGGTTCGAAAAAGTTGAAGTTTGTTCTTCTTTTGACCGGGAAAAGTTGATGCTTGTCTCTCACTCCATTGTCCATTGATGCCCAATCATAGCCTCATATGTCATGGCTCTGCATGCATGTCCTTCGTTTTCCACATGTTTGCTGATACTAGGATAGGAGGATGGCCAGAGTTGCATATATAGGTGCTGGCCGAACTATTGTGCCTTTTCAGTGTCAAGCTGCTGGGTGTGTCATGAGAAGATCAGGAGTCACTTCTGATCGGTATAATCGCTATGATCGGCACCCAAGTGTCACGATGGGTGTATGTAAAGAAATTGTGTCCGGCTCATTTTATGTTGAGACTTTGTATCGTGATGATCACGAAAAAAAAAAGGAGGAGAAAATATCATAAGTCGTGGATCAGATGCATGCGTGCTGTGCCGGCAGTTGAGCTAGCGCGGGGACATACCAGCGAATTTTGGCCCTTATATTTATCATCAACTTGCCGTCAAACATGGCCGCTTTTGTACTTTTATAAGATATCGACCAGGGACGGGGAGTGTGGGTCTCCGCGTTGATCATCGCGTCCAACACTCCACAAGTCATGTTTCACTCAAAATATTTACTTATTGCGATTGATCAGAAGATTGGATAATACTCTCTCCGTCCCAAAATAAGTGTCTCAACTCCAGTATAACATAGTACTAACTTTGATACAAAATTGAAACACTTGTTTTGGGACGGAGGGAGCATAACTTTAGATCATGCGAAATGTTTATGCCAATAACTAGGAAGGAAGATGCCATTTGACGAGATTTGGTTTCTCAAGTGGCGAGTGGTGGCCATATCAGTGGCAAAAAACAGTGAAGAGAAATAATTATATTTACTATTTCTAAGTTGTCTGAGTGTAGACTGAGAAATATATGTTCTAACACGTCCAAATTGTACACCACGAAGCTTGGAGTGTTGCGTAAAAATTTCTAAAAATACACATAAACTCAATTTCTCGTCGATGTTAGTGTATCAATGTTCAGGATCATCGACTTAGATATTAAAATTCTTGGTCTAGATAGAAAGCTAAACTCATATAAATAATTTAAGAAATCTACAAATGACCATTTCCCTTTTGTAGTCAAATTTGTTGATGGCCTAAGGCCCCGTTTTTCCTTCCGCAAACGCTTATTGGTAGAATTTGATAATCTTATCTGGACATTTTCCTTCTTTTAGAAAGAACTATATTTTCGTGAAATTTATGTATAACTAAGCTGAGAGCTACTCAAATGTCCGAACAAGCTGAAAATTGGCACGGAACTCACGCGCCTAAGCATCTTCCATGCAAAAATTGGATTCTTTTTTAACTTATCTATTTTTTTTTGAATTTACTGTTCACCGGGTACAAATGAGCCCGGGAGCCAAGTAGCTGCTCTCAGTAACCACTGCGCTATTTTATATGAATGACTGTGTTATCAAGCAGATCCTAGAACGAACTCTAGAAACTTCAAAAAAGAAAACATTCACGTGAATCAGTATAGCGCGGCGTGCCCCCGCACGCTACATGCTAGTAATTTTCCTATAGTCTAATTCATTTAGTAATTGTTAATAATATATGTGATGGTCACCCTGAGTTATCCAGGAAATATCTTCTTTAAACCCAGCCCAATTCACTTTATTTCAATGTGACTATTACATGGCTAGGTTTAATGACTTTTCCACAAGAAATTGATGTACCAGCTTATGGTGTTTATAGATTCAAACTAGATATAACTTTGTATATTGCTAATTAATAGATAGTCGCAACTTATAGAAAATTTAATACTTCTACCCGAAATCATGATAGTGATAGATTAAATCATCTTCATCATAATTCCCATGCTTACATAACAAAAACATATGAAAAGGGGTGTGGGTTGAGTACAAATTATAACTTTTTGGTTTGTTCCACTTATCAACAACCCTCAATCATGTTGTAGAATAATTTTATTTCTTTCACATCTCCACTTCGTCCGGTAAAAGGAGCAAGTGTGTTGATTCATCTTACACAACATGATCCAGTAGCACTATACCGATAACTCGGTTCTACCTATGGTAGCGTCTTCTCAACATAAATTGATGTTTAAAAAGAAAATGTTTGTAGCATACTAGCTTCTGGTTATCTTATTAGTTATTTTCTAAACTGGTTGGTAAAAACTACTCCTTTTTCGTGGAAATTATGTATTGCAAACATTAATAAATCAACACTAACACAACACAAATTATACCCAAATAAGAGCACGATAAAGATAACAACAATATATATTTGTACCGACATATTCAGATGAACACATATCAAATATCCTCACAACCATTAGAATTTGCAGATATATTATCAATTTCTTAATTTGTAGAGCTATTTCCATGCTAACTCTTGCAAGTTTTTATACCATCTTCACTAAGGATCCATGAAAATGTGTCGGGTCATTTTCGTTTCTGGAAAATGTGGCGAACGTTTTGTTTTTGAAATTCTATATTTTCTATCAAATAGTTCTTACATCTTCAACATAAATAATAAAATTAATACATGAATAAATAAATCCACCAAAAATCTGCCTCGAGGTACAAGCAGTCTCACCGCCAAACTTATCATACCCACACATGTTGCCTACAATATTTTCGGACATGCCATGAAAATTATTTTCTCATCATTAAAAAATGATTCCATTATATGTCAGAATGATCAATGGACAACTTTCTCGCGATGTGATAAAACATTATTATTGTATCGCTCTTGTACTATTCAAAAAATGAGGTGGTCTGAATGACCACTTTGTTGCACTAAAGAGTATATATATAGTTAATCTTCCTTTTTACGGCTTGCTTTTTTTGTCTTTGTGGGGGGGGGGGGGGGGGTTAAGGCACTCAAACTGAAATCATTGTTGTGGCTTTATATATTTGAGCAACACTCATGCTGAATCACGGTTGGAGTTAATATTTGTATTCTATTATATAATTCATGATAAGTTGTTTTAGTCCATGACAAGATTGTTTGGATATGTAACACGCGTCGTGATCCTATCACTAAATTTTGCACCTTCTTCCCTAATCTAAGATTGTAGAACGAAGATCTAAGAGGGGCATGTGGAGAATGTGTTAGAAATCCATAATAGAGTCCGAATACAACGACCGAATAATTATCCTCATCGAGAAACTTAGAAGATATCAGCGTGCCATGCATCTTCTATCTGGAATAGTAGATAATTTCGGTGTTCAAGAAAAATTCTTTTGTTTGCACCATGATTATCAGCGTGCAATGCATCTTCTATCTGTAGTAGTAGCTTGGTATGAAGAATTGTTTTTGTAGTATCTCCAAATAAAAATATATAAGCGTCCACTTGAGCTTACAAATTTCATTGAACTCTGTCTTAATGGGTACCCTTTTACATGTAACATTCGTTTCCCTACATCTATCTGGCGAATAAATGGCTGGGTGGTGTAGTTGGTTATCATGTTAGTCTCATATCTATCCAGGAATTCCTGTTCCGCGCTTAACGCGCACAATAGAGAGGAAACACGCACACCGCATTGTTGCACAACGCCTAGTGGGCCTCATTTGCTGGCTATCATTCATTGTTTCGTTCCATGACTGGTCTCCCTTTTATCTATGCACGAACGAGATATCCTCTTCGGCGCCGTTTGCGCCAGCTAACGAAGCAACGCTCACGCGCCCTGCTCGCATTGGTTTACCCAATACACTAGCTGCTTGCTTGGTCGGTTCACAGTCCACCGCTCGACCATTGATTTCTGGGAAAAAACATGGATACAAAAAAGTTCATGAGTATGTAAAAAACTACAAATGTAAAAAAAAACTGTGGATTTCAATAGGTGTTCACAAATTTAGAAAAGTTCATGGATTTGAAAATTGTTCAAAAAAATGAAATGAAAAACAAAAAAAAATCATGAAATAAAAACAAAAACATAAAAAGAAAAAGGTAGGAAAAACTGAACCGAACGTATCTAGAAGCTTCCCAAAATCGGCGTTTGCAAGAGGGTTATATAGTTCGGCCCAGTATGGGACGCCTGTGAGCGATGTGTCACTTAACAAAAGGGAATGACGACTTAACCGCTGAATCGGGATTCGCAGCACAGACAAGTCACAGTGTAAGAAAAATCTATGAGTTAATAATCATGATCATGGATTCAAAAATATTCATGTTTTAAAAAAAGTGTTGAAGTATTTAAAAAACTATGAGTTAATAACATGTTCTCGAATTTGAAAAATGTTCCTGAATTAAAAAGTCATGACTTCAAAAAATTGTTTGTAAGCTGAAAAAGGTTCATGAATTCAAAAGAACACATCATATTAGAAAAGATCACACATTCAAAAAAAAATGTTCATGAATTCATAAAATATTTGTGACAGGGGGAAGAATGTTTGCAAATTCACAAATCCATAAAATTAAAAAAAATACACTTTGTAAATATTTTTAGGATCACGAATTACAAAAATGTTCACGAATTTAAAACAAAACTGAAGGGGAAAACTCGCAAAAAAAGAAAATGAATTTAAAAAAGTCTGCAAAATTGGAAATTATCCACAATATTGAAAACGTATAGGTGAGCCCAAATAATGTTCTTGAATGAAATTTAAAATGAAAGAATGAATATTAAGAAAAAAACTAAAAAACGAAATTGCAATATATAGAAAAACAAAAAAAAAGCTGAAAGAAAACAGGAAAAAAATAGCCTGCGAAGGTTCTAGCTCCCAAATGTTGGGGAACGTTGTAGAAAATTAAAATTTTTCCTACGGCTTCACCAAGATCCATCTATGAGTTCATCTAAGTAACGAGCAACGGGAGAGAGATTGCATCTACATACCACTTGTAGATCGCGTGCGGAAGCTTGCAAGGTGATGATGGAGTCGTACTCGAACGTGATTCAGATCACCGATGTTCAAGTGCTGAACGGACAGCACCTCGCGTTCAACACACGTCACGGACGAGCGACGTCTCCTCCGTCTTGATCCAGCAAGGAGGAAGGAGAGGTTGAGGAAGACAGCTCCACCGGCAAAGACGACGGCGTGGTGATGGTGGAGAAGCAAGATCTCGGCTGTGGCTTCGCCAAGCGCTACGGAGGAGGAGAGGTGTTGGGGAGGGAGGCTGCGCCTTGGAGATGGGTACAGCAGCCCCTCCCTCCCCTTTATATAGGCCCCTGGGAGGCCGCCCCGAGATCCAATCTCCAAGGGCGGCGGCTAAGGGGTGGAGTGCCCCAAGCCAAGTGGGCGCCCCACCCCTAGGGTTTCAACCCTAGGCGCAGGTGGGCCTAGAGGCGCACCAGCCCACTATGGGCTGGTTCCTCCCATTTCAGCCCATGGGGCCCTCCGGATAGGTGGCCCCACCGGTGGACCCGGGACCCTTCCGGTGGTCCCAGACATTACGGAGACCCCAAACTTTCCCGATGGCAAATACCACTTCCTATATATTATTCTTTACCTCCGGACCATTCCGAAACTCCTCGTGACGTCCGGATCTCATCCGGACTCAACAACATTCGGTAGTCACATACTTGACTTCCTACTAACCCTAGCGCCACCGAACCTTAAGTGTGTAGACCCTACGGGTTCGGAGACACGCAGACATGACCGAGACGACTCTCGGGCAATAACCAACAGCGGATCTGGATACCCATGTTGGCTCCCACATGCTCCTCGATGATTTCATCGGTTGAACCACGATGTCGAGGATTCGATCAAACCTCAGATGCAATTCCCTTTGTCAATCGATGACGTTACTTGCGAGACTCGATCGTCGGTATCCCAATACCTTGTTCAGTCTCGTTATCGACAAGTCACTTTACTGCATCGTAATGCATGATCCCGTGGCAACACCTTGGTCACCTTGAGCTCATTATGATGATGCATTACCGAGTGGGCCCAGAGATACCTCTTCGTCATACGGAGTGACAAATCCGCCTCGATCCGTGTCAACCCAATGATACTTTCGGAGATACCGTAATGCACCTTTATAGTCACCCGATTCGTTGTGACGCTTGATACACCAAGGCACTCCTACGGTAACCGGGAGTTACACGATCTCATGGTCGAAGGAAGAGATACTTGACATTGGCAAAGCTCTAGCAAACGAACTACACGATCTTTTATGCTATGCTTAGGATTGGGTCTTGTCCATTACATCATTCTCCTAATGATGTGATCCCGTTATCAACGACATCCAATGTCCATAGTCAGGAAACCATGACTATCTATTGATCACAACGGGCTAGTCAACTAGAGGCTCACTAGGGACATATTGGGGTCTAAGTGTTCACACGTGTATTACGATTTCCGGATAATACAGTTATAGCATGAACAAAAGACAATTATCATGAACATTGAAATATAATAATACTTTTATTATTGCCTCTAGGGCATATTTCCAACACCAAAAACAAGAAAGGGGAGTCGGCCCAGCCCAATCATATGTGGTGGCACTACATGGGTACATACCTTGAGAGCAGGAGTACTCCCTTGGAGACCCCGCAAAGGTCAGTTGGGATGGGCAGACTCAGCCGCCGCCACGTGTCACGTTCTGTGCGCTTCCTTCAGATTTTGGGTTTTTAATTTTTATGCATTTTTTCATGTTTTTGATGATTTTTTTTTCGACTTTCCAGTTTTCCATCAGTTTTTCTTAGATTTTAGACAAAAAATTGAAAAATAAATTGATGCAAAAAAACGTTCTCTTTTAGCATAGATTTACTTCTTTGTGGAGGCACGGATTTGCTTACGCGGGAGGCACGGCCGTGCCTCTCACAAAATAAAAAAAATATGTTTTCTTTTTTCTCCTATTCCATGAGAGGCACAGATTTACTTCTTGTGGAGTTACGGATTTACTTCTGTGAGAGGCACGGATGTGCCTCTTGGGAAAAGAAAAAACATGTTTTTTTTCTCTCCTTCCACGAGAGGCACGGATTTACTTCTTGTGAAGACACAAATTTGCTTACGCGAGAGGCACAGACATGCAGTGCGACACTTGTTACAACTAGGTAACATGGGAGTGACCTTTTAAAAGAGTATTCCTTAATTAATGATTTCACGCTACCTCGCTATCGGGACCTGCTATTTGGTGCGTGACGCGCTGGCTAACGAGCCAGTCCGCACACCCTTCCCCCGTGAGCTCTATTTGCCTGGCCCGTGAGCGGGGATGGTCCTCTCTATTTTTTAAGTTCATTTTTTTGTTTGATTTTTATTTTTTGTTTTCTGTTCTTATTTTTTGCTTGTTTAAAAAAATTCAGGATTTCAAAGAAGTTTCCAAGTTAATTTAAAAGAAATCCAGAAAAAATAATCCAGAAATCATAATATGTATTTGGATTAAGAAAAGTTCACGATTTTGAAAAATGTTGGCATATTAAAAAGTATTCGTAGACAAAATGTTCCCAAATTAAGAAAATGTTAATAGTTTTTGTAAAACAAATCACAAAAATAAACCATGACAGAAGTTCTTCAACTCCAAAAATGTCAGCGATTAAGAAAATGTTTATGATTTCGAAAAATGTTCGTGCATTTCGGAGAAAATGTTCTTCAGCAAAAATATTATTCATGAAATTCAGAAAAATTTCACTGATTCAAAAAACACTGTTCATTTTTGAAAAAATATTTATCGTTTCAAAAAAGTTCGTTGATGCAGAAAAGTTGTCAGAAATTGTTAAGATTTTTCACAAAAAAATACATTGACTCAAAAAATGTTCGCTAACTCTAAAAAAGTTCATTCATTTCGATAAAATGTTCAAGTATTTAAAAAATGTTCGTCACCAAAAAAATATTCGTCAATTTGCGACACTGTTCTCAGATATTACAAAATGTTCGTAATTTCAAAAAGGTTTGCTGATTCGAAAATGTTCACAAATTAGAATATTTTGCGAATTCAGAAATTGTTAATGGGTTTGTAAATAATGTTCGTGGATTTAAAAATTGTGGCGAGTTCATAAAATTGCGGAATAAAAAATGTTCATAAATTCCGAAATTATTCGTGATTTGTAAAAAAAATCACGAATTGGAAATTTTTTCATAATTGCATAAAAACTCGAAGACCGAAAATGATCATGATTTGAAAAAATATCTCACGAATTTGTAAAGATGTTCGTGAAATGAAAAAATAAATAAAAATAAAAGTCTCAAAAGAAAGAGTAACATGAAGAAAAGAAAAGAATATATATGAAAATGAAAAGAGAAGAAAAGAAACGCAAGGAGAAAAAAAAAGGGAAAATGATTTGGGAAGGTTCTAGAACCACAAAAGTGGAGTGGAGCTAGGTTGGGCCGGCCGAAAATCACTACGCGGGTGTCGGGGTAGACGCTAGGTCACTAACCAGCGACCTGCGCGTGGAATAGGATTGCCCCTCACTACGGATCAACTTCTTCAGGAAATAGGATTCCCTCATCTATCCGTCGAGAATCAGCGAGAAAACTTAAAACATGTGAGAGTGTGTCATGGGATTTCCATCCCATTACAACTGTATTGTGCCGTTTCAGCCCACAACCCATGCAACGCACCCTACCATACCAGCCCATCGTTTTGCACCAGAGCTATTAATTCTAGTAGATCCTATATGACACCCGTTAGCGTCAAATCGGTTCAGCTTCGCTGAAGCGAATGAAGCGAGCGACCGACACGGGCCGGCCCATTTGCAGCGAGGAACCGGTTTCTGAAACTTTCTAGGAGGTTCCCAAAACCGTTTTTTTTGTCTTACAGGTTTTTAGGTTTTCCTTCATTATTTATTTTCGTCTTCCTTTTTGTTTTGCTTATTTCGTCATTTTTTATTTTTCTATCTTTTTTCTACTTTTTCCCGTAAATTCAAAATTTCCAAAAAATTCAGAATTTTCAAATTTCGTTTGAATTTTCAAAAAATTGTTACAACTTCGAATTTTTTTCACATTTTTAAATTTTTGTTCGAGTTCCAACAAAAGTTCAAAATTCCTTTTATGTTCACCACATTGAAGAAAAATGTTCACCGTACATTTAAAAAATGTCCACCCCTGTATAAAAAATATTCATTGTGTATAGAAATTTTGTTCAAGTGCATTTTAGAAAAATCATCATATTTAAAAAAATGTTCAATGTGTATTTGAATAATGTTCACGGTATATTAAGAAATTGTTCAGTGAGTATTTTGAAACATTTTTTTAATTGTTCAGAGTTCAAAAAAATTCAAATGTTCGAAAAAAATTCACAATTTTCGAAAATGTTCGCATTTCAAAAATGAATATTCGAAGTTTTTACGATTTCCAAATATCGGCCGCATTTTTAAAATGTTCACATTTTGTCCAAGATAATTCGAAAAAGTTGAAAAGACCCGGACCTGCCGCTTCGTATTTTGTACTTTTATGTTTAGTGGTCCATGTCAGCTGTAAGCAGCACGTGTTTTTGAGTTCGACTCCCAGCCGATGCGCTTTTCTTTTTGCGATTCCCTCTGCGCTTGTGAACTGGGCTGGACCATTTGCGCGCAACCTTTTAGCGAAAGCTGCTCGTTTTGACGCTCACGAGCGTCGAGCAGGAGCTCTCCTTAATTCTCACCAGTGCGGAGACGTAACTCTGTCTCGCCTCTAGATGCAAGGGAGTGGCCCGGGCCAGTAATATAGTGCATACAGCTTGAGTTTTTATTTCTTGTTTTCTATGTATTTTTTCTTAACGATTTTCACTATTTGCATTGGTTTTCTTTGGCTTTTCATTTTTATTTTTTCATTTGGTTTCCTTTTGTTTTCCTTTGTTTCTTCTTTTTTGTTTTTCTCCATTCTTTCTTTTTATTTTCTTTTAGCACATGTCTACTTTTTCATACCCATTGTACATTTTTCATACACATCAGGACATTATTATACACATTTAACATTTTTAATACATCATTAATATTTTTAAATACATGTTGTGATGTGTAGTTTTTCTGATCCACAGTGTAAGTTTTTCATATACATTTTAAATATTTTTTGTACAGATTTAGCATTTTTCAACTACTTGTTTACCATTTTTTCAAATACAAGTTTTGAATACTTTTTTGAATGTTTGTTAAATAGTTTTCAACTTCACACAAATACATTTTTTGAATAATAGGAAATATTTAATAAGTGGTGCCAGCATTTTTTTACATTGGATATAACATTTTGTAAAATGTAACATACATTTCTATGAATTATATTAACATTTTTTGACAAATTTCACATACATTTCGAAAACACATGAACATTCTAAATGCTATGATGATATCAATATTTTTTAAACTACACTATCAAAATTAATTATACTGTTTTAATATTTCCAATTTGAGGATTTTTCTATTTTTAGAATAATATCTTTTTGGAATATACATATTTAAGTGTATATTTTTAAATATGAACAAAAAATGAACTAACATGCACAGAGCAACTTGTGTTGGCTCTGTAATAGCAAAGGGGAAAGTGCCTTGAGGTGAGACCTCCTTTGGTGTCGCAATAAGCGATACATATCTTCTCTTTTTCTTTTTGCGCACCACTATGCAATGCTTTGTGTGAGATGGTACCTCGACTCGCCTACATAGGAGTTGATGGTGGTCTGGCCCAGTAGCCATATGGGCTCCTCGAGCTGACATCATGCACCGCATTTTTTTATGTTTTAGAAATTATAAACAAAAATATTTGTAAAAATCCATTTAGTTAAAATTTTAAATGTGTGCATCACATATTGAAAATGTTCATGCAGTCTAAATAAATGGTCACTCAACTTTCAATAAATGTTTGTCCTACCAAATTCTGAGATCCTATCTCTCGCTTTGTCCTACCAAATTCTGAGATCCTAGCCATCTGCCTTTCCCGAATAAGACGACACATGCGACCATCCCCATCTGAGCCTTGCTAGGTTGTCCCCTTTTTATCCCCTTCTTTTTCTTACCTGCGCCCAAAACCCCATAAAATTGCCTTCCAAAGTCGTCGGTGATCCCACAGAGATTCCTTCCTCAGTTCCTCTCCCGTGGTCAGTTCCTTAGTTCGTGAATAGAGCGCCCTTGCATGAAGGCACTCTAGTGCATCCCCACCAGAATTGGGAGTTCACCGAGAGACACGACGAAAGAACCTCACCAAAATTCTTTATATCCCCATGGACAAGATCAAGGGCAAAGTCTCATGGTTCCACAGCTTCATCATTCTTTGGCAGCAATGAGATCAGGTCCTTGTTGATGACAAGCAATCCACGCATATCTCCACGTTAGAAGCACTCCAAGGCCTTCATGAGGTCCCCCTTTTATGATGTTCCAACATATGCTATAGAATCTACCCGTGAAGTCGTCCGGCCCCGGAGCTTTGTCGGACGACATTGATTTGACAATGCACTGCACCCCTTCATAAGAGAATGAGAGTTCTGGGTGCAAGAGGTCCATTGATGGCAATTGCAAGGCATCTAGATCAAGGGCATAGGCGCATTCCGATGCACCAATACCAGAACAGTATTCATGCACTACAGTCACAGTTTTATTCTGCACTGTATAGATTTCTTCGTTCTTGCGCAGGATCATGATCACATTACGCCTCCGGTGGTGGTTGGCGTGTTGGTGGAAAAATCACCTATTCATATCTCATTCGCATAGGCATAAGAACTAGGAACGCCACCTTGCAATTGATCGCTCAAGGGAGCATAAGCCCTACCTCTTCCTTTCAAGTAATTTGTATAGGTCAGTCTCCTGAGATGACAAAGATCTAGATTCTGCCGCCACATCCAGAGAATGAATAACTTCCAAATGCAATGGAAATCAACAACTTGGTGTTACCAATTTGTTTATCGTCGCAGGTTCTTTGCGGTGGCTCTAACTTCATTATCCAGCATAATGAAAGGCCTCGAACTTGAACCTCTTACCCATCCCAGCGTTGATATCTAGTAATAGTGGAAGTGATTCAATATGTGTTATGGTGGCGCACGGCAGGTGCCACGGGGTGGCCAAAGAGAGGGATAGGCAAGAGGCAACCGGTGAGCTCCAGAGGCGAGGTCGGTACGAGCGAGCTGAAGACGCAAGACGTACCTAGGTTCAGGGCTCTCCGGAGAGATAACACCTCTAGTCCTGCCGAATGTGGTTTATATGTAGATGGTACAAGCTTGCTCCTGGAGTTGTTCTGGGGAGGAAGAAAGGCAGGCCAATGCGTAGGCTGCTCCTTCTCCGTGTGATGGATGTGTGTGTGTGTGTGGTTCTACTAAGAGTCACCCCGTGCATGGAGGCCTCCTGGGGGGCGGGGTTTTATAGGCTAACCCCCCATTGTTACAATGGTAAAGTTACATGGGCGTGGGGGCGGGATGTCAGTGTCTGGGAAGCCGGCGCTAGTGCCCACCACATATTAATTCTTCTCATACTAATTCAGACAATTTCCTTATGTGGTAACTAACCACTATAATAGTTTTGCCACCATGACTGTATGATCATGTTCGGAGCTAATCTTGAAGTTTACACACTTAGATGGAGGAAAAGCTATATGGTCATTGGTGAGACGCCCAATCACTACTAGGGAAAAGCCTATACACAGAATCTTACCAGTAGCGCTCTTCAAAATACCACGCTACTGCTACTTAGCAGCAGCAGGTTCCGCCAAACGCGCCATCGACTTGGAAGTAGCAATGGCGTGTGTAGCATACTGGCCTTCTCGCTATAGTTGCCATGACCTTGGCCCCCGCTAGCTATAGCAATGGCGCACTTTACAAGAGAGCGCCATCACTACTCAAGTTAGTCAGAGCGTGTTTTGGCAAATGCGCTACAATTATCCCTACCTTATCCCCACGCACGACCGCCCTCTCACTCACACTCTCACTCGCCACAACCGTCGTTGTCCGTCGTCACCACCGCCGCCTTCGTCCGTCTCGCCGAGGTACTCCTCCTTCCGTCCCTCCTCCATCCTCCTCGCACATCCTCCTCCTGCTGCCGCCCTCCTCCTCCTCCGCCGCCTCCTCCTCTCTCCTGGCCGCCCTCCTCCCTTCTCCGCCGGCAGCCTCCTCCCACCGCCCTCGACCTCGCCGCCCCTAGCTACCTCTCCGTCGCCCCACCCCTGCCACTAGTTAGTACTAGATTTAGTAGTAGTAGATGTTAATTTAGGGTTAGCTAGTACTAGATGTTGCTTAGTTAGTACTAGATTTTTAGTAGTAGTAGTGGTAGTTGAACTACTTTAGTTGTAGTTGAACTAGTTTAGTAAGTAAATTAATAAACTAGTTGAACTAGTTGAATTAATGTAACTAATCTATTTTTAGTAAGATAATTAATATAACTAGTTGAACTACTTTATTTTTAGAAAGAACTAGTTTTTTCTATTTATAGTAAGTTTATATTTAGTAAGAACTAGTTGAATTAATAAAACTAGTTGAACATGTCATGTTTGTTGTTAGTGATAACTTATATGGTTTCAGTGACCTCCGTCGTCCCGTCACCGACCCCTCCGACATCCCCGCCGTCGTCTCAGCCACCTACTCCTCCGACATCGAGGTGAGACCAGCCAAATATCCTTGTATATCTTGTGTTGTTGCTCAAATTGGATATGTGGTTGCCCAAGTGGCCGTTCATGTTCAGTTTACATCTCCGAGTGGCCTATGTTTTGCGGAGTGTTGATTAATTTCCATTCCGCAAATTTCAGCGCCGATATGTCCTTTTTAGCAAAGGTCATGCCGGATTTTGTCGTGAATTCTGGCATGACTTGTGCTAGAATATGTACAAGTTTAATCTTTGAATTATGATTGTAGGAAATGTCGTACTCGGACGACGACGGTCTCCCGGGGGAGTGTAGCTGGTGCCACGACGATCGAGGTATGTGCGACAGGTTCGTTCGGCTGGACGACGATCTGCGCTTCAGCATTAAGCTCGAGGAGACCTTCGATTGTGAAATGGTACGCAACAACGGCAAGTGTTTTTTCTCCATTAAGCATGACTTCAACTATTTCAATGTCTAATTTTCATATTTTACAATTCGACTAGCTTATCCCATGCCATGCAAGACGCTATGTCTTGGAGAGGATGGGTTTTGAAGACCATGAAAATTTCGAAACAAAGAAAATACACCTAAGGACCCATCATGATATGGATTTTGAAGTAAATCTGTACAATGCTCAGAGCGTAACCCATTTTGGTTGCCAAAATTGGGAAGCACTTTTACAATGCTCAGAGCGTAACCCAATTAACGTATAAGGAGAAAAATCATCTGATCCCATTTTGTACTCTTCTTGAGAATTACAATGACTATTATCGAACTCCTCCAAATTATGGTGAATACGTGCCACTAGTGCATGTGTTGAACAACGATAACTTCTCCGAGATACCACGGTAAGATTTTTAATATTACGACATCCGTGCATTTTTGCATACTTCTAAAACTAGTACATCATTTCTAACTACGAATTTATTATTATGTTTTTCAACGAAACTTCCGATGGATTGTGTGCCTCATCGATGTCTCTGTATGGTCGCCTCTCGATTCTGAACATACTTGCCGTAAATCTACTGAGCTCACCTGTGCATATCGGATTTCTAAAACCCGTGAACACATGATCATCAGAGAATGGAAGAAATGTATGGACATTCGCAAGGAGGTTCTTGGAAGTAACATTTAGCGAAAGGAAAGAATGGGAGACATGCTAATCTCCATTCTCCATAATGGAGAGTCAGGGGCTATCTTGTTTTTTGTTATTTTACCTTAGAAAATGTAGTAGGTCTTAATCGAATGTAATAGGTCCTATGAGGTACAATATGTTTATTATGTGGTAATGTGTTAGAGTTGATAATGATGATCTTGAGGAGGTGTTATGTGATGTCAATGATGAAAACGATGATATTGAGGAGGTGTTATATGACAATGATGTATTATGATGCTAAGTTGTTAATCATATGATGATGATGATGATATTATTATATCATTGGGTGAAAGAATCAGTGGATTAGTTTCAAGTTGATGGACATCCACTTGAAACTAGTCCACTGTTCTTCACCCCATGATGTAATAACTCATTATGATGTAAAACAATCTCTAAATTCCTGTTGTATGAAAACTTGTGTAAAGGTGTATGAATACAACATGAAAAGAAAAGAAATAAAATACTAAATAATAGTAGTAGCGGGGAAGAGAAGCGCTACTACTAATTGCCGAGAGTGATGTTCTAGAGAACCGCTGCTACTAAGTCAATTTAGCAAGAGGCGCTGTCAAGACGCCGCTATTGCTAAGCATTAGCTATAGCGCCTTATCGATGGCGCTCCGCCCGCCGCCATCGATAGGCCCAAAATCCGCGCTGCTGCTAGGCTTTTCCCTAGTAGTGAATAGACCCCTAAAATGTATACTTTTGTATATATATGGCAGATATAAGTGATGTTCAGGCTCAACTTGCACATTGTTGGAGACCAAAGCAACACCACTGATTAGGTAATCACAATAGCACAACCTCCATATTAATCCTAGAGTATATAGATCCATCCACTGGATAGATCTATGATTCGTATGCTTAATAACAAGACAACGATTCCCTATGAATCCCGTATAACTCGTCATACCCCTTCCTTTTATACCCACAAAATAGATATCCCCAATCATGTCGCCTCCCACGCGTCCACAAGTTGTACATGAATCGTCCATGGGGCAGAGCAATAGTTCGGCCACTAGATTGGCTTGGAACCTGAACCTAATTAAGCAAACATCTGCTATTTTTGAGGCTTCATATTGGAAAAGCTTAGTTTTACTTTTGTTTAATTCGCAGCATAGAGGATGAGGTCATGGATGATGTACTGGTGGATAATACCTGATGTGGTTAATAATTCAAAACATGGGTTCTGGATTTTTTTATTTTTATATGAAATTGTCATGATTTGTGCCATCTCTTCCGTTGGGGTGGATTGGGAATATAACTAATTGACTTTTTCATAAATAAACTGACTACCATAAGTTTAGTTATGTATCACTTCAATTTAGACATGACACCTCCATGGTTTATCATGGTAGTTTCTCTGACGTTTGTAGATTGGAGGCAAACATGATCAATTTCATGAGAACTTAAGCATGCACTACACCAAGAATGGAGCACATGGTTCAATTATGCGTAGGAAGTAAACAGTACTCAAGGTTGAACTAACCGCGTGCTATTTTATGGCACACTCTTAAGATAACAGATGTCGTGCTTTTCACCATTTCGTTACAATTTGTACTGCAATGTCAATTCCAATGTGAGGAAAACCTATTACTTATTGAACTTATCATTAGAAAATTATATATGGTATGTGACACATGTAGAAACTTATATCATGGTAGTATAATGATTTACATGCATGATTGGAATATTTGTGAAGGTTAAAAATAATACTACAATAAAAATGCACATAACAATTTGGGTTAAATGAATAATCACTTCGACTTTTTACTGGAGAGTGCATATGTTAGTCGACACGCTGTTCCTTAGCTTTAAGTATAACTCTACAACTCCATGATAATTTATTTATTTATCCACCAGATAGCTATGACATAATATTCATAAAATTATGTTTATCTTGCAAAAACAATTCCATAATTATATGTTAGCTACAAAGGGAACACGAAGAAGCGCATTGACTGGCACTTGATTTTTAGTTCTCAATTTTTTTGATATTCGAACAAAGCTACCATTTCCATCGAAAAGATCTAGGTACACAAAGTAATCAATTGATTGATTTCTACTACTGCAGACCCAATTCTTTTCCTCAAATCTCTAAATTAGTTATGTATTTATGTTTGTCATGTAGTAGTTCAGTCACTAATGGATTTACCAAGTCGTAGTTGTAGTTTGTATCTTGATTATTCTATGCCCAATAGCATGGTGTGGACATGCAACACTACCCTTCTTGCAGCCATTACTTTGGCAGATAAAGATCGATGTCAAATTCTATCAGTTGGACACATGATATATAGGTTGAGACACACTCATATAACTGCATGAATTCTGAAATAGCAGTTCAAATCTGTTGTCATTTCCTTTATTTTATCTTTTTGCAGATGAAAATCTGCTGTTGTTTCCTTTAGGCTTACCAGTCGGCCGGGAGGAATGCTTCAAATTACCACTCTATCAGGAATCATGTTTAAACATTGAATGGATATATTATGCTCATTATGGTACATACATGATACATTAAGAATTGTTTTTAAAATTTGGGACTGAATTATGACTACACACACGGGAATCCAAAATGGTGGTGTTGCTACACTGTAGGGTCAGTGGCTACATGGCTCCTTGGAAGTGCAATGAATCATGTTCCTATTGCATTCTAAAGTTTCTACTACACAACTGAAGTAATTTGGAATTTTGATAGTGGCGGTGGTCCTTGCAAATTTGATTTTAGTAAAAAGCACGGTTGGAATTGCCAGAGTCCAAGAATGACAACTAGAAAACTATAGGCTTTGGCTACGAGGATAGTTTATGTGAAATGTTAGTGGGTTTTATAGTTACTCAAAAAGTGCACCACAACAAAGTCATGTGTACTTTCGGTGAAGAAATATATTATGTCCTTTTCAATCTATGTATCGTGTGATAACTCTAGCCCGTGCAGTTGCATGGGTTGATGACTAGTGATATAGAATTTCTGGATAGCATGAAAGGATACTTGAATAAAAGTTTTTCAATGAAAGACCTCGGTGAAGCTGCTTATATATTGGTCATCAAGATCTATAGCGATAGATCAAGACGCTTAATAGGACTTTCACAAAGCACATACCTTGACAAAGTTTTGAAGAAGTTCAAAATGGATCAGTCAAAGGAAGGGTTCTTTCCTATATTGCAAGGTGTAAAATTGAGTCAGACTCAATGCCCGACCACTTCAGAAGATAGAGAGAAAATGAAAGTCATTCACTATGCCTCGGCCATAGATTCTATCATGTATGCTATGTTGTATAGCAGACCTGATGTGTGCCTTGCTATAAGTTTAGCAGAAAGGTACCAAAGTAATCCAGGAGTGGATCACTGGACAGCGGTCAAGAACATCCTGAAGTACCTGAAAAGTACTAAGGATATGTTTCTTGTTTATGGAGGTGACAAAGAGCTCGTCGTAAATGGTTACGTTGATGCTAGCTTCGACACTCATTCGGATGACTCTAAGTCACAAACCGGATAAATCTATGTGAAATAGTGGAGCTGCCAGTTGGTGCAGTTCCAAGCAGAGCGTTGTGGCGGGATCTATGTGTGAAGCGGAGTACATAGCTGCCTCGGAAGCAGCAAATGAAGGAGTCTGGATAAAGGAGTTCATATCCGATCTAGGTGTAATACCTAGTGCATCAGGTCCAATGAAAATCTTTTGTGACAATACTAGAGCAATTGCCTTAGCAAAGGAATCCAGATTTCACAAAAAGAACAAAGACATCAAGAGACTCTTCAACTCCATCCTTGATCTAGTCAAGGAGGGAGACATAGAGATTTGCAAAATACATACGGATATGAATGTAGCAGACCCGCTAACTAAGCCGCTTCCACGAGCAAAACATGATCAACACCAAGACTCCATGGGTGTTAGAATCATTACAATGTAATCTAGATTATTGACTCTAGTGCAAGCGGGAGACTGAAGGAAATATGCCCTAGAGGCAATAATAAAGTTGTTATTTTATATTTCCTTATTTCATGATAAATGTTTATTATTCGTGCTAGAATTATATTAACAGGAAACTTGATACATGTGTGAATACATAGACAAAATATTGTGTCCCTAGTAAGCCTCTACTAGACTAGCTCGTTAATCAAAGATGGTTAAGTTTCCTAACCATAGACATGTGTTGTCATTTGATGAAAGGGATCACATCATTAGTAGAATGATGTGATGGACAATACCCATTCGTTAGCTTAGCATTATGATCGTTCCGTTTTATTGCTATTACTTTCTTCATGTCAAATACATATTCCTTCGACTATGAGATTATGCAACTCCCGGATACTGGAGGAATGCCTTATGTGCTATCAAAAGTCACAACATAACTGGTGATTATAAAGATGCTCTACAAGTATCTCCAAAGGTGTTTGTTCGGTTGACATAGATCGAGATTAGGATTTGTCACTCTGAGTATCGGAGAGGTATCGTTGGGCCCTCTCGGTAATGCACATCATAAGAAACCTTGCAAGCAAAGTGACTAATGAGTTAGTTACATGATGATGCATTATGGAACGAGTAAAGAGACTTGCCAGTAACGAGTTGAACTAGGTATGAAGATACCGGCAATCGAATCTCGGGCAAGTAACATACTGATGACAAAGGGAATAACGTATGTTGTCATAACGGTTCGACCGATAAAGATCTGAGTAGAATATGTGGGAGCCAATATGAGCATCCAGGTTCCGCTATTGGTTATTGACCGGAGAGGTGTCTCGGTCATGTATACATAGTTCTTGAACCCATAGGGTCCGCACGCTTAACGTTCGATGATGATTTTATATTATATGAGTTATATGATTTGGTGACCGAATGTTGTTCGGAGTCCCGGATGAGATCACGGACATGACAAGGAGTCTCGAAATGGTTGGGAGGTAAAGATTTATATATAGGACAATAGTATTTGGACACCAAAAGTGTTCCGGAGGGTACTGGGTACATATCGGGTCACCGGAAGGGGTTCGGGGCACCCCCCCTCCCGGCAAAGATATGGGCCTAATGGGCCAAGAAGGGAAACACAGCAGCTAGGGTTGCTGCCCCCCCATATGGGCCAAACCAGAGGAGGAATGAAAGAGGGAAAGAGAGAAGGTAGGGGAGGGATTCGGCCTCCCCCTTCCTTCCCTCCTCTCTCCTCCTTCCTCCCCCTCCGGAAAATATGGTAGGGGGGGGGGGGCGAATTGGACTAGGCCCCCAAGTAGGATTCCTCCTACTTGGGGAACCCCTAGGCTGTTCCCATCCCCCTCCCACCTATATATACGTGTGGAGGGGCGCCTAGAAGACACATCAACTATTGTTAGCCGTGTGCGGCGCCCCCCTCCAGAGTTTATGCCTCCGGTCATATTCTCGTAGTGTTTAGGTGAAGCCTTGCGCAGATCATTTCACCATCACCATCACCATGCCGTCGTGGTGACGGAACTCATCTACTTCCTCGTCACTCTGTTGGATCAAGAGTTTGAGGGATGTCATCGAGCTGAATGTGTGCAGAACTCGAAGGTGCCGTACGTTTGATGCTTGATCGGTCGGAACTAGAAGAAGTTCGACTACATCAACCGCATTGTCAAACGGTTCCGCTTTCGGTCTACGAGGATATGTAGACACACTCTCCGCCTCTCCTTGCTATGCATCTCCTACATAGATCTTGCGTGAGCGTAGGAATTTTTTTGAAATTGCATGCTACGTTTCCCAACAGTTAATTCCTGCTCATGCTCGAGTAGGTAAATGATAAAAACAGAATTTTTGATGTGGAATGCTACCTAACATATTTATCCATGACCTTTTTCTTTATTGCAGCATGAATGTTCAGATCTATAAGATTAAAAACAAAAGTTTAATATTGACATAAAAACAATAATACTTTAAGGATACTAACAAGGCAATTATGTCTTCTCAAAATAACATGGCCAAAGAAAGCTTATCCCCACAAAATCATATAATATGGCTATGCTCCATTTTCATCACACAAAATATTCAAATCATGTACAACCCCGACGACAAGCCAAGCAATTGTTTCATACTTTTGGTGTTCTCAAACCTTTTCAACTTTCACACAATACATGAGCGTGATCCATGGACATAACACTATATGTGGAACAGAATTTGGTGTTATGGAGAAGACAAAAAGAGGGAGATAGTCTCACATCAACTCAGCGTATTAACGGGCTATGGAGATGCCTATCAATAAATATCAATGTGATTGAGTAGGGATTGCCATGCAACGGATGCACTAGAGCTACAAGTTTATGAAAGCTCAAAAGAAAACTAAGTGGGTGTGCATCCAACTTGCTTGCTCATGAAGACCTAGGGCAATTTGAGGACGCCCATCATTGGAATATACAAGCCAAGTTCTATAATGAAAAATTCCCACTAGTATATGAAAGTGACAACATAGGAGACTCTCTATCATGAAGATCATGGTGCTACTTTGAAGCACAAGTGTGGAAAAATGATAGTAACATTGCCCCTTCTCTCTTTTCTCTCCCATTTTTTGTGGGCTTCTTTGCCCTCTTTTTTTTGTCCGAAGTCTCATCCCGACTTGTGGGGGAATCATAGTCTCCATCATCCTTTCATCAAATGGGACAATGTTCTTATAATGATGATCATCACACTTTTATTTACTTACAACTCAAGAATTACAAATTGATACTTAGAACAAAATATGACTCTACATGAATGCCTCTGGAGGTGTACCAGGATGTGCAATGACTCAAGAGTGACATGTATGAAAGAATTATGAAAGGCGGCTTTGCTACAAATACA
The DNA here is from genome assembly GCA_021437245.1 of Aegilops speltoides. Classification (NCBI taxonomy): domain Eukaryota; kingdom Viridiplantae; phylum Streptophyta; class Magnoliopsida; order Poales; family Poaceae; genus Aegilops; species Aegilops speltoides. Next base: position 88,881,758 of record CM038147.1, on the reverse strand, counting down.
ATGCAACTACATGATCATGCGAAGCAATATGACAATGATGGAACGTGTCATAATAAAACGGAACGGTGGAAAGATGCATGTCAATATATCTCGGAATGGCTATGGAAATGCCATAATAGGTACGTATGGTGGTTGTTTTGAGGACAGTATATGGTGGGTGTATGGTACCGGCGAAAGTTGCGCAGTACTAGAGAGGCTATCAATGGTGGAAGGGTGAGAGTGCGTATAATTCATGGACTTAACATTAGTCATAAAGAACTCACATACTTATTGCAAAAATCTATTAGTCATCAAAACAAAGTACTACGCGTATTTTCCTAGGGGGGTAGATTGGTAGGAAAAGACCATCGCTCGTCCCCGACCACCACTCATAACGAAGAAAATCGAAAATATCGCATGCTCCAACTTCGTTACATAACAGTTCACCATACATGCATGCTACGGGAATCACAAACCTTAACACAAGTATTTCTCCAATTCACAATTACTCACTAGCATGACTCTAATATCACCATCTTTATATCTCAAAACAATCATAAGGAATCAAGCTTCTCATAGTATTCAATGCACTTTATATGAAAGTTTTTATTATATCCCTCTTGGATGCCTATCATATTAGGACTAAATTAATAACCAAAGCAAATTACCATGTTGTTTAAAAAGACTCTCAAAATAATATAAATGAAGCATGAGAGTTCAACAATTTCTATAAAATAAAACCACCACCGTGCTCTAAAAATATATAAGTGAAGCATTAGAGCAATATTGCCTAGATCAAAAGATAAAAGTGAAGCACATAGAGTATTCTAATAAATCACAATTCATGTGTGTCCCTCTCAAAAGGTGTGTATAGAAAGGATGATTGTAGCAAACTAAAAATTAAAGACTTATATCATACAAGACGCTCCAAGCAAAACACATATCATGTGGTGAATAAAAATATAGCCTCAAGTAAAGTTACCGATAGATTTAAGATTTAAAGAGGGATGCCTTCCGGGGCATCCCCAAGCTTAGGATCTTGGTTGTCCTTGAATATTACCTTGGGGTGCCTTGGGCATCCCCAAGCTTAGGCTCTTGCCACTCCTTATTCCATAGTCCATCAAATCCTTACCCAAAACTTGAAAACTTCACACAACACAAAACTCAACAGAAACTCTCATAAGCTCCGTTAGTATAAGAAAATAAATCACCACTTTTGGTACTGTTGCGAACTCATTATTTATTTAAATTGGTGCAATATCACTGTATTCCAACTTTTCCATGGTTCATACCCCTGATACTACCCACAGATTCATGAAAATAAGCAAACAACACATAGAAAATAGAATTTGTCAAAAACAGAAAACTTTGTAGGAATATGAGAACTTAGAATACTTTTGTAACTCCAAAAATTCTGAAAAGTTAGGACAACCTGGGAAATTTGTGTGCCAATCTTTCAGAAAGAATCAGATCAAAAACACATATCTGTAAAAAATGAAAACTGTTTTCCTGGGCGCAAAAGTTACTGTTTTCAGCAAGATCAAAACAACTATATATCACCGTAAGCCATCCCAAAGGTCTTACTTGGCACAAACACTAATTAAAACACAAAAACGCATATAACCAGAGGCTAGATGAATTATTCGTTGAAAAACAGAACCAAAAAGCAAAGAACAAAAATAAAATTGGGTTGCCTCCCAACAAGCGCTATTGTTTAACGCCCTTAGCTAGGCATAAAACACATAATTAGATCTAGGTATTGTCATATTTGGTATGCAATTATTTTCTCACCAAATCCTCCAAAACTCGTCTTAAAAAAATCTATCCTTTCATTTATTTCCTTTCTAGTAGATGAACTTAAATCATGAAAAGGACTTTGACTCATGATTTTGACATTCATAAACCCGTAATCAGGATCATCACCATATATATCATCATACAAAACACGTACCTCGTTTCCAAGGGGTTCTTTCATCATCTTATTCAACCTATCCCTATTAAATCATACATAAATTCCCCTTGTGATCCAATCAGATTCCTTGTAGGCCTCAAGATACAAAGTTTGAGAAATTTCAGAGTAGGGAACTCTCCTCCTAAGATTCTCGCTATAAGATTGATAATCCCTAGATTCCAAACTACGCATAGTTTCTTTATCATGGAGGATGTCTTCAATCGGAGGGTGTTGATACGTCTCCAACATATCTACTTTACCAAACTCTTTTTCCCTTGTTTTGGACTCTAATTTGCATGATTGGGATGGAACTAACCTGGACTGACACTGTTTTCATCAGAATTGCCATGGTGTTATTTTTGTGCAGAAATAAAAGTTCTCGGAATGACCTAAAACTTCACGGAGACACTTTTTGGAATTAATAAAAAATATTGGTGAAAGAATCAACAAAAGGGGGCCCACACCCTGGCCATGAGGGCGGGGGCATGCCCTACCCCCCGGGCGCACCCTCCTACCTCGTGGCCCCCCGGACCTCCACCGACCTCAACTCCAACTCCATATATTCATGTTCGGGGAGAAAAAACAGAGAGAAGGATTCATCGTGTTTTATGATATGGAGCCGCCGTCAGGCCCCGTTCTTCCTCGGGAGGGCTGGTCTGGAGTCCGTTCATGGCTCCGGAGAGGGGAATCCGTCGCCATCATCATCATCAAACCATCCTCCATCACTAATTTCATGATGCTCACCGCCGTGCGTGAGTAATCTCATCGTAGGCTTGCTGGACGGTGATGGGTTGGATGAGATTTACCATGTAATTGAGTTAGTTTTGTTAGGGTTTAATCCCTAGCATCCATTATGTTCTAAGATTGATGTTGCTATGACTTTGCCATGCTTAATGCTTGTCACTAGGGCCCGAGTGCCATTATTTCAGATCTAAACCTGGACCAGCTCGCGACCCAGCAAGCCAATGCGGAGCCCCAGCTCCAACCGAAGGCGGACTGGATCATCGCGCGGGCCAGCTATCTGGCCTCCTTTGCATCGCATGACGAGTGAGGGAGTCCTGGATTATGGGGTCCTCGGGGAGCCGGCCTATGTGATATGGGTCGGGCTAATGGGCCGTGAAGATACAAGACAGAAGGCCTTCCCCTGTGTCCGGATGGGACTCTCCTTTGCGTGGATGACAAGCTTGGCGTCCGGATGTCTAGTTTCCTTCATATGTAAACCGACTTTGTACGACCCTAGTCCCCTCTGGTGTCTATATAAACTGGAGGGGTTAGTCCATAGAAGTGACCATAAACATACAGGCTAGACATCTAGGGTTTAGCCATCACGATCTTGAGGTAGATCAACTCTTGTAATCGCTATACTCATCAAAGTCAATCAAGCAGGATGTAGGGTATTGCCTCCATTAAGAGGGCCCGAACCTGGGTAAACATTTTGTCCCCTGCCTCCTGTTATCTTCAATCCTTAGACGCATAGTTCGGGACCCCTTACCCGAGATCTGCCGGTTTTGACACCGACATTGGTGCTTTCATTGAGAGTTCCTCTGTGTCATCGACAGAAGGGTTGATGGATCACCTTGTCATCAAGGACAGTATCACTTCCGGAGGATCCCTAGCTTCAGGGAAAACCCTCCGGCTTGGCAGCTTCACCATGGGGGCTCGTTTGGCCATTTAGTCAAAGGCAGCCCAGCCAGTCACTAAAAATCATCTCTGCATCGGCCCTGAATACTCCGACAAGATGGATCTGACGATGTATTGGCCTTAAACGAACTGCTAGATCGCATCGCCGCCCTAGGGGTCGCAACTGACTATGATCGGATTGGGCTTAAGCCTGATCATAAAGAAATTAGATCTCCGCCGATCACCCATATGGTGGCAATTGTGGAGGAACAAGCTGACAATAACTCTTCTCCTACGTTGAGAACAAAGTATGTTCGGTTTGCGAGCTCGAAGAGCCGAAGACCAATCTTCGGGAGGACACTTCTTGTCCTCCGATCTTAGAATTGAACGTTGAGCCCAAAAACTCACCAGACGTTTCGGAGCCCGGGCTTGTAACCTCGGAAATTCTTCAGAATCCGGACTTCACAGCGGGCCAGGCTTTGGATTTAAAACCGCCCACCCACCACAAGCAATATTCCCCAAGAAATTCTGGTCCTCCGGACATATGCGACTTAATGTGCGTGCGGCAGCAACCTCAGGAAACAGTCCACCACTTTTGGGCCATATTCCTACTTGTTAAAAACAAGATCAAATATTGCTACGACGACGACGCGATCTTGGTATTTTGCAACAATTGTACAGATAATAGAATCCGTAACGCCCTCAAACACCGTCGCGTACTGCACTTTGCAGATTTGGCACACATAGTACAGAAGTACTGCGCAATGGAAAGCGCCTAGAAAACCCAGACAGCCCGCTGGGACCCACAGGCCTTTAGGCCATCTCCCGGACAGGCAAAAAGGATGCACCCTCACGGAGCACCTAATCATCATCTCGTGGACAAGAAAATCAAGCCCTTTACGGGGCATATAACTGTCCTCGAGGAATGGCTCGACAAGCCCTGTCAAATTCACATGACGCCGAACACCCAAGCCAACGCATAGCCTTCAAGCATGTTGGATACTCTAGCAAGTGGCCAAGAGCGGCGAGGGTAGCCTCACCAACAACACCCCATAGAACTACTCTTTGGAGGAGAACGATCTCAAAGTATTCATGGTCTTCGAGACCTTTTCACCAAATAATCGGTGCAAAAGGGCGCTCCGCGACCTCAACGAAGTCTGCCAAGTGGCAGCAGTAAATCCTTCGAATGATACAACGATCACTTTCAACGCCGATGACGAACCAATATCCCGCTCAGTCCGGGCACCAGCCACTTTGGTCCTCAACCCAATCATGGACAGCTTTTGGCTCACTAAAGTGCTAATGGACGGCGACATCGGACTGAACCTTATCTACGAAGACACGCTCAATAAAATGCAAATGGACAGGAGTCACATTGGAGCAAAGTAACACAACCTTTCGAGGTATTATCCCTAGTTGGGAAGCAAGATGCTCGGGGAAAATCAAACTCGACGTGGTATTCGGCACGCCGGAGAACTATAGGTCCGAAGAGTTACTCTTCCATGTGGCACCTTTCAACATCGGGTATCACACCCTGCTGGTGTGAGACACATTCACACGCTTCCAAGCCATACCCCATTACAGGTATATGAAGCTCAAAATGCCCGGGCTCAATGGAGTTATCACTATCACCAGTGATCCGGACATAGCACTTCGTGCCGAAAATAAAACCGCCTCTCTAGCCCTCGAGGCTTTATCCGAGGCCCTCGCGATCGAAGAATTAACCACCCCCTGCTCCATGGTGGATAGGGATGATGTAATCCTCGATAAGAGACCCAAATCCACTTCCTTCAAGCCAGCAGATGAAATAGTCAAGTATCAAGTCCACCCGATGGACCCCAAGAAGACAACTTCCATTGGGGCACAGCTGGATCCGACGGTCGACGCTGCATTACGTGCATTCCTGCGTGAGAACTGGGACATCTTTGCCTGGCACCCCTCGGATATGCCAGGTATCCCACGAAGACTGGCCGAGCATAGTCTCAATATACCAAAAGGATACAAACCAGTCAAGCAAACGCTACGCCAATTTTCCGAACCCAAACGACAGGCTATGGGGGAGGAGCTAGCCAAGCTACTTGAGGCCGGGTTTATCAGAGAGATCAAACATCCGAACTGGCTAGCAAACCTGGTCATGGTACCGAAGAAGCATAAATCCTGGCGCATGTGTGTCGATTTCAAAGACCTTAATAAGGCTAGCCCTAAGGACCCCCTCCCACTACCTCGCATTGACCAGATTATTGACGCAACCGCGGGACATGATTCTCTGTGTTTCCTCGACGCATACTTCGGATACCATCAAATTAAGATAGAAAGAATCCGACCAAGCCGCAACGACATTCATCACCCCGTATGGGCCCTTCTGCTTCAACACTATGCCTTTTGGGCTCAAGAACGCCGGCACAACCTACCAATGCATGATTCAAACGTGCCTGGAAAAGCAAATCGGCAAAACTGTGGAGGCATATGTAGATGACGTAGTCATCAAAACCAAGCATGTCAAATCATTGGTGGACGACTTATGCTTTACATTCGACAACCTCCGAGCATATGACATACGACTTAATCCAGAAAAATGCGTTTTCGGCATTCCAGCCGGAAAACCGCTTGGGTTTATTGTCTCCAATAGAGGAATCGAGGCAAACCCAGCCAAAATCTGAGCCCTGTCACAGTTGGCAACACCAACAGACCTCAAGCAGGTCCAAAAACTAGCTGGGTGTGTGGCAGCTTTGAGCCGTTTTATCTCCAGACTAGGGGAAAAGGCATTGCCATTATATCGCCTGCTCCGCCGCACCGACCACTTCGGGTGGACGGACGCTGCCTCAGCCGGACTGGAAGAAACAAAAACTTTGTTAGCAAGTAACCCAATCCTGGCCGCACCAAATGTCGGCGAACCGATGATACTCTACATATCTGCAACTCACCAGGTGGTGAGTGCGGTGCTCGTCGTCGAACGAGATGAAGAGGGACATAAATTCCCACTCCAAAAAACCAGTATATTACGTATCGACTGTTCTTACACCATGTAAGTCTCAATACCCACATTATCAAAAGATATCATATGCGGTCTTTATGGCATCGCGAAAGCTGCGACACTACTTCCAAGAGTGCTCGATCATGGTGGCCTCTGAAGTACCACTTCATGATATCATAAACAACCAGGATGCCACCAGCCAGATTGCCAAATGGCCATTGAGCTCCTACCATTCAAAATAACTTACAAGCCACGCCGAGCTATTAAATCTCAGGTGTTATCCGACTTCGTTGCCGAATGGACAGAGGCCGAACTCCCTAAAGAGTACGACACATATTCAAACTGGGTGATGCACTTTGATGGCTCCAAAATGCTAGCCGGACTTGGGGCTGGTGTCGTCTTGACATCCCCTACTGGAGACACAGTCCGCTATGTGCTCCAAATACTGTATACAGACTCCAACAATGCAGCCGAATACGAGGCCCTATTGCACGGTCTCCGCATGGCCGTCTTCATGGGCATACAACGCCTCGAGGTGCGCGGGGATTCAAACCTTGCAATATCCCAAATAAATGGAGAATTCGACGCAAAAGATCCGAAGATGGCAGCTTACCGCAATGCCGTACTCAAAATATCAGCTCGGTTTGAGGGGCTCGAGTTTCATCACGTGGCTCGAGAGAGTAATCAAGCTGCGGACATCCTTGCTCGCATGGGTTCTAAACACGACCCCGTCCCACCCAACACCTTTATGGACAGGCTCTTCAAGCAATCCATGGTGTGGCAGGACGAGAATGGCAACACTGGTCCGGAGCCGACCATACCCCCAGACTCCGAACACAATTCCGATGTAATCGGGGGTTCGGGCACAGAAATAACACCACCAGCCCACGAAATCATGGCTGTAATTGCCCTGTGGACTGAACCTTTCCTTGCCACCTTACTAGGAACGAGCTCCCTGATGATCAGACCGAAGCCCGTTGTATTGTTCGACGCTCGAAGGCCTACAAAGTTCACGAAGGGGAACTATACAAGAAAAGTACTGAGGGAGTCCTGGACTAAGGGGTCCTCAGGCGTCCGAGCTATGCGATATGGGCCAGACTGATGGGCCGCGAAGATATGAGACAGAAGACCCTCCATCGTGTCCGGATGGGACTCTCCTTTGCGTGGATGGCAAGCTTGGTGTCCGGATTTTGCATCTTCCTTTCTCTGTAAACTGACTCTGTACAACACTAGATCCCTCTGGTGTCTATATAAACCGGAGGGTTTAGTTCGTAGAGGCAATCACAATCATATGGGCTAGACATCTAGGGTTTAGCCATTAAGATCTCGAGGTAGATCAACTCTTGTAACCCCTATACTCATCAAAGTCAATCAAGCAGGAAGTAGGGTATTACCTCCATTAAGCGGGCCCGAACCTGGGTAAACATCGTGTCCCCTGTTACCTTCAATCCTTAGACGCACAGTTTGGGACCCCCTACCCGAGATCTGCCGGTTTTGACACCGACATTGGTGCTTTCATTGAGAGTTCCACTCTGTCATCGCCAGAAGGCTCGATGGCTCCATCAATCGTCTACAACAATACCGCCTTGAGGGAGACCTTTCTCCCCGGCCAAATCTTCGTATTCGGCGGCTTCGCACTATGCGCTAACTCGATTGGCCATCTGCAGTAGATCGACAGCTACGCCCCTGGTCATTAGATCAGTTTTGGAAGTCTGAACTATGTCACTGATATCCGAGGAGACTTGATCTTCCAAGGGTTTGCGGCCCCGATCACCGCTCCGACCTTAGATCCAGAGCGCACCACCAGGTCCAAAGACGGGAGTTTAAAGCCCGCTGGACTCTCTGCAACTATAGAGCCTGACACCGGAGATCCGGAGGCGATTGCATCACCGGCAGGCCTGGAATCCAGGATCCCTCTATCCTCATGGAGCCGGACTCACCTCCGGACACCAGCTTCAAACTCTCGAGGTCCGTGTTATGCGAGCTCGGCCAGGGAACTTGTGTCCTGCCCTGCTCCACGGACTCTCGCTTCCTTGTCCAAACCTCACTCTTAAACGAGGCTCTAGGCTTAATGCAATCTCTCGCCATTGCAGAAGGATCACTACCAAACTACGCCCAGCCCACACTAGGGGCTGAGAGCGGGGAATTTTATGTCCCACCCACCACCCACTTTATAGCCATTGTCGAAGATTTAACCGACATGCTCGATTATGCTTCCGAAGACATCGATGGCATGGACGATGATGCCAGACAAGAGCAAAGCCAAAACCCGCTGTTTAGCGGACGCTGGACAGCCACTTTCACATATGACGTGTACATGGTGGACACACCCAAAGAGGATGATGGCGATGGTGGGAAGAGTCCCGTTGAGGACAAACCTTCAGAGGCCCCACCAAAGCATCAACGTCAGCGACGGCGCTCGAACCTGTGTCGTGAAAAAGACAACAATACCAGCACCGGAGACAATAATACTCTGGATAACGCCGAAGACCAAGAAGCCCCTATCAAGCCAACATCCGAACAGGATGATTGGGAGGATGGGCAAGTTAACCCCGGCGACCCCGTTGGGAACGAGGACTCGGAGGATAGTAACTATCTACCAAACTCAGAAGAGAATGAGAGCCTCGGCGACGAAGAATTCATCATGCTAGAGTAACCCCTCGAACAAGAGCGCTTTAAGCTCCGGCTAATAGCCACTGCAAGAAGCCTGAAAAAGAAGCAGCAGCAGCTTCAAGCCGATCAGGATTTGCTCAATGAGAGATGGACTAATGTCCTGGCAGTAGAGGAATACAACCTCGAACGCCCAACTAAGAGTTACCCGAAGCGCAAGCTGCTACCCCAATTTGACGATGAGGCCCCAGAGCCTATACCGCCAACGCGTAACGCTACCGACGGACCTGACAGACCACCAGATGGCCGGGACAGAGCAGCAACTCAAGCCGAACACCGGCCTGCACCACCTCGCCCTAGAGGCGGAGAGATGCTACGTCTTGAGCTTGCGTTGGTTTTCCTCGAAGAGGAGAGGGTGATGCAGCGATAGTACCGTAAGTATTTCCCTCAGTTTTTGAGAACCAAGGTATCAATCCAGTAGGAGGCTCCTCAAAAGTCCCACGCACGTACACAAACAAACTGAGAACTCGCAACCAACGCAATAAAGGGGTTGTCAATCCTTCACGGCCACTTCATGAAAGTGAGATCTAATAAAGATAGTATGATAAGATAAATATATTTTTGGTATTTTATAATATAGATGCAAAAAGTAAAGATACAAATAAAGGTAGATTGAAAGCAAATATGATAAGAGATAGACCTGGGGGCCATAGGTTTCACTAGTGGCTTCACTCAAGATAGCATAAGTAATACGGTGGGTGAACAAATTACTGTCGAGCAATTGATAGAAAAGCGCATAGTTATGAGATTCTCTAGGCATGATCATGTATATAGGCATCACGTCCATAACAAGTAGACCGACTCCTGCCTGCATCTACTACTATTACTCCACACATCGACCGACTCCTACCTGCATCTAGAGTATTAAGTTCATAAGAACAGAGTAACGCATTAAGCAAGATGACATGATGTAGAGGGATAAACTCAAGCAATATGATATAAACCCATCTTGTTATCCTCGATGGCAACAATACAATACATGCCTTCCAACCCTTTCTGTCACAGGGTAAGGACACCGCAAGATTGAACCCAAAGCTAAGCACTTCTCCCATGACAAGAAAGATCAATCTAGTAGGCCAAACCAAACTGATAGTTTGAAGAGACTTGCAAAGATAACTCAATCATACATAAAATAATTCAAAGAAGATTCAAATATTATTCATAGATAAACTTGATCATAAACCCACAATTCATCGGATCTCGACAAACACACCGCAAAAAGAGTTTACATCAAATAGATCTCCACAAGAGAGGGGGAGACCATTGTATTGAGATCCAAAAAGAGAGAAGAAGCTATCTAGCTAATAACCATGGACCCGTAGGTCTGTGGTAAACTATTCACAACTCATCGGAGGGGCAACGATGTTGATGTAGAGGCTCTCCGTGGTCGATTCCCCCTCCAGCAGAGTGCCGGCGAAGGGTCCAAGATGAGATCTCGCGGATACAGAAGGTTACGGTGGTGGAAATTGTGTTTCGTGGTGCCCCTGGATGTTTTTGGGGTACATAGGTATATATAGGAGGAAGAAGTACGTCGATGGTCGCCCGAAGGGCCCACGAGACAGGGGGCGCGCCCTACAGGGGGGGCCTCCTATCTCATGGGAGCCTCGGCTGCTTCTTGACTTGCACTCCAAGTCCTCTGGATCACGTTCGTTCCAAAAATCACGCTCCCGAAGGTTTCATTCCATTTGAACTCCGTTTGATATTCCTTTTCTTCGAAATACTGAAATAGGCAAAAAAAACAGCAATATGGGCTGAGCCTCCAATTAGTAGGTTAGTCCCAAAAATGATATAAATGTGTAGAATAAAGGCCATAAACATCCAAAAGGGGTAATATAATAGCATGGAACAATAAAAAATTATAGATACGTTGGAGACGTATCAAGCATCCCCAAGCTTAATTCCTGCTCGTCCTCGAGTAGGTAAATGGTAAAAAAGAGAATTTTTGATGTGGAATGCTACCGAGCATAATTCATAATGTAATTTTCTTTATTGTGGCATGAATGTTCAGATCCAAATGATTCAAAATAAAAGTTCATATTGATAAAAGAAATAGTAACACTTCAAGCATACTAATCAAAGTAATCATGTCTTCTCAAAATAACATGGCAAAAGAAAGTTCATCCCTACAAAATCATATAGTTAGGCTATGCTTCATTTTCGTCACACAAAGATGTTCCCAACTTCTATACCCCCGATGACAAGCCAAGCAATTGTTTCACACGTAAATAATCTCAAACTTTTTCAACCTTCACCAATACATGAGCGTGAGCCATGGATATAGCACTATGGGTGGAATAGAATATGATGATGGGGATTGTGTGGAGAAGACAAAAAAAGAGGAAGTCTCACATTGACGAGGATAATCAACGGGCTATGGAGATGCCAATCAACTGATGTCAACATGAGGAGAAGGGATTGCCATGCAACGGATGCACTAGAGCTATAAAAGAATGCTCAACAAAAGAAAACTAGTGGGTGTGCATCCAACTTGCTTGCTCACGAAGACCTAGGGCATTTGAGGAAGCCCATCGTAGGAATATACAAGCCAAGTTCTATAATGAAAATTTCCCACTAGTATGAAAAGACAACTTATGAGACTCACTATATGATAAACATGGTGCTACTTTGAAGCACAAGTGTGGAAAAAAGAGATAGTAACGTTGCCCTTTTTATTTATATTTTTTCTTTTTTTTATTCTTTCTTTGGGCCTTTCTTTTTTTGGCTTTTCCTCTTTTTTTTCTTTTTTTCTTTGGGCAATGTTCTAATAATGATGATCATCACACTTCTATTGATTACAACATAAGAATTACAAGTCGAAACTAGAACAGGATATGACTCTATATGAATGCCTCCGGCGGTGTACCGGGATGGTGCAATGAATCAAGAGTGACATGTATGAAAAATAATGCATGGTGGCTTTCCCACAAATACGATGTCAACTACATGATCATGCAATGGCAATATGACAAAAGTAAAGTATGTCATGATGATGATGAACGGAACGGTGGAAAGTTGCATGGCAATATATCTCGGAATGGCTATGGAAATGCCATAATAGGTAGGTATGGTGGCTGTTTTGAGGAAGATATAGGAGGTTTATGTGTGATAGAGCATATCGTATCACGGGTTTGATGCACCGCTAAGTTTGCACCAACTCTCAAGGTGAGAAAGGGCAATGCACGGCATCAAGAGGCTAGCAATGGTGGAAAGGTAAAAGTGTGTATAATCCATGGACTCAACATTAGTCAAAAGAACACATATAATTATTGCAAAAATTTAGAAGTCATCAAAAACCAAGTACTACGCGCATGCTCCTAGGGGGATAGATTGGTAGGAAAAGACCATCGCTCGTCCACGACCGCCACTCATAAGGATGCACAAGCCAGGTACACTTCATGTTTCAAATTTGTTACACAACTTTAACCATACGTGCATGCTAAGGGACTCGCTAACTTCAACACAAGCATCTTTCAAATTCATAATCACCCAACTAGCATGACTTTAATATCACTACCTCCATATCTCAAAACAATTATCAAGTATCAAATTGATCATAGCATCCAATTCACTTCCTATGATAGTTTTTATTATACCCAACCTGGATGCCTACCATTCTAGGACCAACTTTATGACCATAGCAAATACCATGCTGTTCTAAAAGACTCTCAAAATAATATAAGTGAAGCATTAGAGACTAATAATTTCTTCAAAATTAAGACACCACCACGCTCTAAAAGATATAAGTGAAGCACTAGAGCAAAACTATCAAGCTCAAAAGATATAAGTGAAGCACATAGAGTATTCTAGCAAATTCTAATCAAATAGGCTTCTCCCAAAAGGTGTGTACAGCAAGGATGATTGAGGTAAACTAAAAAGCAAAGACTAATATAATACACGACGCTCCAAGCAAAACACATATCATGCAGCGAATAAAAATATAGCTCCAAGTAAAGTTACTAATGAACGAAGACGAAAGAGGGGATGCCTTCCCGGGGCATCCCCAAGCTCAGGCTTTTGGCTATTCTTGAATATCTTGGGGTGCCTTGGGAATCCCCAAGATTAGGCTCTTGCCACCCTCTACTCCATAGTCCATAAAAGCTTTACCCAAAACTTGAAAACTTCACAACACAAAACTCAACAGGAAATCTTATAAGCTCCATTAGTGAAAGAAAACAAAACCACCACATAAGGTACTGCAATGAACTCATTCTTTATTTATTTTGGTGTTAAACCTACTGTATTCCAAATTACTTATGGTTTATAAACTAATTTACTAGCCATAGAAGCATTGGAATAAGCAAACAACACACGAAAAATAGAATCTGTCAAAAACAGAACAGTCTGTAGCAATCTGTAACAAACACAAACTTATGGAACTCTAAAAATCCTAAAGTCCTGTAAAATTTGCTTATTGAACAGAATCAAAAGGAATCAATGCAAAATCACGTTCCTGTGATTTAACAAAATTATATTCGTGCGTGCAAAGTTTCTGTTTTTCAGCAGAATCAAATCAACTATCATCGTAGGTTATCCTATAGGTTCTACTTGGCAAAAACACTAATTAAAAGATAAAAACACATCTAAACAGAAGGTAGATGCAAGATTTATTACTAAAGAGGAGCAAAAACAAAAAATCTAAAGAAAATTGGGTTGCCTCCCAACTAGCGCTATTTTTTAACGCCCCTAGCTAGGCATAAAAGCAAAGATAGATCTATCGAGTGCCATCTTTGGCACTAAATTCATAAGTAGCCCGCATGATAGGTTCATAAGGTAATTTGACTTTATTTCTTGGAAAGTGCTCCATATCTTTCTTTAATGGAAATTGGAATCTAATATTCCCTTCCTTCATATCAATAATCGCACCAATCGTTCTAAGGAAAGGTCTACCAAGAATAATAGGGCAAGAAAGATTGCAATCTATATCAAGAACGATAAAATCTACAGGCACCAATTTCTATTTGCAACAATAAGAACATCATTGATCCTTCCCATAGGCTTTTTAATGGCGGAATCCGCAAGGTGCAAATTTAAAGAGCAATCATCAAGATCATGGAAACCTAGAATATCACTTAAAGTTTTCGGAATCGTGGAAACACTAGCACCCAAATCACACAAAGCAAAACACTCATAATCTTTAATTATAATCTTTATAGGAGGTTCCCACTCATCATTAAGTTTTCTAGGTATAGAAACTTCCAAATTAAGTTTTTCATAATAAGATTGCATCAAGGCATCAACGATATGTTTGGTAAAAGCTTTATTTTGACTATAAGGATGAGGAGAATTAACAACGGATTGCAACAAGGAAATACAACCTTTTAAAGAGCAATTATCATAATCAAATTCCTTGAAATCCGAGATAGTAGGTTCAATATTATTAGAAGTTTAGGATTCTCCAATCTCACTTTTACCAGATTTAGCATTAAGATCTAAAGATTCCGAATTCTTTGGACGCCTTCTAGGCAAAGTTGATTCGTCATCAGTCCCATAATCATAAAAATTCATATTGCAAAACATAGATCTAATAGGAGACGCATAAATAACTTTAAGATCCTCATCATTATTTTCATGGAAACTAGAAGAACACGTTTTTATAAAGCTATCTTTCTTAGCACGCAATCTAGCGGTTCTTTCCTTAGACTCATCAATGGAAATTCTCATTACTTTGAGAGACTCGTTGATATCATGCTTGGGAGAAGAAGATCTAAGTTTAAGAGAATCGACATCAAGCGAAAGTCTATCAACCTTCCTAGCCAAATCATCAACTTTGAGCAATTTTTCTTCAAGCAAAGCATTAAAATTCTTTTGAGAAATCATAAATTCTTTCACACTATTCTCAAAATCAGAGGGCATCTTATTAAAATTACCATAAGAATTATTGTAAGAATTTCCATAACTATTAGAGGAATTACTAGGGAACGGTCTAGCATTAAAGTTTCCTCTATAAGCATTGTTTCCAAAACTATTCCTACCAACAAAATTCACATCCATAGATTCATTATTATTCTCAATCAAAGAAGACAAAGGCATATCATTGGGATCAAGAGGAGTATTTTTAGTAGCCAACAATTTCATAAGTTCATCCATCTTTCCACTCAAAACATTGATTTCTTCTGTAGCATGCACTTTTTTACTAGAAGACCTTTCGGTGTGCCATTGAGAATAATTAGCCATAATATTATCAAGAAGCTTTGTAGCATCTCCTAACGTGATTTCCATAAACGTGCCTCCCACGACCGAATCTAAGAGATTTCTAGAAGCAAAGTTCAAACCGGCATAAAAAATTTGTATGATCATCCATAAATTCAAACCATGAGTAGGGCAATTGCAAAGCATCAATTTCATTCTTTCCCAAGATTGGGCAACATGCTCATGATCAAGTTGTTTAAAATTCATAATATCGCTCCTAAGAGTGATAATCTTAGCGGGAGGAAAATACTTAGAGATAAAAGCATCTTTGCACTTGTTCCAAGAATCAATACTATTTTTAGGCAAAGATGAAAACCAAACTTTAGCACGATCTCTAAGTGAAAACGGAAATAACTTCAATTTGACAATATTGTTATCCGTATCTTTCTTCTTTTGCATATCACACAAATCAACAAAGTTGTTTAGATGAGTAGCGGGATCTTCACTAGGAAGGCCGGCGAATTGATCTTTCATAACAAGATTCAGCAAAGCAGTATTGATTTCACAAGACTCAACTTCATTAAGAGGAGCAATCGGAGTACTAAGGAAATCATTATTATTGGTATTCGAGAAATCACACAATTTGGTATTATCTTGAGCCATGGCAACAAGTAATCCAACACACAAGCAAACGGAGAAAGGCAAGCGAAAGAGAGGAGGAGATTGGGAAAGAGAGGGCGAATAAAACGGTAAGGGTGAAGTGGGGGAGAGGAAAATGAGAGGCAAATGGCAAATAATGTAAATGCGAGGGAGATGGGTTTGTGATGGGTACTTGGTATGTCTTGACTTGAGCGAAGACCTCCCCGGCAACGGCGCCAGAAATTCTTCTTGCTACGTCTTGAGCTTGCTTTGGTTTTCCTCGAAGAGGAAAGGGTGATGCAGCGATAACAGCGTAAGTATTTCCCTCAGTTTTTGAGAACCAAGGTATCAATCCAGTAGGAGGCTCCTCAAAAGTCCCAGGCACCTACACAAACAAACTGAGAACTCGCAACCAACGCAATAAAGGGGTTGTCAATCCCTTCACGGCCACTTGCGAAAGTGAGATCTAATAAAGATAGTATGATAAGATAAATATATTTTTGGTATTTTATAGTATAGATGCAAAAAGTAAAGATGCAAATAAAGGTAGATTGAAAGCAAATATGATACGAGATAACCCGGGGCCATAGGTTTTACTAGTGGCTTCTCTTAAGATAGCATAAGTAATATGGTGGGTGAACAAAATACTGTCGAGCAATTGATAGAAAAGCGGATAGTTATGAGATTATCTAGGCATGATCATGTATATAGGCATCACGTCCATAACAAGTAGACCGACTCCTGCCTGCATCTACTACTATTACTCCACACATCGACCGACTCCTGCCTGCATCTAGAGTATTAAGTTCATAAGAACAGAGTAACGCATTAAGCAAGATGACATGATGTAGAGGGATAAACTCAAGCAATATGATATAAACCCCATCTTGTTATCCTCGATGGCAACAATACAATACGTGTCTTGCAACCCTTTGTGTCACTAGGTAAGGACACCACAAGATTGAACCCAAAGCTAAGCACTTCTCCCATGGGAAGAAAGATCAATCTAGTAGGCCAAACCAAAAACTGATAATTCAAAGAGACTTGCAAAGATAACTCAATCATACATAAAAGAATTCAGAGAAGATTCAAATATTATTCATAGACAAACTTGATCATAAACCCACAATTCATCGGATCTCGACAAACACACTGCAAGAAGAGTTTACATCGAATAGATCTCCACAAGAGAGGGGGAGAACATTGTATTGAGATGCAAAAAGGGAGAAGAAGCCATCTAGCTAATAACTATGGACCCGTAGGTCTATGGTAAACTACTCACAACTCATCGGAGGGGCAAGGATGTTGATGTAGAGGCCCTCCGTGGTCGACTCCCCCTCCGACAGAGTGCCGACGAAGGCTCCAAGATGAGATCTCGCGGATACAGAAGGTTACGGTGGTGGAAATTGTGTTTCGTGGTGCCCCTGGATGTTTTCGGGGTACGTAGGTATATATATAGGAGGAAGAAGTACGTCGGTGGCATGAGGGGTCCACGAGACAGGCGCATCTTCACGGGGGGCTCCTATCTCGTGGGAGCCTCGGCTGCTTCTTGACTTGCACTCCAAGTCCTCTGGATCACGTTCGTTCCAAAAATCACGCCCCCGAAAGTTTCATTCCGTTTGGACTCCGTTTGATATTCCTTTTCTTCGAAATACTGAAATAGGCAAAAAAACTGCAATATGGGCTAGGCCCCCGTTTAGTAGGTTAGTCCCAAAAATGATATAAATGTGTAAAATAAAGCCCATAAACATCCAAAAGGGGTAATATAATAGCATGGAACAATAAAAAATTATTGATACGTTGGAGACGTATCAAGAGACAGCAGCTACAGGATACACGTACGACCTGCAACAGGACCTGGACAACAGAGCGGGTCATACCAGATCAATATATGGATCAAGGGGGCGTGCACCAGCGCGAGAAGACGGCCACCAAGCCTAGCGCGACAAGCACAACCTCACTCGGGCCGAAAACCGCGTACGGACTTCATCCGAACTGCGTCGTCACATCGCCCGATACAGAGGCGCCGAACACCCCCTATGCTTCACCGATGAGGTGATGGAGCACCAGTTCCCAGAAGGGTTTAAACCCATGAACACTAAATCATACAATGGCACAACTGATCCCGCAGTATGGATTGAAGATTTTCTTCTCCACATCCACATGGCTCATGGTGATGACTTACATGCCATCAAGTACCTCCCCCTAAAACTTAAGGGACCAGCACGACACTGGCTGAACAGCCTCCCAGAAAACTCTATTGGTAGCTAGGAAGACTTGGAGGACGCCTTCAGAGACAACTTCCAAGGTACCTATGTTCGGCCCCCATATGCCGATGACCTTAGTCACATAATTCAGCAGCCCGGTGAATCAGCCCGGAAGCTCTAGACCAGGTTCTTAATCAAAAAGAACCAGATTGTGGATTGTCCAGACGCCGAGGCCCTCGCGGCCTTCAAAAATAGCATCCGAGATGAGTGTTTCGCCAGACACCTCAGCCAAGAGAAACCGAAGTCCATGGCAGCCCTTACCGCACTTATGACCCTCTTTTGCGCGGGAGAAGATAGATGGCTAGCTCGCAGAAGCAATAGCACCAGCGACCCAGGCACCTCTAAAGCAAAGGATGGCAATGGCAAGCCACGACGCAACAAGCACAAGCATCGAAACAATAACGAAGACAAGGCGGTCAACGCCAGATTTAGTAGCTCCAAATCCAGTCAATGGAAGAAGCCATTCAAAGGAAACAAAGATGGTCCATCCAGTTTGGACAGAATACTTGATCGGCCTTGCCAGATTCATCGCACCCCCGATAAACCTGCCAATCACTCCAACAGAAACTGTTGGGTCTTTCAACAGGCCGGCAGGATCAATGCCGAACACAAAGGGAAAAGGCCGCCCAGCAAGGACGACAAAGAAGAGCCTCGCCCACTGAACACAGGGGGACAAAAGAAATTTCCCCCCAATGTCAAAACGGTGAATATGATTTATGTCATCCACATCCCCAAGCGGGAGCGCAAGCGCGCATTAAGGGACATGTACGCCGTAGAGCCGGTCGCCCCAAAATTCAATCCATGGTCGGCTTGTCCGATCACCTTCGATCGAAAGGACCACCCGACCAGTATCTGTCATGGAGATTCAGCAGCTTTGGTCCTCGACCCAATCATTGACGGATTCCACCTCACGCGAGTCCTCATGGACGGCGGCAGTAGCCTTAACCTGCTTTACCAGGACACTGCCCGCAAAATGGGCATTGACCCGTCACGAATCAAGCCCACTAAAACTACCTTTAAAGGAGTAATACCTAGTGTTGAAGCCTGTTTCTCGGTCTCAATAACATTGGAGGTCGTCTTCGGCTCTCCCGACAACTTCTGCAGTGAGGACTTGATCTTCGATATCGTCCCCTTCCAAAGTGGCTATCACGCACTACTCGGACGGACCGCTTTTGCTCGATTCAACGCAGTCCCGCACTATGCTTATTTAAAGCTCACGATACCCGGTCCATGCTGCATCATAACAGTAAATGTAAACACGAAACGCTCCCTCCGTACGGAGAAGCACACTTTGGCTCTCGCGGTCTAAGTACAGATCGTCTCCCTCAAGCCGCACACCTCATCGGCCATCAAGCCGCCGGATTTTGTTAAAAGAGTCTAGTCAGTCCCGCAAGATGACGGCTCGGTACTTCCAGAGCTAGACTAGCAGTTTTGCCTCCGTCGATCGCTGCACACACCCGTGGATTTCGTACCCCGCACGCATCATACGCACTCAAAATACCCCGGGCATCAACGAAGGCACAATACGGACAGGTCTACAGTATGGTTCGACCCTGTATGACCTTCCACCTTTTTTCTTCGATTAAATTTTCTCTCTTACCACAGGTGCATTGGAACCTATATATCCTACAGACTTACAAGGACTCTCTTTGAGCCCGGTTTCGTGTGGATAACCAAAGACCATTTCTTTCAAGGAACCCCTCTCTACAAGGTGAAAGCGGCACAGACGTGCGTCGGGATATCCAAAGGACTCTTCGGACCCAACCTTATTTAAAAAGGACCTGTACGAAGCTTTTCTCCTTATTATTAGACCCCTGGCATGTAAAATGACTTTGGTGCTTATGGTACACTCTGTAAGATAATATTTTGACGTATCAATCAGATCCTAGTAAGGGACAAATTTTTTGGTATCAACTTTATTCATAGAACTGTACTCCGTCGCCCTAGTTGTCACACTCACATACCTCGACACCCATTGCCAGGGGCTCTATACGGCCACATATGTGCCGCTGAACAAAAGACCGAACAACTTCGTAGCACACTTCAGTGTCCCAAACTTGGCATTATATGCATCGGCTCCGAATCATGTCTTTGGTCAATAGTTGGGTTGCCCGGCTCCTATGTTTGCTACCTTACGTTCCGTTTGTTCATCGAGGGTAGTAAAGGGAGAACTACTATGATTGTGTTTCTGGTTCGTCCGGTCAAGCACCCCAGTAAAGAAAGCCGAAAACTGACTGTCATGATGCGGCGAGAGCTAGTCAGCCGCTCGGTGACTTACTAAATCTTTAATGATTTTTCTGTATTAAATGAAGGACTGTTTTTCCAGTCATATACGTAACGCATCCACATTCGGATAGCCGCATACATACCAGGGGCTATTTTATAGCTCCATCGTCGAACTCTTATGGCTAAGTGAGAGTGGCAAAGCTGTATAGTCCGATTGCCTGGTTCGTCGCACTGACACCTCCATCACGGACCAAGACGTTGGGGCAAGAGTGCTCATGTGCTATTCCGAACACTCGCATAGCATCTACATGGGGACCGAAGCCGACGACTGGAAAACTCTCAGGAATACAAAAATAGCCGCACAGGAGGAAAGTACTTTCAGATAATGGCACACATATGTTACAAGGCCCTAATGTATATAATAAACACATCCGGGTCCTTCGGATACATTCATTCGAATACGATGTCCTTTGAGCATTGACCCTCTATCAAGAGAGCACCCTCTAGGACATCGTCTAAATAACGCTCCGGCGTGCGGTGGTCCTTGCCTTTGGGAGGACCCTCCACTGCGATAACAGCGGCCTTCATCTTCGCCCAGTGCACCTTGACGCGGGCGAAGGCCCTCTATACACCTTCTATGCACACTGGCTGTTTGATTGCATCAATTCGGGGCACGACATCGATGAGTCGCGGCACTAGGCCAAAATAGCTGCTCGGAACGGGCTCGGTTGGGCACAACCGGAGTATGACCTCCTTCATGGCCGCTCCACACATCTTATGCAACTCGGCCCACTACGCCATTTGGTCGTTCAGCAGCGTCGAGCGCTCCTGCGTCGCGAATTGCGACCAGAATAGCTTCTCCATCGCATGCCCCTCCTGGGCTCGAGAATTGCGCAGCGTCGGTGGTGCTCTTTGGAAGATCCACAAGACGTCTGGAGAACCCCATAGTCGATTAAGTAAGGCATACCTCTGATCACCAAATTTAGACTGTAAAAGAAAGGGCTTACCAACCGCTATCTGTCCGTCCTGTCGGATCTCCTCGCGAGCCGCTCGGGATTCGGACCTTGCCTCTTGGGCTTCTTGAAGGGCCTTGGCGAGTTTGGCCACCTTAGCTTTATTCTCCTCCTCGAGGAGCTCACACTTGCGAGTGGCGTCCTTGAGCTCTTGCTCAACTTTGGACACCCGCTCCTTGAAATGGCGCCAGGAGACCTATTCGGCCTTCAAATCAGCAGCCGCTTTCTCAGCGGCCGCATCGCTTACCCTGGCCTGCTCCTTCGCGTGGGCAAGGTCACTCCTGAGGGTCTCGACCTCAGCAGTGCCATCTGCAATTATGCATAGCAGCGTGTAAGCTTCAACTTCGCATTTGCAAACTAATTCAATTATAAATGAAGTACTTGAAACATACCCTACGCCTCGTCGAGCCGCTTATTAATCTGGATATTGTCCTTGTCGACTAGCTACAGTTTCTACTTCAGTTCCAAAACTTCGGCAGCCTGAGCGGTCGCTGTTGGTGTCAAAACCGGCGGATATCGGGTAGGGGGTCCCGAACTATGCGTCTAAGGCTGATGGTAACAGGTGGCGGGGGACACAATGTTTACCCAGGTTCGGGCCCTCTCTATGGAGGTAATACCCTACTTCCTGCTTGATTGATCTTGATGGATATGAGTATTACAAGAGTTGATCTACCACAAGATCATAATGGCTAAACCCTAGAATCCTAGCCTATGATTATGATTGTTGTTGTCTCTACGGACTAAACCCTCCGATTTATATAGACACCGGAGGAGGCTAGGGTTACACAAAGTCGGTTACAGATAAAGGAATCTACATATCTGAATCACCAAGCTTGCCGTCCATGCAAAGGAGAGTCCCATCCGGACACGGGAAGAAGTCTTCTGTCTTGTATCTTCATAGCCCAAAAGTTCGGCCCATGTAAATAGTCCGGCTGTCTGAGGATCCCTTAATCCGGGACTCCCTCAGTAGTCCCTAAACCAGGCTTCAATGACGATGAGTCCAGCGTGCAGATTGTCTTCGGCATTGCAAGGCGGGTTCCTCCTCCGATTACTCCACAATAGTTTTCGGACATTGAAAACGTGTCCGGCTCTGCAAAAAAATACCACACACAACCGTAGAGAGTATAATATTCCACAAGTCCAATGTGCTGACAACTTTTTGTAGCGTGACATCACGCCATCGCCTGGTCATTTTCGAACTGTTTTTCAGCCTGCCGCTCCGTGTTTCAAGGTGCGGTTTCATTGGCACATCTTGTTAAAGCAGAGATCGTGTCCCCTTATCACGGGATTCTCATCAATATAGGCATGGGTAATCCAACCACACCATCTGCACGGCCCTTGGGAAATAGGCGAGTTTTAAGGCGAGTGGGGAGGCGCATGACTTTTACTGCCTTTATAAAGGGATAATGATTCACCCTTTTTCACCCACGCCTTCTCCTTCCTCTGCCCATCCATTCTCGAGCTCCAGCGCCCAAGCTCTTGCCTTCCCCGCTCAAAATGCACTCCAACCATGTCCAGATCCGGAGCTGGAGGCAAGTGGATGGCCTCCTCCATCAAGGAGAAGGACATCACGAAGCTACGGGAGGCTGGGTACTTGGCTAAGGAAATCGCCCATCGGCTTCCGGCCGAGGGACAAATCGTACCCACCCCTGAGCCCCATGAGAGGGTGGTGTTCGTCTCTTACTTCGTCCGCGGGCTGGGATTCCCTATCCACCCGTTCGTTCGCGGACTTATGTTTTACTATGGGCTGGACTTCCATGATCTGGCCCCCAACTCCATCCTCAACATCTCGACATTTATTGTCGTATGTGAGGCCTTCCTCCGCATCCCACCTCACTTTGGGCTATGGCTGAAAACCTTCAATGTGAAGCCGAAGGTGGTGAGCAGCCAACAAGTGGAGTGTGAAGGCGCCATGGTGGGCAAGATTCCCAATGTCACCTGGCCCGAAGGCTCCTTTGTGGAGACTGTCAAAGGGTGGCAGTCAAAGTGGATCTACATCACCGAGCCGCGTGGCACCAACTGGGTCGCGGCTCCCGCATTTCGGTCCGGAGTCTCGATGCGGCTCACCTCCTGGCAAGAGAAAGGCTTGACCTGGTCTTCCTCGGATGAGCTGACGACGCTCCAGACGCACGTCTAGAACATGATAAACAAGAGAATCAAGCTCGTCAATGTGGTCCATGTGATGCTTGTTTGCGGGATCCTTCCGTGCAAACGCCGGACTTCCCATTTATGGGAGTTCAATCTGGCCAAGCACCAGACCCTACTAGATCTCTTCGGCATGACGCACGAAGACATCTGGAAGGTGCTCTTCAGGGTCAATGAGGCATCGCCGCCCACGACAGAGGATCGCGGGCACGACCTAACTCACCCTGCTAGTCCGGTAAGTTCTTTCATGTTTTCAAGGTGTACCCTTTACTTGCATACTCGAGGAAAGCGTCTAAGCCTCCCTATGGATTTTTTCAGACCTGGACAGAGATGGCGGAGCGGATAAACTGTCCGGCTCCGCTGCTCGAAGACCCAGAAATCCCACTTCTAACAAAGATGCTGGTTTCGGCGCCCTATCAAGCACCGGAGAAGAAGGCCAAGGGGACCAGAGGTGGTCTCTGTCGCAAGGGCACTTCGGACGCGACTTCCGAAGATGCCGAGGCTCACTCCTCCGCCGTCAAAGATGACGAGGAAGAGGAGGAAGAAGAAGAAAGCCACTCCCCCTGCAGGCGGGAGAAAGAAGAGGACGGCCTCCATGCGTCTGGAGGCCGAGGCATCCAAGAAGGGGAAAGCTTCCCTTCCGGACAGCTCCGCAGCGGCCACCGAATTCAGCTGGGAGTGGGATCCCAGGGATAAGCCCCTGGCCAAATCGTAAGTGTTCCGACACGTTCATATATCCGGCCTCTTTACTTCATTGTTTTAATGTGATGAATTATCCATTTGCAGTCCAGCTCGGTCCAACCTCGAGCTATCCTCCTCTTCGGAGGGTTCGTTGGACCTGGAGGCGATGGACAGTGGGACCCTTCCATCGGCCTCCTCCCCTAAGACTGTGGACAATACTGAGGTGTTGTCCCAAGGGATCCCAGGCCAGGGAGAGGTTCAGGAGGCCGTCCGAGCGGCGCCATAGGGTGAAACCTCGGTTGCTGAACACATAGGGGAGCGAGGCCCCATGGACACCGACGGTGGGGGCCATATCCAATATGGCCCTCAGCCGAATATAGTTCCAGAGACCCATGCAGCTCCGGAATTAGGCAGGCTGCCTCTTTTGAAAGAGGGAGGTGCGCCTACCCCACCGGTGACCTCTGTCCATCCAGAGGCACCGTACAGTTTACTGGAAGCGCTGCAAGGTGCTTCCATTTTTGACGAACACTGTACCCTTATGGGTACGGTGATTGAGACGATCCAGTCCGCGAAGAGCGGACTGACCTAAGCGTGCGCGAGCCTTCTAACAAGCTTTGAGGTAAGCAACACAACTATAAAAAGAATGTCACAGTATAGACAGTAGCCCCTGATAGTCTGTCTGGCGTTCGGAAAGAAAAGCTGAACGGAGGATCTGTCGGATATCAGGTTCCGGCAAAACCCTTAAGGTTCGAACACTGGGGTGCACACGAAGATTTCTCCCTACCAAAACATGCCCTCAGCCTCGCCGCGATCTCTAAGCTAGTTTGATGAACAACACAAGAGACACGAGATTTATACATGTTTGGGCCGCCGTTGTGGTGTAATACCCTACTCCTGTGTGTGGTGTGGTGGATTGCCTTGGGCCGATGATGAACAGTACAAGGGAAGAACAGTCTTGCGAGGAGAGGTGTTCTTGTGCTTGGTGGCTCTCTTGGGGAGGAAACAATATTTCCCTTCCATTGTGGTGGCTAGCCCTATTTATAGAGGCCCTGGTCCTCTTCCCAAATATTGAGCGGGAAGGGATCCAACAATGGCCAATTTGAAAGGGGACAGCTGGTACAAGCTATCCTGACCAAAGGTGGTCTTCGCCTGCCAAAAGCGCTGGTGGTGACACCATCTTGGGCTCCATGGTGACCTCCGCCCTGCCGTCCTGCTGGTCTTGGTCTTGTTGCACCGATATAGAATCCTTTGCATGATGCCTTGGTACTCCGCGCCTGCACTTGCCCCCTTAGCACCAAAGGGGAAATGAGGACACTGCGCGGGCTGGCGCCCGCCTGGCCTTGGTCATCATGGCTTGCGTCATGGGAACCTCGCGAGGTACCCTTTGCCTTGATCTCTCCGCCTCCTCGCGAGCCTGCCTGGTGAGGCCACTCCTGATGAGGCCTTGTGTCGTCCGCCCCGCGAGGCTTGGCCCCTCGAGAGGGTTTTGAGTGTTGGTTGATGAATCTGGGTCGTACTGGGCCACTGCTGGAACCACGCCGCAGGCCGCAGGCAGGCAAGTCTGGGGACCCCCATTCCCAGAACGCCGACAGTAGCCCCGAGGCCCAAGGCGTGCTCGGACTTGGCTTAGTGGCGAATCCAAAGGGCAAGGGCGGAAAGCCGCGGTCCCCAACAGCCTGAGGCCTTGGTCAATGCATGGCGACTGATTGGACGTGGGCGTCTCCGCTTCCCCACGCTGCCCCAATATCCGCCTGGCTAGGCAGCCACGGCGTCCTACACAGTTATTTCCTCCTTGCAGGCAGCGTGCTTCCTGTTCCCCCTTCTCCCTTGAACTCCTACTTCTGCCCCCAATCTAACTTGACCTCCGCGCCCCCATTACCATGGCGCTGACCAGCGCGGAGAAGGGGAAGAAGCCTCTGTCCTCAGCCAGTCCGCCCCCGACAATCGAGCCCGCCGTCGGCCGGCCGCTGGTGCTCAACCTGGAGGCCATGGGAAAGGTCTGCCCCATGCTCGGTACCAGCTTCAACGAGTTTGGAAAGGCGGTGGCTTCGCCTGCATCCCGCGCCTCCGTTGACAGGACAGTCACTGAGGTTCGATTCTTCGTCGACGCCCTGTGGGCTGGCCTGGTCCCCCCATTCTCCGCCTTCTTCAATGCAGTGCTTTCCCATTATCAGATCCACGTGATGCGTCTTGATCCCCATTTTGTTGCCCTTCTATCCATCTTCGCCTTTGTTTGCGAAGCCATGGTGGGGATTACTCCTTCCGTCGCCCTCTTGCGCCACTTCTTCTCGCTGCACCTGACCGACCCCTCGCAGTGCTTGGGGTGCGTGAGCTTCCAGGCCATGACAGAGACGGCTGCCTCGGGGATTGATTTTGACCTCCCGCCATCCACGAACAGGTTCTGGACGCGGTGGGTGTATGTGGATGTCTGAGTGCTCAACCCCCCTGCTCTCGCCTCCGACGCTTCCTGCTGTCCCGAACCCCGGCTGGGGCCATGAGAGGCTCGTGAGCCCTCGCCTTTCCTTCGCTTGGTTTCGACTAAAGAGGTTTAGAGATCTCAGCGTGACTGTGCCCCGGGTGGTGAAGGAGTTCCTTCGGTGTCGTATTGCTCCTCTCCAGCGCCATTTCCAGCTGATGTGGGACCTGGCCGGTGACCAGGATCGCATGAGGCTTTAGTAGTTGGAACTTTCGCCCGAAACGCTGAGGACGGCGGTTAAAGTCTTGACTGGCAACCCCTCGCCATGCGATATGCTGCAAGAGGGGAGCCTCTTGTATCTCTGCTCGAACAGGGTCGAGTTCGGGGGACAGATGTCTTCCTTTGACGAGTGGGGGTTGTGCCCGATTGGCCTTGTGGGTCCTCACGAGAATCCTGTCACCGTGGCTCCCCTCCTCCACGCCAGCACCGAGCTTGCCCCGAGAGTGGTTGCAGGGGGGCAAGCGTCACTTGAGGCTGGAGGCTCGGGTGTTGAGGCGCCGACGCCACCTGGGGCTCCTGAGGCGTCATCCTCCGGAACTCATGAGGCTTGCCTTGAGGCGGTCGCTGAGGGGGAGGTGCAGCCTGCGGCTCCTGAGGCCGGAGCTCCTGAGGTCGACTGCCTGGGTGCTTCTCCAACAGGTTCTATATCGCCCCACGCCTAGCGCTGGGCGGTTCCGCGTGGATTTCTCGCCAAGGCCCGCAAGAGGAAGGAGTCTTCAAGCTGCAGTGGTCGCACCTTCCGGCCGTTGAAGCATAGAAATTACTTCGCCATAGACGAGTAAGTACCTTATCCTTGTAATTCCTTAGTTGCTGCTTCCCTTCCTGACTGTGGCTCTCCAGGATCCCTCCTGTCAAGCCTGCAGAGTCTCCTGAGAAGCAGCCTCCTCCGGCCTTGCCTTCTTCGCTAGCATTGGGCGTCCCAAACATGCACGCCGCCCCTAGCGCGGGGCCAGCTGGCGAAGCAAGCCTGCTTGCCAAGTGTCTTGAGCCCATGCCCTTGTCGCCTTTCCTTTGCGACCCCGCCTGGTGCACGGCCAACCTGCCCAGGGCTCCTACTGTGGTCGTAGATGACAGCTAGTTGGCATCCGTCTTGGGCTCCTCTTCAAGCGGCGAGCGTGCGCCAGCGACCGTGGGGGCACCAGCCCCCAGCTCCCTGCCAAGGGGAGGTGAACCACTTCGTACCCTGCCGACAGTGCCCGTGATGGGGGACGACATTAGCAGCGTGCTCAAGCTCACGCGTGAACGAAGCGTTGTCCACCTCGAATCCTTCAAGAAGGCGATGGACACGATGGGTCAGCTTGGTGGAGATCTTGTGGATGTTGATGCGCGCCTTGAAGCCGAGGCCGTGCGGCTGATCGAGTAGCGACATAAGATGAAGGTGGCCATCAACCTTGCGCGCCACCAGCGCGAGCTTGACAATGCGAAGGCCGAGGCGTCCCTTGCGGCCTCGCGAGAGGCCTGCTCCCGAGCTTTGGAGGAGGCCCGGGAAGCAGATCGTCGTCGTGAGGCTGCCGAGAAGCGCGTGTGGGAGCTCCAACCCTAGAGCGCCTCCCTGGAGCAGCAAGTGGAGCTACGCTAAGCCGCCCTTGCGTCGCTGAGGGGGGCTCCTATCGACGAGGAGGAGCTCGGGAAGCACTGACGCTGGAGGCCGCCGAACACAGTCTTGATCTTGAGTGGTTGGAGACGAGGGAGCGCCAAGTTACCCAAGCGGAGGACAATGTTGGCGCACGCGAGGCCTAGATCCAGGAAGAGGTTGACCGTCATGTGGACGAGGCTCGTGCGGATCTTGCTACCAGATATGATCTGAAGGTGAAGTTGGTTGAAGCCGAGGTCGAAGGCAGGACTGCCGCCCTCAGGTCCAGGCTGACCGAAGCGGAACGGCGCGCGGAGGCCGCCTCAACTGCCCTGGTCTCAATGCAAGCCGAGCTAGCCTCCGCCTGCACCGAGCTGCCTCCTCTTCAACTGGGGGTTGCCAACACCGTGTCCATCACGCAGCAGAACAGAGAGGAAATACTTCAACGGCAGATGCTGGAGCACATGCACGGCCCCTTGCTCCAGGACCTCAGGAACAAGGCCAATGCAGCCCTGGGTAACAAATGTGATGAGAATGCCTCGCATCCCCACGCGACCAACTATGCTAGTCATCTTGGTTTCTTCACAGACATGGTGACGCACATGGAGAACCACTCCGAGAGAGCTAACTAGCTTGTCGAGGAGAGGAGCCGTAGCCTGCTTGGACGTGCATTCTCCCGTTTCTTCAGCCATCTTCAGAACACCGATCCCGGCTTCGACTTTGACATCGTCATCACCCCGGTGCCCGAGGCCATCTGGGGTGACCTAGTGCGGTGGGTGGAGGAAAACATGGATGCGCTTGTTAGGGCCTTTGCTTCCGACGATGATGGGGTGATAGTCGTGGCGGATGGTGGTTACGTGGTCGATGGTGGCGACTGTGGCACCAGTGATGGTGATGGCGATGCCAGTGACGGTGACAGCGGTGCCAGCAATGCGTCTTGAGGCGATCAGGAGGATGTAGTGAGCGACATGTCTGACTGATCCCGCATTTCTCTTGCTGTTTGTCCTGCATACAAAAGCTCGGGCGCGGCCCTAAAGGTTGTAGCACTACAAAAAAAATACACTTCTGTGATGATACGTGTTTGTCACAGTAGGTCATGTTTTTTGTCATGCATGTACATCCATGACGATTTTATGACATATCAAGATAGTCATACCTGTGCTGTCGTAGAAGTGTTCCATGACATTACCAAAATTATCATCACGGAAGTGTCCACTTCCATGACGATAAATCGCACGTCGCAGAAGTGCGTTCGTCAAGGGTGACCGACATGTGGCATCCACCATAGTGGAACGCCGTTAAGCTATCGGGTCGGATTTTGGATACGATAACCCGTTTACAGCCCTGACCAATGGGAAATTTCCATGTGTAAAATTCTGATTGGCCGAAGGGAACACATGTCAGCTCGTCAGTGGCCCAGATGTCGCCCGTCCATTGGAGGAGATATGCCTATGATACGTCAACACGTGGTTGGGCCCAACAGAGGCCCATATAGGTTAAAAAGGCCGGCCCAGTCAAAGGCCCGTAGAACATAATCAGGTACTAGTGGGCCAGCCCAATAACGGCCTGCTTAATAAAGGCCCATTTACGGCTCGAAGCCAGATCTGGCCCGTTAATTATTCGCCCAATATTTGGGCCCATTTACGGCCCAAAGCCAGGTCTGGCCTGTTAACTTTTCGCCCAATATTTGGGCCATTTGCGGCACGAAGCCAGATCTGGCCTGTTAATTGTTCGCCCAATATTCGGGCCCATTTGCGGCCCGAAGCCAGATCTGGCCCGTTAATTGTTCGCCGAATATTTGGGCCCAACTACAGCCGAGTGACTTTCGGCCTGTTAGAGGCCTGATATAGACATGGGCCCATTTCAGCCCGGTGTGACTTTCGGCCTAGGAATGGCCTGTGCTGCCCATGGGCCATATATGGTCCGACAGGACATCGGGCCCACTAACGGCCCGTGCTAAAGATGGCAACAGTTAAGCCCAACGTGACTTTGCGCCTGTTAAAGGCCTATCGCAGAATCGGCCTGCTGATGCTCAGACTAAGCTTTCGCCTCTTAAAGTCCCATGATATCGATGGGCAACTAAGGCCCGAGATATGTTTCGCCCGGTAACGGCTCGTGAGCTAATTGGGCCCAAACCGGCCCGGTCTACATTTTGACCTGCTGAAGGCCCGTCGACGACTGGTGAAAATTGAGGCCCAACATGCATTTTGGCCTGCTAAAGGCCCGTGGTTTCATCTCGGCCGTAACAGGCCAGTACAATATTCAGCCTTTTAATGGCCCAATGCTACCTGGGCCAAACAAAGCGCTGGGTCGACAAAAGGCCCAACTAAAATATAGGCCGGTGTAAGTTTGGGTCTGGCGCAATGTGTGAAGGCCCCAATCATTCGGGCCCAAGAAAGATGCAGGCCGGCCCAATTATGGCCCGCTAAAAACTTGGCCCGTTAGAGTCGAATGTTTCGGTCCGGTCGACTACATCTGATTTTTTTTTCAGATAGCGAATGATGGCAGTAACTAGTAGGAATTAAGAACAAACCTACTCTATACAATAAAGAAATTACGGCATAGTAACTAAGAATAAACCTACACTATACAATAAAGGATTTAAGGTATATTACATCCACTGGGCATCGAAGTTCGCCACCAGTGATCATAAAGCGCAATGAAGAAGCAGATTACAAAAACTGGGCACCATTGCAGCGTAACAAAATAATACTGAACCAAGACCACTTCCAAGATAGTTCAAGAAAGGTTAGCCTTATGGGGAACTGCTGCAAGTCAGCCGAGCAAGGCTGTGAGACCGGCCTAGCATGTCGGTCATAGCTTCCAGGTGTAGCTGTTTAGTGATGAGGTTCTCACTAGTGTCCTCCGCAATCTTTCTTAGAGATAGGACTTCAAGTGGAAGTTGAGTTGCAGAATGCCTTTCTGCTAGAACTTGGGACTGAAGAAGTTGAACTAATTCAGACAACGAATTCTGTGAGCTTGTCTGACTGTTAGTCTCAAGTAACTTGAACATTGCATCAAGACAAGACTTTGGGGTTGTCTCGCTATCTTGAAGATGTTTTGCCTTCTTTGCTGCAATATATGTTGGGTTTGTCTCACAACCTTCAGCAGACTTGTGCATGCCATCAGGCATATCACCCTGAAACAAAGCAGAGAGATGACAGATTTTGCACGTGTATAAACAAAGATGATAACTATTCTGTCAATTCTACCGAATTTCAAATTAGAAAATAAAGAGTAAGTTCAAAATATCAATAGCATAATTTGGCATTGTTCATAATGCGGGGAGCTTCACCACACTACTGGATTACCATGTCAACATAACAAGCATAGATGAAGGGCAAAGAAAATCATTGTATCTATTTTGGATAATGTGCATGGCATGTTGTTCATATCATCAGCCACATCAGTAAGATAAAACGGGAGATGACAAGGTGAAAACGTGGGCTACTTCACCACACACAGGATTATAGATCCACAAAAACAAGCATACATATAGGGAGTATTAAAAAATGTGCATGGTATGAATAAGGAATTTGGTTTTACAAGTAAAACTTAGAACTTACTTTCTTACTTAACATGCATTTTGGTAGAAACAAAAACTAAACAGCAAGAAGAAACGATAGGGAGTATGAGCAAATTAAACAGCGCTTGAGGATAAAGGCTTTAGAAGGACCGACTTACATTAAAAGTTAACACCGTTTTATAATGCCCTTCTCCATGTCAAGGGAAGGATAACTCAAGAATTTCAGCACATAATCTTCTTCATAAGCATTGCCTCGACTCTACATTTTGTAGAGAGTAATTATAGATATGATAATACCGAAGGGATAGAGGATAATGAAGATAAGATGCGATTGATGCTACATAATCAACTACCAATCCTCGAAGTACAAGCGTTATAGACAAAATGTAATCGACAAGAGCAATGGGCTACTCTTCTCCAAGACCGGCATTGTCTGGTATTCTACTTGTTGGTAAGATTAAATATATATCTGATCTTTTTTAGTAAATGGTGGGCGAGGGAGATAAGATGCGAATGCTACAATGAACCAATCCCTCTTCCCATAATACAAGAGTGTTTTGAACACCGTGTACTATACAAAACATTCTTATATTATGGGACGGAGGAGTAGCTGTAATGTAAGTATAGTGATAGACCACGCTCAGTCCTTATAAGAGGATCGCAGAGCTAAACCTCTTCAAAAGCATTGGGTTGATTCTAAATTTATGTAAGAGTCCATACGGATCTTATAATGTCCACCAAATGGACGATTACGAGGCTAACATGTGCAAGGATGCTACATAATCAAACAGCTATGAAAGTAAGCATGGTCATACAGGCAAGAGGTACTCACAAGAGCAATGCAAAGGTGTAGTATAGTTGCGAGATTCTCAGGGTCCCTTGAGAACTAATGTTCTTCCGCTAACAGCTTCCATACAAGTGAGACATTAAGGCAAATGCAGAAATGTAGTTCAAATTGTGATGTGATATCATAGATGCAGACTTACGCTGCAAACCGAGACCAATATGTAACAAGATTATTCCAACACCGCCGGATAAATGTAGCACCGAGACTTTATAGAAATTTCGCTCGAGGCTTGCCATCGGCGCGCTTTGCCTCGTAGGAACGATACTTCATCACGAAAGTGCTTGAAAAGCGCAACCAACCCTTGCTCGCCATCACAATCCAGCTTTGCTTCTCGCCTATTTAAAAGAATGAATTTCGTCTTCGTCACAGAAACATATGCAGAATGACCATGAATAACATTAGTACATTACTTACGCTGTAAGTTGCGGAGGAAGACTGAAATTGTTATGTGTCTCATGGTATAATCTTTCCATGAAGGAAGGATGCAAACAAAGTTCCCGACAACAACATAAGCTTCGCTTTTCTAAACTGGAAGAAATGGAACAGGGTCCTATTTGCTGTAATTGGGGCTCGTTCGAAAAGGATTTGGCAACCGGATTTGGTGTACTTTTGCTGGAATGGGGTTTTATGTCAGACATACCGGTGCTATGTCAACTAGCATAATCATACTGCTTTGTTGTAGTTGGGGTCTCACGAGTTGGGGCATCGTAAATGACCAAAGGTAGTAGGGCTAGAGTCTCGCTAGAGTTGGGGTATTTTGTGGGTCGTGTGATATTGCAACTACACCTAATGGGCTATTTGATTTATCAAAGCCACTACCTTTTCCAAATACTTTGCTTGTGCTCCTCCATTGTCGCAGACTAAAGTAGGGGTACCTTAGTACCTTTAACTTGTGCACGGGCAACAGCAAGACCAGCGGAAAGGCTTGCCGGGCGCCGCCAAGACCCTCCATCATTTCCTCTTCGCCATTCAAGAACAAAGTATCAACTCGAAAACAAAGACCCCAAGAGGAGCTTGCCGGAAGGCCAACCAGGCACTCCTGTGACACTTGCCGCGACGCCTGCTGCCCCGGTAGGCACGGGCGTCGGCAAGCTTGCCAAGACAGAAGAGAAGGGCCGCAAGCAAGCACTGCCGCAGCAAGGCTGCCACCCAAAGTCCAGCGCACCCAGCCGACGCAGTCGCCTGTGGCCGCCCCGGCACGTGGCGCAGGCGCTGCGCAGCCATGCGGAGCGAGGTGGCAAGCGAGCCGACAGAGACGCCATCATGGCAACCGTGGCTCACCTAACGGTCGCTTTTTGCAATCGCTAGCGACCGGACAGCATTAAATGCCCTTGTCCCCGCCGTCGAGTTAGGTAGGGGACACTGCTGGTCATCAAGTGTACCAACCTGCTTTTACCTTTTACCCCTCTTCCCTACGCTGCCACCGTGGATGCCCCTTCGTGACTATAAAAGGGAGGCCCATGCGCATGTAGAAGGGGTTCGGTCCATTCGACACACGCAACACCACTCATACGCCGCACGCCGAGCAAGATCAAATACAAGCACAAAAGCAGCAGAGGGGTTTTATCTCTCCGAGAGCCCAAGCCGGGTAAAATCGCCTGCCTCCCCAGCGCCGACCTCGATCTGCTCTCGCGACGCCCTCCGCCTCCTTGCTGTGACTAGAAGGGCCCCCGCGTGCCCCATAGGTGCTCATGGTCGCACGTAAACCGCCCGACATCTTTGGCGCGCCAGGGGGCTGCGCCGAGGTCGTGAACATCCGATCCGCCTCCACGCTGCTACAACAACGCCTTCATCGACATGCCACCGAAGAAGAAGCCTTCGGAGGTGGCCGCCCGCTCACATCGATTCTACCTCCACCGCCGAGCAAGCGGGTGGTGGAGTGGACGCCGCCAAGGAGCGAAGCGCCGACGGGGACTCACGCTATCACCAGTCCAAAAACAAGGCCCCGCAAGCGCCGGGCGACTGCGGCAGACACCACACCCTTCCGGTGAGGTGCAAGGTCGACAACGCCCGGTGCTCCTAGCACCGTGCTCGCATTGGAGCAAGGCCAAGCTGGTGGGTCGCGGACGCTCGAGGTCGGCATGCACGCCAAAGATGTCAAGGCGCGAAAGCGAGGTACGGTCGCCTCGGACGGGTGTGGCACCTCCCAATCTAGTTGGGAGTCCAAGCACATCCGCTCTCGCTCGCGCTTGCCGCCACCGCCACCCAAGACAGCCGAGGAAGCGCTGGCCCGAGCCCAGTTGCTTCTAGATTACCCTCCGGCGCCGCACAAGATTGACGACTGGAGGATGACCATATACAGCCTCATCGGCTTCGCCAACGGCGACAAGCCCCGGCAGCCGAGCGCATCGAAGCCCCGGCAAGGCGCCCAGGCGCAAGCCGACGCCGACAAGACCGCCGGGGGTGCCACTCCGCATTCCCAGCCTCAAGGCTAAGATCGCCACCGCGGACCAACCCCGACGCTGACCACCGCGTCGCCGGACCCGCTGGACTCGCTGCGGACTAACACCACGTTCTCCGAGAACGACAACACGAGGACGCTCGCACTCGCATCGAGCGCCGGAGAGAAGCACGACGTCAATCT
This sequence comes from Aegilops speltoides, assembly GCA_021437245.1. NCBI lineage: Eukaryota > Viridiplantae > Streptophyta > Magnoliopsida > Poales > Poaceae > Aegilops > Aegilops speltoides. The sequence goes on along the minus strand of CM038147.1, from coordinate 88,846,458 downwards.
GACCAGCGCGCCGGGCCTACTGCGACGTACACGCACCAGGGGAACCAGGCGACTTGCCGTACGCGGCAGGTTGCCCTGCGCTCACCCGCGACCCCGAGAAGTACGACGGCCCAAAACCAAGAATTTCAAGCCAGACATGCCCGAGAAGTACGACGGCAGGATACATCCGTCGGAGTTCCTCAGCATCTACACCATCGCGGTGCAGGCTGCCGGAGGGCGCGACGAGAAGATCCTTGCCAACTACTTCCCGCTGGTGCTCAAACCCAACGTCAGATCTTGGCTTATGCACTTGCCGGACGGCTCCATCTCTTCATGGGCGGACCTGTGTCATCAGTTTGTCGGCGCCTTCACAGGCAGCCACAAACCCCATGGCCAGGAGAGCGATCTGCATCTACTCGTCCAGAAGGAGGGAGAGCCCCTGCGCAAGTACATACAAAGATTCAGCTAGGTGCAAAGGTAACATCCTGACGCCCACCCGCCACGGTTATCAGTAGCTGTTTATTAGAACGCAAGCAACCGCCGGATGAGGGAGGAGATGGCGATGTGCAAGATCGAGATGTCACAGCTCTATGCTCCGGCCGACAAGTGTGCACGGGCTGAGGAGGGAGGAAAATCCCGGAGAGAGTGCGGGAGCGTAAGGGTCCGACAGGAGGATGCCGCCTGCAAGGAAGAACCGGAGGCGGAACAACAGAAGAGAAAGGCTAAGGATGTGCTAGCTGTTGAGCATTCCGCAACGGAGGCGGCCCGACAAGGGCAAAGCCGATGACTCCGGCGAGGCTGTGGTAGCCGCCGACAAGCAGTGATGGCTCGCAAGCGATATTGCAAGATTCATCGCACTAAGGGCCATGACCTCCAAACCTGCAAGAAAGTGGAGCAGATGGCGGAGCTACGTAAAGCTGAGTACGAGCGCGCGACAAGGAGAGAGCCCAGGAGGTGGCGGAGGATCCGAAGAAGCTTCCCGCCCGGGAGGGCACTGCTGAAGGCCAAGCCGCCGGCAAGGAGATAGGCCTCTCGTGGCCGCGACAAGGACGAAGATGAAGATGAGGATGATGAGATGGAGGAAGATGAGACTGATGACCAAGAGTTTCGAAGGCAATAGAGGTGTTGTGCATCGACGGCGGCGCTCTTCGCACGCCTCGCACCGGCCAACTCAAGCAAAGGTGCGAAGTGAACACAAGCAGAACCGTCCCGCCGAGTCACGCAGGCTCTGAAGTGGTCCAGCACGCCCATCATCTTCGATGTTGAGGACCACCCTGATCGCATCACTGCGGTCGGGTGCTTGCCGATGTTGGTCTCACCAACAATCCGCAACCTCAAGGTCACGAAGATGCTGGTTGATGGCGGGGCCGGCCTGAACCTGATTTCCTCCGCAGTACTCAAGAAGCTCCAGATCCCCGACGGCGAGCTCGAAGAAACTGGTACCTTTCAAGGGATAAATCCGGGAAGGAGCAAGCCTAAGGGGAAGATCACACTGCCAGTGACATTCGACAGCGAGCTGAACTTCAGGACAGAGAGGGTCACGTTTGATGTTGCTGATATCCCATTACCCTACAATGGGATACTCGGCCGACCAGCGCTTGCCAAGTTCATGGCAACCTCTCACTATGCATACAATGTGCTCAAGATGCCTGGCCCGATAAGTGTCATTTCTGTCCAAGGTGACAAGAAGGATGCACTTATTTGCACCGACAAGATCTACCGGGAAGCAGCCGCCGCGGCAGAGTGCAAGCCACTTGCCGCTGAAGCTCCCCGGGGGATGAAGAAAGCCAAGTCCGGCAAGAGCAGCTCTGATGCCCACTCCGGCAAGCGCGCCTCTTCGGAGTGTTGCGCTGCCGTTGAGGATGCACCATCGAGCTCCAACGGCAGGTGCAAGAAGGCAAAGGCAGCTTCACCAGAGACCAAGTAAGTGGCCGCCAAGGAGGACGGCACCGGTGGTACCTTCACCATCAGTGCCAGGCTTAAACCTAAATAGGAAAGCGCGCTCGTTGCTTTCCTGCGGGCGAATGTCGGCGTGTTTGCATGGCAGCCATCCGACATCCCCGTGTTCCTGTGGAAGTAATCGAGCACCACCTTGCCGTCTCGCCTCACGCGCGCCCGCAAGCAAAGAGTCAGAAGCAAGCAGAGAGCGCCAAGAATTCATAGCAGAGGAGATCGAAAGTCGAAGCAGCGGGCCTAGTCCGAGGAGTACTCCATCCGACGTGGCTAGCTAACCCAGTAGTCGTGGCGCAAGGCTAACAGTGAAGTGGAGACTTTGCATCGACTTCACCGATGTCAATAAAGCTCCGGCCCCAAGGATCCATTCCTCTCGCCACAGATCGACCAGATTGTTGACTCCACCGCAGATGTGATCCGCTCTCATTCCTTGATGCTTACTCAGATATCATCGATCTTCATGGCGAAGAGGACGAGGAGAAACCGCATTCATTACTCCGTGGCACGATCGCTTCGCACGGATGCCTTCGGGTTAAAGAATGCTGGTTCGAATTTGCAAGAGTAGTCACCATGCTTTTGAGCCACAGCTGCACGTAAATGTAGAAGCTACATGGATGACATAGTGGTCAAGAGCAAGGACAAAGAGACTTTGATCCAAGACTTGGACAAGACCTTCACAAATCTGCGCAAGATCAACCTCAAGTTGAATCCCGAGAAGTGCGTGTTCGAGTTCCTTCCGCAAGCTTCTCGGATTCTTTGTGTCACGAGGGGATTGAAGCCAATCCGACAAGATCAAGGCCATCGAGCAAATCAAGCACCCAAGCGAAGTCAAGGACGACGAAGGCTTGCCGCCGCGCTGTTGCCTCAAGAAGTTCATTTCAAGTCTCGTGAACGCGCCTCGCCATTTTTCAAGATCTTGAAAAGGCGGGTCCAATGAAGTGGACTCGAAGCGGAGGCTGCGCCGCAGACTTGAAGAAATATTTGTCCTCCACTCCAAAACTTGTCGCCCTAAGCCACAAGAGAAGTTGCTGCTATATCCGCGGCAACCAATCAAGTGGTTAGTGCTGCGTTAGTGGCGGAGAGGGAGGCAGATGATGAGCCAGCGTCATGGGCGAAGCGAGTCCAGCGACAAGGGGCTTCCGACAAGCTCGCCCCCGCCAAGCTCGATCCGGCTGTGTTCTCGTTCCGACAAGGATGGGTCTCACAGAGCCACAAGAAGAGAAACAGAAGAAGATGGTGCAATACCTAGCTTTATTTTGTCGGCCTTTCTACAGGGGCTAGGTCAAGAGGATATTGCGTAATCCGTAAGCAACAGCAGGATTGTCGAGTGGGCACTGGAGTTGTCAAGCTTTGGCCTTAAGTTTGAAAGTACTTCAACAATTCAGAGCCGAGCATTGGCAGAATTTATAGCAGAATGGACGCCAACACCCGATGAAGAAACTTCGGAGAGGAGCATCCCCGCCAAGGAAGCCGATTAAAGAATGGATCATGTACTTGATGGTGCTTCTTCGCAAGGCGCCAAAAGGGCGCATTACTTGTCGCACCCACCGGAGAGCACCTCAAGTACGTGGTCCAGATGCACTTTCCCAAGGAGCAAGCAACAAACAATACTACAGAGTATGAGGGCTTGCTTGCCGGACTCAGGATCGCGGCGGAACTTGGGATCAGGAAGCTTATTGTCAGGGGTGACTCACAGCTTGTCGTCCGCCAAGTTAACAAAGATTATCAGAGTCCGTTGATGGAGGCGTACATTGATGAAGTGAGAAAGCTAGAAGAGCATTTTGACGGCCTGCAGATGGAACATATTCCAAGAGCTCAGAATGACATTGCAGATGGCCTGTCAAAGTGCGCCGCACTCAAGTTATCTGTGGAACCAGGGATTTTTGTGCTCAAGCTGACTCAGCCATCTGTGACACCCTCAACTGGACAGAGCAAGAAAAGAAAGTTGGTTACTAGCGACTACCTTCCGGCAGAGCTCCCCGAAGCCGCCGCCAAGAAGGTCCCTAGGATCAACACAGAAAGTGCTGAGGAGCGATCTGCTCTGCAAGCCCTGTGGCCTGCTTGCTGAAGCAGACGCCCCGACAAGTCTGTGTCCCGACACGCTTGCCGGGAGCATCACGCCCGCAGGACCCTGTAACCTTGCCGTGGAAGCGGATGTTCCCGCAGCAGCATTTGCGCCTTTAGTCCTTGTCGCCGAGCCTCGTGCTCCAAGATGGGCACAACAGATCGCCCATTTCCTTCAAACAGAGAACTTCCCGAGGAACAAGAAGAAGCGAAGAGAGTAGCCCGGCAATCAAGTATGTACCAGTTTGTCGATGACATACTGTATGTAAGAAGATTCAACGGAGTGAAATTGAAGTGCATTTCCGAAGATGGACGACAACTGTTGGCGGAGGTACATGGAGGCATATGTGGTCACCACATTGGCGAAGAGCACTTGCCGCAAAGCTTTCCAAGGTTTCTTCGCCGACGGCCCTCCGTGATGCAACCGCACAAGTAACCAAGTGTGAAGCGTGCAAGGCCCATTCCAATCAGATTCATCAACGAGCTCAAGCTCTCCAAACAATCCCTTTATCCTGGCCATTTTCGGTCTGGGGGCTCGACATCCTCGGCCCCTTCCCCCAAGCTGCCGGGGGCTTTGAGTACTTGTACGTTGCCATCGACAAGTTCACAAAGTGGCCTAAAGTGGGACCAGTGAGGAAGGTGACAGCACAATCAATAGTCAAGTTCTTTAGATCGATTGTTTGCCGTTTCGGGATCCCTAACAGGATCATCACCGACAATGGCACACAGTTTACGAGCCACACCTTCATGCAGTACGTCCAAGATCTTGGCACCAAGATCTGCTTCACTTCTGTTGCCCACCCAAGGAGCAACGGTCAAGCGGAGAGGGCGAACGCTGAAGTATTGCGTGGGCTCAAGACCAGAACTTTCGACAGGCTGCATAAGTGCGGAAAGAATTGGATCGAGCAGTTGCCGCTGGTTCTCTCGTCGATCAGACGACACCAAATCGAGCCACCGCCGCATACCTTTTGCTCTTGTCTATGGAGCAGAGGCAGTTCTCCCACGAACTCAGATACGGATCGCCACGAGTGCTCACTTATGGTGAGCTTGAGCAAGAGCGGCCGCGGCAAGATGACACGCTGCTCCTCGAGGAGGATCGCCTTCAGCTCATTGTGGCGAGCTGCTCGCTACAAGAAGCTTTGCGCCGCTATCATAGCCGCAAGGTTAATGCCGAAGCTTCGAGGAAGGCGACCTTGTTCTTCGCGCTCAATCCGCCAAGAATTCAAACAAGTTGACGCTTGAAGTGGGAGGGCCTTATCGGGTGAACGAAATACTAGGCCCGCGCTGTCCGCTTTGAGACCAAGATGGCATTCCGTGAGCAATTCCTCGAACATAGAACATCTTCGCAAGTTTTACCTATATAGGCGGTTGCCGGACCTGCTCAAGCAACCACCTTTTGTATAAGCCTTGCCGCCGCCGTGATGTAACACTTTGTACAAAGCCGGGCGCAGCCCCGTATGAATAAAGTTTATGTGCCATGCACGCCTTGTCAAAATTCAGTGCTTTTTCTCTCTTTTGCATATATATCTGACAATTTGTGCAGCACTTACCCCCGGTAAGCGATAAGAAATATTAAGGTCTCATATCGTTATTTTCTCTTCTTTCTTCTCAAAAAGAAGATCCCTCCGCCCACAAGTTAACCAGGGGGGAGGATAAAGGTTTGGACCAGGCGTTGTTCAAAAGAATCTAGCCTTGCCGGGACGAAGAAGACAGAAAAGCTAAGTCGCCCAAGCCCGAATACAGAGCACTTTTAGTTCTAAGCTTTTATGTTATATCCTTTGAACGCTCGCGTGCCTTGTATGGAAAACCTCAAAGTGAGGAATCGACTCATGGTTAAGTCGCGCTACTTTATGCTTGTTTCGAGCCCGCCAACAACACAAGTGGGTGCGACTAGCCCCGATAAGATTTCTGTCGGAGGCAGCACCGCCAGCTGGCTGCTAATGTTCCGACTGCAAGTGTGCTCGCTACCGCAAGGTCCCTCGGCGAGGGTAAAAGCATACAAGGATGCAACAGAGTAAAGGGAATAACATAGCAAGCAAGATCCGCACTAAGTTATATTACAAGAATGACTTATTGTGGCACCGACTGAAATTGTTCTCAGAACTAAAATGGCAGCAAAGAAGAAAAAGGAGAAGAAGGGCGGCCTAATCCACGCGCCGCCCATCGACCCTCCTAACCTTGTTCACCTTGTCCATGATGGGTGCGACGATGTCCCCGAGCTCCTCAAGATCAGCGCCCGCAGCTTCTTGGTGACGCGGGAGAGGTCGATGCCCGGTTGCGGAAGAGGACCTTCACCAACACCTTCTCCAAGACCCCGCGCAGATCAAGCGCGACTCGGGCGGCCAACTGCCGGGATCCTTTCCCGAGCTGCCAAGAGCCGCCACCACATCCTTGAAGAAAAGCGTGAGCTTGGCGCTGGGCTGAGATTCTCCTCAGAGAGTACCCGGCCCGCTGTTCAGCCCGCCAACTCCTCATCAATAAGCGCGCGCCAGTTGACGAGGCCTCCGCCCGAGCTCCACCGTGGTCTTGAGGGCATTCTGGCCTCGCGCGGCCTCGCCGCCAGCTCCTCGCTACCCTTGAGGTCTTTCCTCGTGGTATCTTCCCGCTTCTTGGCGGCGCCCAGCGCTCCATCAAGGTGGACAATTTCAGCTCTAGATCGTCAATCCTTGGCGGCGTTCGCCCTTGATCTTCTCGAGAGCTGAGCTTGCAGTGTCGCCGTGGGCGCTGCAGCATCCTTCTCGCGATCGCTACTGAGTGCGGCAAGTTCTTCATTCTTCCTTGTCGCGTCTGCCTCCAGCTGCGCCACCTTCTCCTCCAACTCTTTCTCGGCGGTTTCAAAGAGCAAGGGCGGCATCCTTCGCCCCTTGAGCGCCCGCCAAGTGATTGTTCCTGGACGGCGAGCTCGTCATGGCTGTCCAAGTACGCCTTCCTTCAGATCAGCTCACCGTCCCCGCTTGGACAGCTCCTCGGCGGCAAGCTTCGCTGCTCCTCGGCTTCGCCTTCCAGATGAACGCTTTTCGCTTCGCCGAAGGCGCCTCTCCTCAAAGAATGGACCGAGGGCCTCCTGGTTGCGTTTTGAGTTTTGCGCGATGTTTCTCTATATCAGCTCCCGCCAGACGATAAGCGATCTCGACTCAAGCTTCGCTTGTCGGGCGCAGAGAGTGACACCAGCTTCCGGAGCAGCTGCTCCTCCTCGGACTCGCCGCTACTGCTGCTTGGCCTGTCGACCACTGATAGCCCAGCAGAGGCAAGTATTTCCCCGTCGAACTCCTCTCCTTCAATCGGGCGCCTGAGCTCGATGCCTGGGGGAGCTTAATATACACACCTCACCGCTTTCAGCAGCGCTGGCTGGGGCTCTCAGAGCCCAGCCACTGGCCGGCAGCCGGAGGGGTCGGCAATGGCAGCAGCGCCTCAAGGCCTCCCTCCTCCGGGTCATCAAGCACGTCGCTGCCCCTCGCTAGTCCCCATGCCGCGCGCCTTGGCGGCCTCTTCACCGGCGGGTCCCTCCGCTACCGCCTCTTCTCATCAAGAAGTATGCTTCCAATCAAGCACGCACCACCCGGTCTTATGCACCTTAGTGAACAACGGCGGATTGGCATCACAGATCCAAAGACTACTCCGCCTCCACTCGGCCCCACTTGCTGCGGAGTTCGCCTCGACAAGTACACCTCCTTCATGCCCATCCGGGAGGTCCAGCAATTCCGCCACCTGGCTCCCTTTCTCGCCCGAGGGGAGAAGTAGTGACGAAAAAGGGCCACATTGGGGAGGATACCAACGAAGTTCTCGAGAGGTAAAGAAAACCGCCATTGTCGAACGGCGCTGGGGGTGAAATTGAGCAGATGAAACCCGTGGGTGTTCATGATGTCGCAAAAGAAATCAGAAAAAGGTGGGCAGAGCCCGCAATAGAAGAACACAGGAAGAAGTAGTACCCTTTGGGGCACTTCTTCGATTTGGAGGCCTCCGCGAGCACCGGCGCGCTGGTGCGCCTGCTTCACGACTGAGAAGAGGTAAACTCCGCCCGCAATGCCTCCGAGTGAGCTCGGGGAAAAGCACTGCTTGCGCGGCGCCTCGAGCTCCAGCTGGCCGATTTCGCTGCCTTCGAGTTTTCGCGCCTCGCGCTCAGAGCCTTCCCGCCTTCGAGCCATGGCGGCGGCGCGGGGGAGGCGAAGCGACGGCGACGACGGGCGGCGGAGCGCTGTTTTCTCGATTCAGAGACGGAGGAGAACGGTGGAGCTTTTGAGGAAGGAACTGCAAGTGGCGGAAGTGGGGAACGCCCGGGATGCGAACGCTACGCATTTCCTGGAATTAAGTATTGACCACGTTTCTCCCACGACGCCGCAATCGACGCTGCGGCTCTATGGAGGGCGCGTGGACATGGAGTCCAATTTCGTGGGACCCAGCCGCGTGCGTTCGAAAGACCGCTTTTGGGCCTGCCCAACAACGCCGCACTGTAATGCCCAGTTCGGGGGCTCTGTCGGTGAGCTAAAGTAGGGGTACCTTAGTACTCGAACTTGTGCACGGCAGTCGCAGACTGCGCAAGGCTTGCCGGGCGCCCGCCAAGACCCTCCATCATTTCCTATTACGCCATTCAAGAACAAAGTATCAACTCGAGAAACAAAGACCCGCAGAAGAGGAGCTTGCCGAAGGCCAACCAGGGCACTCCAGAGACTTGCCGCGACGCCCCGCGCGTCCCGGCAAGGCCCGGCGGCCGGCAAGTTTGCCGGCATAGCAAGAGAAGGGCCGCGGCAAGGCACTTGCCGCAGCAAGGCTGCCACCCAAAGTCCAGCGCACCCAGCGACGTGTCGCCCCAGGGCCGTCCCAGTGGCATGTGGCGTGGCGTTACGCAGCCATGCGGAGCGAGGTGGCAAGCGGAGCTGACAGAGACGCCATCGTGGCAACCGATGGCTCACCTAACGGTCGCTTTTTGCACTCGTTAGCGACCGGACGGGCATTAAATGCCCTTGTCCCCGCCGTCGAGTTAGGTAGGGGACATCATGGTCACCGTTGTACCAACCTGCGCTTTTACCTTTTACCCCTCTTCCCACGCTGCCACCTATGGATGCCCCCTTCAGACTATAAAAGGGAGGCCCATGCGCACGTAGAAGGGGTTCGGTCCATTCGACACATGCAACACCACTATACGCCGCACGCCGAGCAAGATCAAATACAAGCACAAAAGCAGCAGAGGGGTTTTATCTCCCGAGAGCCCCGGTTGGGTAAAATCGCCTGCCTCCCCCCAGCAAGCCGACCTCGATCGCTCACAGCACGCCCTCCGCCTCCCTTGCCGGACTAGAAGGGGCCCCCGTGCCCCATAGGTGCTCGTGGCCGCACAGAGACCGCCCCGACATCCATGATCAGCAATCGCCCTCTTCCTTTTGAACGTCTGATACACAAGAACAACATTTGAATGGATAAATATGGTATGATCACAGATGGAATATGTACTGAAAATGGATAGGAAGGGCGTATTCACATACACGATGTGTAAACTAAGCTAATGGCAGTTTATCAAAGTAGAAGAAATACAAAGCATCAGTTGCAAGATATGTGCGAGCAATGTAACCTTGGAAAGTTAGAGCAAGTACCTTTATGGGTGAATAAGATAGGGCATCTTCCTCTGACTGCTCCACTAGGGAGCTACATTGACTTAGGTCTCCCTCTAGCTCAGAATCACTGTTAGCATCATATTCTAAGCATGAATCTGTAGGTGGAGAGCGTTTGCATTGCATTGCATCCAGACTTGATTTCAATCCCTTAATGCCAAGTTTGACAGCCATGGCATTGTTCTGCTTTATTATTTTCATGCGCACAAGCTCATAATCATTATGATGCTGTTCAGAATCTGAGATTCATGAAAACATAAAAAGTAGTCGATTATCTATGGAATGCATTATGGATTCAACTCGAGAGTGTCTCCTATAAACTCCTGCATATGCAAAGTTCACCTCCCCAACCGTGCTGACTAGACCACACACAGAAATACAAACCCCTTATGTCTCTATAACAAGCAGGCACACATTTCAAAACTGAAGTAGGAACATTAGAATCATATGAAATTCGTATTTGAACAAATAAACTAAGTAATTATGAGTGGCGAATGTTTAGCTTCAAGGGTGGAGGTTGGCAAATGCACACAAAGCAAGTAGGCAGATTGTATTCCATGTAAAAGATCAAAACCTATGTAAAAGCTGGAAATGACACTTTCTTTCTATACAACGCAGTGTTCGTTACCCACACATGATGGAAGAGATCACATAGAGAAATAGTATTCACTCATGTCTACGGTTCCAGTATTTAGAAACAAGGTGGTCCACCCTAAAAGAATATTGACAAGAAATATGAGAAGGCAAGCATAGATGTAGTGAATCAATCATTTACTTGTGAGCTTATTAGGACAAGTATGCATAATTATAACTGCAGTAAGAGACCATCCAAAATCTGAATGAAGAAGTTTGTCTAGCATTTATTGTTTGCAACTAATCGACGTGAACAATTGGATATTATATCAAATGGGCAAGAAAGACAAGTAAAATTGTCAACAAACCTGGCTTGCAGTAGTAATCTGGGTCAATGTCACTACGACCAAGAATCCAAAATGACTAGTTTTTGTTCTGAGGGCCAGAATTTTGAAAACCCTGTGAACTTTAGAGGTACTAAAGATTACTGAAATACATCTGAAGCATTAAGTGTAGGTAGCACTGAGCACACAACAAACCCTAATGACAGTCCTGCCTAATGAGTAATGAATCAATTAGAAAATGGGTGATGAGGAGTGGCTGCTGAGTGTTGAGGATGTATCTCAGGATAAATCGGGTTGGCTTCGTGGGTGCTGCACGCCTGAGCCCTGAACGGACTGGGAAGGTAGGCACGGCGGCGTGCCCGGGCAGCAGTGACGCTGTTGGGCGAGTGGCTTCTGGCCTCCTCTTAGTCCGGCGTCTCCTCCTAGAGTCATGCCGTCCGGGGACGGCAAGTCACCAAGCGAGGCAAAGCGGGGGCGAGTATATATCGGCGCGCAGCAGTAACAGAGGGGAATCGGGCCTGGATGACCTAAAATCCTGTGGTGGGCCGCCCACCATGGGCACCTCAGAGATACACACCCGAGCGAACATGCATTTTCAAACTAATTTAGGAACATTTAGTGACCAATTAAACAACTCGCTTTTAATAATATCGATTCAGATTTGAACAACTAAGCTTGTTTAGCTTGATGGGTGGAGCAGTGTTATTATGACATGAAGCACGTATTCTAATCGTATAGTGATCATAAAAGGAGGAAACTCTAAGCATATTTTTTTTTAGCAAAAGAGGGTTTCCCCTCCGGTTTCTATTAAAGAAACCAACATGATCAATTAAACCCTAAGCATGATCAATTAAATCGTATTATGGCTGTGCCATGGCAGATTTGAAGCTGCAAACCGGAGAAATGATATTTAGCATCCATTGTTTGCTTCGAACTAAGAACTAAATTCTAAGAGCTAAAAAGAAAGTAGAGTAACCAAGTTAAGATCTATTTTCTGGTTGAGATCAAAAAGTTGAGGAGATATGAAGTACCACCTCTCTTGCGGCACCGTGTAGGCATCGGGTTTGCAATGGCTGTCGGTGGCGTTGAAGCAGATCTGCGACGGTAGACGGGTGCATCGGGGGATAAGTCCTGTTGCGGTGGAAGAGAAGGTCGTGTGAGCGGCCCCGGCGAAGAGGACGATGGCGGCGATGAAGCGAGAGGACGCGATGCAAGGCTATTGGTCCGTCACCATGGATGAGAAACGTCCATCTCTAGAAGTGGACGACGCGGTCTTTGTCGTGGAATTAACATGTCAGATGTCCTCATAGAAGGACTTAGTCGCAGAGCCATCGCAACGGGTTAGCTTGAAGGGGTTAAACCAGACAAGGGACACGGGAGTTTATACTGGTTCGGCCCCTTCGATGAAGGTAAAAGCCTACATCTAGTTGTGATGGGATTGATTGGGTTTCGATGACCAGGGAGCAAATATGCTTTGCCTGAGTCTCGAGTTGTTGTTTCTCGTTCCTGAACCGCCACCGGGTCGTCCCTTTATATACATAGGTTGACGCCCGGCCGGTCTACGGAGTCCCGAGGACGACTCATACAAGTGTCCGGCTCGGTCTCTCCTTTCCTAACTTACAACACACGTTACATAACCATGGCGGTTTACCATTATGGGCCCTAATCCGCCTTTGGGCTCCAGACCTCTAAACTTTATAAGTAAAACGCCATCTTCTGGATCTTCGTGGGCTTCAATATAGTTGAGGGTGAACCGGGCCCTCCTGGCCGGTTTACACTCAATAGTTATATCCCCAACATTAGGCCCCAGATTGATTTGAACATGTTCATGTCAATCTTCAATACTTAAAGAAATCTTGTGAACATCTCCTTATATTCTCGAAAACCTCCAGGTTGCCTTCTCCTGTAAACTATGTTAAACCGTCGTGACGTCATCCTCTGGACACAGCAACGGACCATCATGACATCATCTCTGTATAAAAAGATTAAAAAGATTCCCTTCATTAATGGTATCCCGAAAATCGAGGGCACAGGCGCGCCCTCTTTGCCGCTTCAGGCTCCTCGATTCTTGCGCCTACCACTTATCCCTTTCTCCTTATAAATAAAGCCGACGGGTCTTTCCATTCTTTCCCCTTGCCTCTTCTTCTTCCTCTCGCGAACTCCTACCGCTCGAGCTCCGCCGCTGCTATAGAGTGCACCGTCGTCTTCGTCTCCGGCCGCTGCATCACCCTGAATCGAACAGAGTTTCGCGGCATCCCTCCGCAGTAGATCTGCAGTGGTAAGTTTTCCCTTTCCCGCATCTTTATATCCGTGCTAGGGTTAACGAGTTCATCCGTGTTCATAAGTGTTCATCCCAATTCTTCGTGTTTTCCTTCTGCCATAGTTTCTTTGATCCAATCAGTAGCGTAGATCTCGTGCGGTAGTTGCTCCGAGTCCATTTTCAGTACTAGTAGATCTTCCTTCTTTGTATAGAATCCTCAGTAAAACGTAGGACCTTCTCTGCTCTACTTAACACCATTATAGATCGTAGAAATTTTTCTTTATCGAAGCATGGTAGATCCAATTTTATTTCATCAGCGTGCGAAACCTATTTTTGTCAACACTTAGAAGATTTTCATCTCTGGCCCCTCCACCTAAGGGCGGTTTAAATCTATAGTAGTTGGTAATCCGCCGTATATCATTAGTCCCCACTTTAAACCGCCATCTTGATATGAATAGCAATTTCCGGTTTAGCTCACACATATGCCTTGATCAGATCTCCCGGTTTAACACCAACTAATACTTCTTGAACCGTCAATCGTAAACCAGCCTTTATTTTCCCTTTACAGTTTGTTGTCCAAGATGACCAAGCAATTCGCCGCTTGCAACTAGGTTCTGTCCTGGATTACAGAAACGCAGATCAATGGCTACGTTGTAACCGGCGCTTTAGCCTCGAAAAATGTCCTTCATCGGCGAAGTTCCTCGCCCCGAAAGTGCCCTCCCCGAGCCTCGTGGATGGAGAAGTTATCATTTTTATGCAGCACCTAGACCAGGGCTTCAGCCCTCCCGGATCAAAAAAATTCCGGGATGTCCTTGCGAGCTTTCAACTCCATCCACAGGATATTGGACCAAATTTCGTATCAAATATATGTAACTTTCAAGTATTTTGTGAAGTATACCTTCAAGAAGTACCATCTGTTGAGCTCTTCCGGAATTCTTTTCATCTAAACCGCCGAACTGAGTTTTCTGATGGTCCTAACACGGAACTTGGTGGGGTATCAATCCAGAAGAGGAAGGAAGTTGATTCCCACATGCATCACACCACAGTCATCCCAATGACTGGAACCAAACTTGGTTTTTTTGTGAAAACACAGCCCCTGCTGAAGAAAATCCTTTGCCGGCTTACCGCCCTCACCGGCTTAGCAACGGCCATCCGTTACCTCTCGGTTAACTGCCAAGGAATGGCATACTTACGCACCTCAACTCGCCAAGCTCCGGGCTCTCTTGGCCTACGGTTTGACTGGTGTTGATCTCATTCGTTGTTGGGTTAAATGGCACATCCTGCCCTTAAGTCGCCGCTCCGGATTAATGCATGAGTACACCGACGATGCCAAGGACCCTCAACGGTTCAATGAAATAGAAATGACTGATGATGAAGTTACTGAATCGGTGAAGAAGATGTTAGATTTAACCAATCGCCACATGCACCAAACCGGCTGGCTCCTTTACGCCGCCAACAAACTGCCAAAGAGAAGATTGTAACCTTGTACTTCCTTGATTCGCCCCGCTTTAACATTTGTTCTAATAATCCTTTGTTTAATTTTCCAGGCCAATAGCTCCTTTTGGAAAAGGAAGGCTTCAGATAAACCGGCAAGAGCTCCTCGTGCCAAGAGCAAAACTATCAAGAAAGCAGCCAAGAAGAAGACCGGCGAAGCTGCTGATCCGCTCGAAGACGTTGAAGATTCGGATCAAGAGGTAGAACTTGACTCCCTTGGCTCCTTTTTCATACAACTTATTAACAATGACTATTATCAGGATGATGCGGAGGTCAGCCGTACGGACCATGTTGAGGTAATCTCTCTTTCCTCCGATTCAGATCTTGTGCCGGTTCAAAGATTTCGTCGTGCAGTTCGGAAAGTAAAACACTCTCACCCACTTGCTCATTTGGATCCACAATTTTCTTTGAAGACACAGAACCCTGAAGGGCGTCGCACAACCCGACACAGTGGCCAGCAAGTCACCTCTTCCGGTTTACCGGATACACCAACCCGGAAGCGTCGCCCAAAGGTTATTTGTTCTCCTGAAAAACGTTATCCTTTGAAGGGTTTCTTCCGATACCCACTTAATCCGTCTGATCTGAATTACCAGGTGTCTTCCAACTCGTCCGGCGGTTCATCAACCACTTAGCTTCCTCCCCTCAAGACCGCGCTGGGTAAGCGTACTGCTTTTTGGTTTGTTTCTTCATGCGTCGGTTTATCATACTAATCCTTACTTTGTGTTGTAGTGCCAAGGCCCGATTGAGCAAGAAAGCCAAGACCAGCGGCCCCACTGACGAAGTTGAACCGCAGAAGACCCCAGACAATGCTGGTGAAAATCCTGATATTGTCCTGGATGACTCTGCCCCGCAAGACCCAGCTACTAATGCTAATCCGCCAGAGGCTGACCCGGACACACATGTTGAAACATCAAGTCCACATGCCACGCCTCCAAGTCCAGTTGTTGATCCGTTGGGTTCGGCTGCTATTCCGCCAAGTCCCGCTAGCAATCCGCCAAGCCCTGCTGCCAAACCGCCAAGCCCAGCCAAAGACACTGTCAATCCACCGAGCCCAGCCAAAGATGATGATGTTGTTGTCACTGGTACTGCTTATACCGCCCCAGGCAATCCAGTTGCTTTATTGAAGCATATGGCCAAGGATGAATTTGCAGCTATGGGCAAAGGGAAAGGGAAGACTGACTTGTCAAGCTATGTTAATCTTTCTGCGCAAGAGCTTCATTCCGGATTCTTGAACTGACTTTACACCAGCCGAGATTATGAAGCCGGTTTGGTGAATCTGATGAAGGAACGTTATGAGGTAATCTTCAAAACATCTCCATCTTAATTCTTTACATTCATTGTATTGTAGCCCCCAAGGGCCGGTATATCTCTAGAAGATAAACTGGGACTTTAATAGAAAGAACACTTCAACTTAGTAGCCCCCAAGGGCTGGTTTGTTGTGTAAAGACAAACCGGGACTTTTATATTCCATACTTCAGTTTGTTGATTTTCCTTGTGTATTTTCCTGATCAAACACACATTAGCCCCCAAGTGCCAAGATTAAAACTTGTATTGATCCTTGGGACTTCAAACAACCAGTAGTAAAGAAGCAATCCGCATTAGCCCCCAAGTGCCAAGTGTATAACTTGTTATATGCTTGGGACTTTTTGATAAATTATTTACATGCTCCTCATCTGATTGTGATAGGCTGATATAAATCACCAAGGCTCTCAAATTGCTGATCTTCAAGAAAACATCAACTCCCAACAAGCCGAAACTTCCAAGGCCAAGGATGAGCTCAAAACCGCTTTAGTAGCCACGGAGCAACTTAAAGAAGGGTTCAAGACAGAGCGTGTCAACTGGGAGACTAAGAAGAATGCATTGCTGAAGCGGGCGGAAGACGCCGAATCAGCGCTTAAACCGGTGGCGGAAGAGCTAACTGGGTTGAAGCGCCAAGTGAATGCCATGACTTCTTCAGTATTTGGTAAGTACTCTTGCCAAGGCTTCTTTGATGACCATCTTTGTAAAGTGTCGGTTTAACATGAAATTCTTAAACCGTTCTAGGTGGCCGCATTGCTCATTTGGGCTCTGACATGCGGATGAAGGTGAAGGCAGCATATACTCCGATTGAACAACTGTATACCGGTGCCCAACAGGTTATCTCTGTAGCCTCGTACAACAATCCGGCCCCAACATTGATCAAGGACACTCTAGCAAGGTTATCCATGATGCCAGCATAGATAGAAGAGATGAAGCGATCTGCTGCCAGGGCTGGTGCTTTGTTGGCACTTACTCGAGCCAAGGCATGGATAGCTGACCTAGATCCGGTTGATATCGCCAAGGGCTTCCCTAGTGAACAAGAAAACGGGGCAGAGTTTGATAACGAAGCCCTCAAAAATGTGACAAGGGTGATGCGTCCTCTGGCGAGTCAATTGGCACAAGAAGCTAACTTGATTGTTCACCGGTCCTTCTACGATGCCAACAACAAACGGATTGACATTGTCCTGCCGGAAGTGCAAAATCTTATCCCGCCAATCCGTAAGCACACTTACGCCCCTGACGTTGATCCAGCTGAACTTATAAGTGAAGAGGTTGTCTTTCATGCCTTAACCAGAATTGACTGGACCACCATGGACTTCCATCCACTGGATGGGGAGGAGGAGGCTGAACCAACGCTAGATGATCCATCAACATCACGTCAACATGGTGATGAGTTCTGATCCGGCAATCTGATTGATGCGTCATAAACTTTGCTTTGTGGAAAGAACAAGTCCGTATTTTGGGCCTTAAAGCGCCTTGTAAGAGGCCATTTTAAAATACTTTGATCTGCTGCCATTATGCACTGGGCTATACTTTGCTTGATCCGCCATGCCAATTTCAGTGTTGGCTTATATATCTTCATAATATTAAGCAATCCCTATGTCTGCATAAAAACATCTGTCCAGGCGGTATACCACTGGACGGATCATGATGCCCAAGATAAAGCCTGGCTTAATAACCAAAGCAGAATAAATATGAAATAACTCATACCTGTGATATGAAATCCCTTAGTAAGGGTGAAAACCCAAATCTTTGAGCTGTCAAGACCCTTACCCTATAATGATGTTATGAATAAATCATGCGGGTTACGATAAACACCAGATGATCACATTGGCGACATATAGTCAAAGCCAGGCCGGTTTAACAAACACCGGTTTGATAAGATGGTTTGACAACCTATAGCTGAAAGCCAAGCCGGGTTAACAAATACCGGATTAACATGATGACTGAAAAGGCACACCGGGTCAATGGACACCGATTCAAGAGAAATTTATCAAAAGGTAAAAACTTAGCAAAAAAGCAAACAAGTAATCATGTAGTCAAGGCTTTTCAAGGGCTGCAAGGCCCAAATTCGAGGCTTTTCATGGGCTGCCAGGCCACTGAGTTAAACCATTTTGCAAAGCCTTTTAAGATGGGCCTCCAACTAACCAATCGTCGTTTTAACTTTGTCAAGTTCAGGGTCTGTATAAGATTGACTTATCAAACGTTCGGCGGTTCGTGCCAGGATTACCTGGATAGGAGTGGCTTACTTGATGAAGGCAGGTTAACCTGGGGTTTTAGGTGAATACACTAGGCTTCCAAGCCGTGGGTCGATACACAATTACAAGGGTCTTTTTAAACTCTTTGTGGCTTTTGCTCAAAAGAACCCCCAAGTAACTTTGTGAGCTATGCTCAATGGGTGCCTATGTTTGAGCTGTGCATAACATCCAGACTCTCTTTGGCCCCTTGGGTGTGAAGCACCCGAGCTATTTTTGTGGCATAATAGCCGGTTTAACAAGTAGTACTTTGCTTTATCAGCTGAAGCCCCCATGTCAACAAAGAGTTTTGAAGAAAACTGCAGAGGTCCTGCTTATAGCAAGGATGCCGGTTTATTATATTGATCATAATATATACATTGTTGAAATATGTACAGAAGAAAAGCCTATGGCTCAAGTATAGTAAGGCCGAAGGAGAGCTATGTTTGACGGCCGTCGGGTCTCCTCCTCAGAACTGCGTGAGTCTTCTCGAACGTCAATGAGGTAGTATGATCCGTTGTGCAGATTTTTGCTGACCACAAAGGGTCCTTCCCAAGGTGGGGATAACTTGTGCATATCGGTCTGATCCTGGATGAGCTGAAGCACTAAGTCGCCTTCTTGAAAGGTTCGTGTCTTAACCCGGCGGCTGTGATAACGCCGCAGGTCTTGTTGATAAACCGCCGATCGAGCCAAAGCCATATCCTGTTTTTCATCTAACAGGTCCAGCGCCTCTTGGCGTGCTTGCTCATTATCCGCTTCAACATAATTGGCAACCCGAGGCGAATCATGACGAATATCACTTGGGAGGACGGCCTCAGCCCCGTAAACCATGAAGAAAGGTGTATAACCCGTAGATTGGTTTGGGGTGGTGTTTATACTCCATAGCACAGATGGTAATTCTTCCACCCAACAACCCGACGTCCGCTTCAAAGGAACCATAAGCCAAGGCTTGATACCCTTCAGGATCTCTTGATTCGCTCTCTCAGCTTGACCATTGTACTGGGGATGAGCCACGGACGCTACATCAAGCCGGATATGCTCTCGTTGGCAGAACTCCTCCATCTCACCTTTAGAAAGGTTTACGCCATTATCTGTAATGATGCTGTGTGGAAAACCAAAACGGAAAATGATCCTTTTGAGAAATTGAACCGCCATGGCTGCACCACACTTGCTGACGGGCTCCGCTTCAACCCATTTAGTGAACTTCTCAACCGCCACCAACAGGTGGGTCTTCTTATCCTGGGAACGCTTAAAAGGTCCCACCATATCAAGCCCCCAAGTGGCAAACGGCCAAGTGATAGGAATCATCCGTAGCTCCTAAGCCGGAACATGAGCTCGATGTGAAAATTTCAGACAAGCGTCACACCGCTTTACCAGATCCTCCGCATCAGCATGAGCTGTCAACCAATAGAACCCATGATGAAAAGCTTTAGCTACCAGAGACTTTGAACCGGCATGATGACCACAATCCCCTTCATGGATTTCACGTAGGATCTCTTGTCCTTCTTCAGGAGAAATACAACGTTGGAATAAGCCTGAAACACTGCAACGGTGTAACTCGCCATTGTGAATAACCATGGACTTGGACCGCCGGATTATCTGTCTGGTGAAAACCTCATCATCTGGTAACTCGCCTCGGTTCAGATATGCCAAATATGGAATCGTCCAATCCGGAGCGGTATGTAAAGCGGCCACCAATTGGGCCTCCAGATCAGGAACGGCTAAATCCTCCTCTGTAGGCAACTTAACAGACGGGTTATGCAAGATATCTAAAAAGGTATTGGGTGGTACCGGTTTACGCTGAGATCCTAGCCGGCTTAAAGCATCTGCTACTTCGTTTTTGCACCGGTCAATGTGCTCAACCTGATAACCCTTAAAGTGACCTGCCACAATATTCATCTCGCGTCTGTAAGCCACCATGAGTGGATCCTTAGAATCCCAAGTACCAGAAACTTGCTGAGCCACCAGATCAGAATCTCCAAAACAGCAAACCCGGCTTAAGTTCATTTCCTTAGCCACACGGAGACCATGGAGTAAGGCCTCGTACTCAGCTGCATTGTTAGTAAAAGGAAACATTAAGCAGAGAACATAACAAATTTTATCACCTCGAGGGGAAGTAAGAACAACTCCAGCCCCCGAGCCTTCCAATTGCCTAGATCCATCAAAGTGAATAGTCCAGTATGTATTATCCGGTTTATCCTCTGGTGCCTGTAACTCGGTCCAATCATTGATGAAGTCAACAGGCGCCTGTGATTTGATTGATGTCCGAGGCATATACTTCAATCCATGTGGGCCAAGCTCATTGCCCATTATGCAACCTGGCCAGTCGCCTCCCTGTTTTGAATTATATCGCCCAAAGGAGCTGAACTGACTATTGTAATGGGATGGCCTTGAAAGTATTGTTTGAGCTTCCGACTTGCCATAAAAACCCCATAAACCAGCTTCTGCCAGTGCGGATACCGTTGCTTTGACTCGATAAGTACTTCGCTGATATAGTAAACCGGTCGTTGAACCGGATATTCCTTTCCACCTCCTTGCGCCCACCACAATTGTTACGCCGACAAAGACGGGCATTAGCAGCCACGTACAATAACAAGGGCTCTTTGTCAATCGGAGCAGCAAGAACCGGCGGTTCAACCAACTGCCGCTTTAAGTCCTCAAACGCCGCATCAGCTGCGTCACTCTAGACAAAATCGTATGTCTTTTTTAACATCTGATATAAAGGAATCGCGTTCTCTCCCAAACGGCTGATAAACTGGCTAAGGGCACCAATTCGACCCGCCAGACGCTGAACATCATTGATACACTTCGGTTTAGCCAAAGATGTAATCGCTTTGATTTTTTCTGGATTAGCCTCAATGCCTTTGTTGGACACCAGAAAGCCTAAGAGCTTGCCTGCCGGAACACCAAAAACACACTTGTCCGGATTAAGCATCATTTTGTAAACCCGAAGATTGTCAAACGTTTCCTTGAGGTCATTTATCAAGGTTTCCTTATTCCTGGATTTTACCACAATGTCATCCACATAGGCATGAAAATTACGCCCAATCTGCGTGTGAAGACAATTTTGCACACAACGCTGATAAGTCGCCTGGGCACTCTTGAGCCCAAAGGGCATGGAAACATAGTAGAAGGCTCCAAAGGGAGTGATGAAGGCTGTCTTCTCCTGGTCCTTAACTGTCATTTTAATCTGATGATAACCTGAATAAGCATCCAAGAAACTCAGGCGCTCACAATCCGCCGTAGCATCAATAATCTGATCAATACGCGGGAGAGCAAAAGGATCTGCCAGACAAGCCTTGTTCAAGTCTGTGTAGTCCACACACATACGCCAAGTGTCGTTTTTCTTAAGAACGAGCACCGGATTAGCCAACCACTCGGGGTGAAACACTTCGATGATAAATCCAGCAGCCAACAGCCGGGCTACCTCTTCACCAATCTCCTTGCGTCTTTCCTCGTTAAAGCAGCGAAGAAATTGCTTGACCGGTTTAAACTTGGGATCAATATTGAGAGTGTGATCACGAGTTCCTCAGACACCCGCATGTCAAGGCTTCCATGCAAAAATGTCCCGGTTCTCACGGATGAACTCGATGAGCGCGCTTTCCTATTTCGGATCCAGATTGGTGCTGATCCTAAACTGTTTGGATGAATCTCCAGGGACAAAGTCAACAAGTTTAGTCTCATCAGCCGGTTTGAACCTCAGGGTCGGGTCATGCTCAGTGGTGGGCTTCTTCAGAGGGTTCATATCTACCGGATCAACATTGTCCTTATAAAACTTCAGCTCCTCTGTAGCACAAACAGACTCAGCATAAGCCGCATCACCTTCCTCACAATCCAAAGCGATCTTTCGACTTCCATGCACTGTTATAGTCCCCTTATGACCCGGCATTTTGAGCTGTAAATAGATATAGCAGGGTCTCACCATGAATTTTGCGTAAGCCGGCCGTCCAAACAGTGCGTGATACGGGCTCTGGATTTTCACCACTTCAAAGGTCAACTTTTCAGACCTGGAATCATGCTCATGTCCAAACACAACCTCCAAAGCGATCTTGCCAACAGGATACGCCGATCTACCTGGTACTACACCATGAAAAATAGTGTTGGACGGTTTAAGACTCTTGTCTGTCAACCCCATGCGGCGAAAAGTCTCATAGTATAGGATGTTGATGCTGCTCCCTCCATCCATTAGGACTTTGGTAAACTTGTAACCTCCCACCTGAAGTGCTACTACCAAAGCTAGTTGACCCGGATTGTCAACCCGGGGCGGATGATCCTCTCAGCTCCACACAATGGGCTGCTCGGACCACCGTAAATAACGTGGCACTGCCGGTTCAATAGCATTAACTACCCTTTTGTGAAGCTCCTAATCGCGCTTACACAGGCTAGTAGTGAACACGTGATATTGCCCACCATTCAACTGCTTGGGGTGACTTTGATAGCCTGACTGATGCTGATTTCCTTGATGAGTCTGCTGGCCATTACCACCTTGGTTATTGTGGTTGCCCTGATTATTCTGAAATCCAGAGCTTGAACCGACGCTACCATGAAAACCTGGACCTGAACCGCCCGACGGACCCTGATCATACCGGAAGACATCGGAATTCTTGAACTCTTTCATGATATAACAATCTTTCCAAAGATGTGTGGAAGGGGCCTCCTTGGTCCCATGCTTCGGGCAGGGCTGGTTTAACAAACGCTCCAGATTCATCCTCCATCGCTACTGGGCGGTTTACCTTTACGACGCTGCATATTGGTGTTAGCCACAAGATCTGAACTATCTGCCTTGCGCCTACCGTTATTCCCATGGCCTCCTTGGTTGTGATGTTGTCCCTTTGCACCGCCGTTCTTCTATCCCTTCTCCGGTTTCTCCTCATCAGAATCAGGATCCTTGGTATTATCAGAATCGGCATATTTGACGAAGGCTGCCATAAGGGTTCCCATGTCATTGCAGTGGCGCTTGAGCCGTCCCAACTTCATCTTTAGAGACTTAAACCGGCAATTACGCTCCAGTGTTATGATTGCTTGACCAGCATTAATCCGGTCTGACTAATGCAAAACTTCTGAAACCCGGCGCACCCAATGAGTTGTTGACTCATTCTCCCCTTGAACACAAGCATCCAGATCCACAATGGACATAGGCTGCTTGCACGTGTCTTTGAAATTGGCTATAAACCGGGCCTTCAACTGATCCCATGACTCGATGGAGTTAGCTGGTAAATTTTTCAACCAAGTACGGGTTGTCCCTTCCAACATCATCATGAAGTACTTTGCACAGGCCGCCTCATCCACATCTAGCATCTCCATCGCCATCTCATAACTCACGACCCACGCCTCAGGTGGCTGATCCACGGTGTAATTAGGCACCTTACATGGACCCTTGAAATCCTTGGGCAGTCGCACATTACGGAGAGCCGGGATGAGACACGGCACTCCCCAGGAACTAAAGGCAAGCACGATGCATCGGTCTACTGACAACGCTGGCTGAACCGGGGCAGGTTGAGGATGACCCAAAGCGGCCTCCCTTCATGCTCTGCCATTATCCACCATGTCTTGAGCATTACGGCGCCGCGCACTGCTAGACACTTCCGGTTCATCCATGTGCCTGCTATAGCTTGGGCTCGGACGAGGGGTTGAATGAATTCTATCTCGGCTATAGGAATAAGCCTGCTGTTGCACCACGGCGGTTTGGAGAAGGTCCCTAGCCCGCCGCGTTTCAATCGCCGCTAGTGAACCGCCCTCCAGCGGAATGGCTGCCAGGCGAGATGCTACGGCAATCATGTTATCCAAAGGGCTCGAGAAGTGACCCGGCGGTGTGGACATGTATTGCGGCGGGTTATCCATTCATCGAGGTGGTTCCGTCATCCGTGGTTGATCCGGTGCTGCCCTAGGCGCATCGGTCCAGTTTGCAGCTGCCGGATTGCTCGGCCCAGCGCCTGGTGTATGAAAGAGGTTCGGTCCTTCGTAGACCGACGGCAGACGAGACCGGTACTTCCTTCGTATTACATCATATGATGCGTTTCGATCTAGCATGAGCTAGTAATTCTGCGCCTATATCTATTCTGACTAGGCATCCAAAGCGGCCCGTTCTTCAGCCATCCTAGCATCCTCAATTGCCAGGTCCTCCTTAGCCTGCGTTATCTGGTCCTTCAGCTTCGCAATATTCGCATTGTGCTGATCCTGCGTCTCCGGGGTAACTGTCGTGGTTAACAAGGTCACCCAGGCATCGATCAAACCAGAGAGGACTTGAGCCGGTCGACGCGCCGGGGCTCCTACTGCGGCTGCTGATCCGATATTCATTGCCTCTGTAGATGAAGACTGCAAAGTGGGTTGTGTTCCGACCATGTACACAGTAACCCGACTTGGTGGTTCAAGGAGATTCGGAATACTGTTGCCATCGGAATATCCTTCGAACGGACCATCATGAATTGGTATAGGGACTCGGTTTCTCTAGTGGATGACTCGCCATCGGAATAAACAGCCGTCTCGCCTTCAGACACTTGTTCAAATTCGATCCCATGGACACATCCTACAAATGCACGCTTCATGGCGGGCATAACCCGGGAAGGATTCGCACGTTGAGTCGTCTCGACGAGGTCGGTGCAGATGTCCGGCTCAGGGCCCGGTTCACCGATCTTGCCGATGAAGACACGAATTCCGCCAAAGGGGACCCAGTATCCGTACTCGATCGAGCCGGCCTCGGGGCCCCATCCTTCATCGTCGATGTAGAGCTTGCCGCGACGACTCTTGGTCATCCGGCCAACCACGTACCACTTGAGTCCTTCCGAGCTTCCCTTCAAGAACTCGAAACCATCGTGCGATAGCCCCACGGTGGGCGCCAACTGTCGTGGAATTAACATGTCAGATGCCTCATAGAAGGACTTAGTCGCAGAGCCATTGCAATGGGTTAGCTTGAAGGGGTTAAACCGGACAAGGGACACGGGAGTTTAAACTAGTTCGGCCCCTTCGATGAAGGTAAAAGCCTACGTCTAGCTGTGATGGGATTGATTGGGTTTCGACGACCAAGGAGCAAATATGCTTTGCCTGAGTCTCGAGTTGTTGTTTCTCGTTCCTGAACCGCCACCGGGTCGTCCCTTTATATACATAGGTTGACGCCCGGCTGGTCTACAGAGTCCCGAGGCTGACTCATACAAGTGTCTGGCTTGGTCTCTCCTTTCCTAACTTACAACACAAGTTACATAACCATGGCGGTTTACCATTATGGGCCCTAATCCGCCTTTGGGCTCCAGACCTCTAAACTTCATAAGTAAAACACCATCTTCTGGATCTTCGTGGGCTTCAATATAGTTGAGGGTGAACCGGGCCCTCCTGGCCGGTTTACACTCAATAGTTATATCCCCAACAGTCTTGGTAGGCGCTCCGGCATGGTGGAGGACGGTGGCGATGGATGTGGTGGAGGACGGCGGCGATGGATGGGGTGGCGGACGGAGGCTGGTGTGGGGATGGGGTGTTCTAGAGCGGACGGTGTATGAATGGGAAAATGGAGGGAGAGGTACGTGGAACCATGTTTTTGGGACGCGTCTGTCTGAAATATGGGAAAGTTACGAACTTAGCCCCTGTTTAAAATTTGGACGTCTCGTCGGTTGGGGATAGGACGATAATCTCGCATCTCGCCAATATTTACCCAGAGCGATTTCGGGCGAGGAGAGGGTGGTTGGCGCCCACGGTGTATGAACGGGGCTAACAGGTAGGGTGGTTGTGTCACGTCTGAGTGAAGTTACAAACCTGCCCCTATTGAAAATATTTGCCTACATCGATTTCGGCCGAGTCGAGTTTGTTTTGCCGCCCACCGTGTATGAATGGGTAATGGAGGGAGAAACAGAGGTCTTTCAGACGAGCTTGAATCATATGTGTTTTGCCGCCCATGTTTGACACCCACCGTGTAGGAATGGGCTCAGAGGCGGTCATGTCACGTCTAATTGAAGTTACTAACCTACCCCTATTTAGAGCAGTGGAAATCGGGCCGATGGATTGTCCGTGTAATGGGTAGACAGTAATTTCCATCTCCCAAACACTTGGCTTTGGGTAGCCGACATGGGAGTGGACATTTTGCTGTTTCGTTCAAATTTTGGGACAAGAAGCATCCACGTTTACCCTGGCAACTAAATTCGAATCCATTTTGTATTCCTATTGTAGCGACCAGACCACAAACAGTTTGATCTCTGTGCTCAAGTGTCATCCCTGGATCAGTAATGCTGACACCACATAGTACTTGGAGGATTTATAACAGAGTAGCAATCACACACTTATTACATCGAAAGTCTCAAGAGAGAACTTATTAAAATAAATATGGCTTAAGGCCATCTAAATACGATAACAGTGGAAGGCTTGGAAGAATAAGCGAGTCCATCAACTCCAATGGCATCACTGAGTATAGAACCACGACCTAAGCACCTTACTCGTCGTCTGAAAAGTCTGCAACATGAAATGTTGCAGCCCGAAAACGGGTCAGCACATGGAATATGCTGGCAATGTAACACATAAAGAAATATGATGGAATAAGCTATACTACATGCATATTTGGCTGATGGAAAGCTCTATGGTTACAGTTTTGCGTAAAGCCAATTTTTCCCTACTTCAAAGGAATAAATTTATTTAACTATCATGGTGGTTGTTAAACATTGAGAATGGTTGACAGCATTCTCAATCCCAATTAAAAGTACTCATTAACAACCCAACAATATTAATTAAAGTAACATGATGAGATTCACATGATATCCAAATACTAGATACTCAAGATGTCCATAACCGGGGACACGGCTAACCATGATTAGTTTGTTACACTCTGCAGAGGTTTGCGCACTTTTCCCCACATGACTCGATCTCCTCCGTTTGGATTCTCGCACTACATGGTGTTTGAGAAACGGATGACCAAGACATAGTCTTCGTAAGCGCTTGCACCTTATTTAACGGGTAGACCGTACCAACCTACATCCCCTACATCAGCTAGTCTACCACTGTAAGAGTTCGCACGACTTAGTCAACTATGCTAGAGCCCATAGTAGCATGTGGCTGCACACGGAAGTTTCTAGCATGAATAATCTCATGATCCCTTTGAGCCTGGGTGGCGGTCCGAGAAAAACAGGCAAATCCTGGAAACCAGGTACCTCAATCCACCCAGATGTGTGTTTAAGTTGCCACCTTAAATAAACCATTAATTAACAAACTCACATCTATCATGGATACACTCAACCAATCCACGTCTACTAGCATAGCATGGCATAATAAGCAAACGTAGAAGTAACTCCCAAAGGTTTGAATAAAAAAACAGGTAATAGGTACTACTTCATCTACTTCCCAACCCACATATTAATTAGATCCTAGTCATGCAATGTTTGAGGATTGATCTAATGCATAAAAACTGGGTAGTAGAAAAGGTATGATCAAAGTGTTACTTGCCTTGCTGATGATCCGTGAAACCTAGAGACTCAAGTAACAGCGGCGCGACCGGTATTCTATCGCGACAAACAAACAAGCATACAATAATTACTCATCTAATGCACAGGTAAAACTCGAATGAAAGATCTAACCATAAAGTTCAACTTAAGAACTCCGGTTTTCAAAAAAAATCAAATCAAACGAAACAACGGAAGTCAAACGGCGAAAGAAAACATCTCCGTTTTACTAATCTGGATCTAAGTCAAATTTTACAGAAGCAAAAACTTGTTTAAGTTGGTTATTTGGAAAGAGGGTTTCGAGCCGAAACTCCACGCACTTCAATCGCCTCATTCCGATAAATGAGCGAAAAATTATACTAAAACATAAATCGGATCAGAAATCGCGATCAGAAAAATCGCGGATTAAATCCGAGAAAAAGAAAAAACGACGAACAGGTTAACGAACGAATGTTCGTTAACTAGATCTAATCTGACGAACACGTTTGTTAAAACGAACGAACGAGCGAACGCTCGCTATTTAACCGAACCGAAAAAAATAAACTATCTAATAAAAAAAGGGAAACTAAAAAAACTAGCGAAACCGAAGAAAACAGATCGGTTTTTGAAAAAAAAACGACGGCAAGGATTACGAGGCAACCTCGGGCGGCGGGTCGTCGAGGCGGCGGCGGCGGCTCCGGCGAAGTCGGCGGCGACTCGGCGGGCGACGCTGGCGGTCGCGGCAGCAAGGGCGCGAGGCTCGAGGCGGCGACGCGGCTAGGGTTTGGGCGGCGGTGTGCTGGTGGCTCGCTGGGCTGGCGGGGGTGGGCTGGCGGCTCGGGGTGGCGCTTTATATAGGCTGCCCCGGGCGGAGTTCCGCTCGGGTACGGCCCGTAGGTCGGTTCGTTTTTTTAATAATTTCGCGCAGAAAATCAAACGAAAGAAATACTAAACGGACTCCAAAAATTCTGAAATTAATTTTCCCCGGCTTCTAAAATCAAGCCGGACAAGATGAACATTTATTTGGGGCCTAAATGCAATTTTGAAAAACGCGCATTTTTCCTAAATCCAAATAAAAAGGCGAAAAACTCCAAAATAAATCCTATTTGATTTTTTTATTAAATCTTCATTATTTCTTTATTTTGGGAAAGTCATTTTATTCCCTCTATGAAATTTTGATAGTAGAAATAATTGAAGATAAAATAAATAAAATCAAATGATCCTATTTTCAAAACTTGAGATAACTCCATTATGAAAATAACGAAATTCCCAACTCTCTCCGTGGGTCCTTGAGTTGCGTAGAATTTCTAGGGTCGAGCCAACAATGCAACAAAATATGATATGCAATGATGATCTATGTATAACATTCCAAATTGAAAATTTGGGATGTTACACCTATATGAATCTTTATAAATCATTCTATGTGTTTTTATATATCTTCAAAAGGACGACAAAGATGTATTCCACTGTCATATATGAATATGGTTTACAAATGCCGATACTCAAATTCAGAAACTAGAATCCAGTTTAATGTGAATTCGAATATTTGGAACACTTCATGTCCAACTCAAATGTCACACGCAGCATAATGTGTACTCCCATTTAGAGACGTACACAAGCAATGTATCAAGATTCAAATACTGAGTCAATCAACCAAGAATGTACAGTAACTAATGACATATAAACACTTATAGAGTATATGGATCAATAATATCAACTAACATACATAAGCCAAAGCATCAGTACTTTTTTTTTTTGGCTACAACAAAGATCCTTTTTAGCCAAAGATCTTGGCCCTTTCCGATGCGTGCCACTTATGGTCCATCTATACTACTACTATTGCTGAATGCACATTCAGCCCAATTGGCATATTTGTAGGTATGGCACAGCAATCCAAATGAAATGTCTCTGAGTCTTATCAATTAATACAGACTTGTGCTCAAATAAAATTACAAACCAAAAAAACAATTATTACATGATCTCTAAAACAAATGGTTTGATTGATTACATGAACAGACAACACAAAGGTTATTCAACTATGGAAAGAACATTTCACCTATGATTTACCAAGTAGGAATTTAATTTCCTTTTTTCCTTCAGGACCTTAACAATCTGGTCAGTCTCAGCTTGCTTCGTTTTGAAATCCACCAAATATTTAATGGTTGTCTTGAGTACTACTTGTGATTCTGCTGTTTGCTTCCTCAACATGTCAACTTCATCTCTAAGTGCAGAAGCAAAATCTCTTTCTACCACTAGTTTAGGCTCTAGAGCATCAGCAGTTGGCAATTCATAATGCACGATTGGGCCGGTGCCACTGTTGTGGGATGATGCAACGTCCATGGGGACCTCGCTCTTTAATCTTGGGCTAACCTGTTTTGCCAATAAAGTTTTGATTGGATTCAGAAAAGTTGAAGTTTGCAAAACATATCAACTGGGAGTTATAACAGGAAACCAGTTAAACTAACAAGGAATTAAAGAGTTTCAATTAGATGCTGACGGTGTTGTAAAACTGCTTGTATGTAGGGAATCTATGAGAAAATGAAACCAATTTCTACTTATTTTATAACTCCCCCAATCAATACTGAACTAACTGAATCTGATGTATCTAATCAAGTTTCCGGTGCAAACATACAAGCTCATGTTGTTCTTGAGCCTGAAGTGTCTAATGAACAGACTGCTAATGAAGGATTTGATGCAAACATTTTACATGCTCCTGGTGATGAACATATAGTGTCTAATGAGGGATCTAATGCAAGCATTTTGCAAGCTCATTGAAGGATTTAGTGTCTAATGATGATCTACTATCTTGAGAGAGACAGAGATTTGTAGGCATCGATGACAAGCAAATTATAGTCCATTTTCATAGCTTGAGGAAACGTCGAGGCCATCTACCAGAAAGTCCCCGTATCATGACAACATAGCATAAATACTTTTCTAATCTGTTGTTTGAAACTATTCGCATACTTGTGCAGGATAGATATATTGATATGCAGTTTATGACCGGTTATAATGCAATTACACTTCGATATTTTCAGCCGAGAACTAATAATTCAAGTAGGTATGCACTATGTTTGTAGTCCTTGTAACCATGTTGCATTTTGTGTTTTTTGGTTCTTGCATCATTTAGTGTTTATAATCTGAACTACTTTGGATCATTAGCTGGTTTTCAAAGTGCATGTAGCTTCACATTTCTCAAGTTATGTTGATTTCCGGAGTGCAAGTGCCTTCGTATTTTTTAAGTTAAATGTTTACCCCTGGTAACTTGAATTCGTGGATCATCCACTACACACAAATCATACACAAATGCCAGTACGAATTAAATGAAATGGAGGGACTTACGCTAGCTCGTTGTACAGGCTCACTGCAGCTCTGCTTGCGCTTGGGATGTTCCATGTCCAAGTCCATGTTACCACTTGCTTGGATGTGTAGGCCTTGTGCTCCTTGCATCCCCCTCTGCATTTTTAACACGGCGAATGGTTGATCAAATAAGAGGAATCGACCTTGATGTTGTACCGGAGGACAGATACTTACAAGGTTATACGGGTGTGTAGGATGTGTACCAGATCCCAGTGGCTATTTGTCATGCTTCGCTAAAAAATGGATTTGCTTGTTTCAGATGATATCTCCAGAATAAATAAGAGTTAAAGTCAGAGTTGCATAGGCATGTAAGCTAAGAGAGCAGTGAAAGGATATCCAAACATCGTTGGAACAGTGCACAAGGGAGTGATGTGTGGATACCTAGTTCGGGCTAGCTAGTGTGCGGGTCACTTCAGAGCCGTTGAGGGTGATACGCTGGCTTTGGCTGGCCGCGCACGGATGCAGATCTTGAGTGGCAGCGGAGCGCTACGATGCGGTGGACGAGACCATTGGTGAAGCCCTAACGGACTCGGGGGGCGGAGGTGTGACGATGTGCTCGGTGAAGTAGCCCCGGTGAGCTGGGAGATGGCGTCGGTGAAGCGCACCTGATGCGGTGGAACTCAGTGTCTGTGAGGCACGTCGGTTGCGGCGGTGGACGTTTTTGGTGGACCACCCGGTGTGGTGGACGAGGGCGTAGATGAGGTAGCTCCGGTGCGGTGGTGAAGCGCGACCGTCGTCTTCGTCGTCATCGTCCGCACAGAGGTGGGGAACAGTGGGGAAAGAGACGAGACGAGGGCGATTCGAGGGTTGGCGATTTAATTAGGGATTTGAGCAATCTGGGCGCGGAAGGGGACGGTGGAGAAGAGAGATTTTGCAGGGCTGGAATTGGGGCCGCGGATACTTCAATCCAAACGTGGAAGCGAACTTATATTGTCGCCATCCTTTTGGGGGGGGGTGGGTGGCTGGGTGCTGCGTCCGTCCGACACACGCCAACACCCGATAGGATTATGCTGGTGCCTTAAGGCACTTGCCTTTGTGTCCATGACATGTGGGCCCAACAGTGGCAGCCCACATGTCGACACCCAAAGGCAGCTGCCTTTAAGGCACCGGCAGCAGCCCACCTCGACATGACCTCGGTCACTGGTGCGCCTACGTTTGAGAATGCAAACGGATCTTCTTTCATTTGCAAACGAATCTGTATGTATTACCATGCCCGTGTTTTCCTTGCAATAATTAGTCATTTGAAATGAGGTACTCCATCCGTTCACTTTTGTAAGTCGTTTCAGACAACTTAAAATGAACTGTTTTGCACATTGTCTGAAATGTCTTCAAGGTCTTATAAAAGTGAACAGAGGGAGTACTATAAATTAATTAATGAGGAGTTATTTGAAAAAAAATTGAAACAGTACCCACGCTAACGTGGATTAGAGTGTGTGTCACATAATTAGTTCTTTGAATTAGAGTGTGTGTCACGTAGTTAGTTATTTGAATTAGAGTGTGTGTCACGTAGCGATCTCCAATTCTAACGTGGATTTCGCATTTCACTGTATCCACGCTACTTTTTTAATACAAATTCATATGTATATGATGAACACCATGGTAGTGAGAAAACTTTTGGATGGATTCAAACATATGACCTACAAAATAGCACAACAAATTGAGTCAATGTCAACTTTTTGAAACTTAGTATGGCACGAATTCAAAATAATTACCCGTATGCCTGGTCTTCGGTTCAAATCTTACAATGTACGCCGAATTGAAACATCGATATTAAGTCTTGTACTATGTACATTCAATGTTGTTTTAGCCCCCCAAGACAAACGCTATATACTTCTGTAGATTACAATCTTCCTCTCCTAACCACCTTAGGAAGCTATCGGTTTCCAACACACGTTCATTCTTTCTCTCCATGTTTCGATCTCTAAGTCTCTCAACTACACAACCCCTTTTTCCACTTTGTTACCAAATGTATTTACCTCCCACACCTGCCATTGCACCCCATGCCGAGCTCTCTCTCCCCCCTCTCCCTCTCACCCTCTTGCGCTAAATACATGCATTGCCTATCTAGCCCCCCAACCTCTCGTGCGCATGCACGCACATTGTATATCTAGGTCACTCCCTCGAGATTGTCTCACTCTTTCTTCCGCACGGCGGGCCACACTCGCTCAATCTCGCTCTCTTTATCTGAGTCTCGTTCAACCTCGTTTTCTTTCACACACAAATGATATATCTCCCTATTCGGGCCTCGATCGACACACTCTATACTCTCTCACGCAGATTGTCTATCTAGGTCAGTCCATCCAAGCCGCCGCCACTCTTACGACCTCATGGTGGGCCACGCTCACTCAATCTCTCTCTCTCTCTCTCTATATATATATATATATCTATCTATCTATCTATCTCTCTCTCTATATATATATATGTCTCTCTCTCATTCTCTCTCTCTCTCTCTCTCTCTCTCTGTATGTCTCGATTGACCTCGCTCTTTCTCGGATAAAAACGATATATCACCATGTTTGAGCTCAATTCGACCTATTCACATTGTATACTCTCTCACGCACATCGTCTATCTAGGTCACTCTCTCCAACCCGTCTCACTCTTTCGATCGCACGGTGACCCTATGTGATCGGTTGACCTTGCTTCCTCCCACGCAAAAAATATATCTACACGTCTGTGACTGGATCATCTCTCAAGTTCTATGTTACAACCCTCACCCTTGCCAAAAGCTCAATCAAACAATATCTCTCCAGAGCATATATATGTTTGTTCAATGAATGTCGAACCACACTCACTTTGTCTCTCTATCTATATGTCTCTCGAATGACCTCGCTTTCTCACACCGTATCCTCCACGTGTTGAAGCTACTACCTCTCCATCCCTCGCAAAGCCGGAGCTATTTAAATTGCGAGGGGCACTCCAAACTTGGATTAATTTGTGTAGGTATTTATTCCGGTCGGTTTAGATTATATTTTTGTAGCATTCAGCCCACAACTACTCCAAACACGGTTGCAACCCACGCAACTCCCCTAGTTGATTTCCCTCTGGCTCGGTCATCGCTCTCTCGCACGTCCTTTCTCGCCTTCAACGTCGCACCATGGTATTATTGAAAAAACCATGTTGTTCTCTTTAATTATTATAAATAAGCTACAAAACTACACACCGATAGTCCACTTGGAATGGAACAAATTTCGACCCACAAATTAAAGTGCTACAAACTACACATCGAGGGGCCCACATGTCATGAAACAAATTTGGACCCATATACAAGTTAAAAAATAAAGGACAAGGATCAAACATCCGACTGGGCCTTCAAGCCACACGTTAATAGGCAACATACGTAGAATAGCAATGTTTGTTGTACCCCCTTTGTTCACATAATGTTTTTATATTACCACAGCCTAATTAATGGATAACATGTAATATTATTTTTAGTACTATTCACCTTCAATAACTGGTGGGTTCCATGTGTGCTCTCTCTCTCTCTCCTCCTCCCCTTCTGCGTTTAGACGCACGGGCAAACAGGAAGAACTCACGGGCGATGTTGCCGTTAACCATATCTGGACGCGTTCACAAGTCATGGCACCAGTTTCACGTACTAGCAGCACTAGTCAGTGTGTACGTGCAATGCACGTTAATTTGGAAGTATATTAAGTGCATGTGGATATTAACTACTAGGATATTATTTGCATGTTGTCATGTGATTAGTACTATTTTTGGCATGAAATTAACTGCACGCTAAACGTGTTGAGCGCTCGACATTGAAGCAGTCTAGGTCGTTGGATGACAAGGAATACATGTGGCTTGATGATGTTTTATATTTATTTTGATACGGCTCTAGCAGAACATTCAATCGATCAAACCATATATTTCGTTCAGTCTGACTCCGACTTTAAATTATACGACGATCGATATAAAATAAACGGAAATGATAAACGTACGGATTTTAAGCATGGCAATCCGAACGTTTTTCATGGCAAATTTAGATTATGCAGCGGCGGCGGGGGCGTCTCGCGGTGGGAAGCGGCTTCTCTGTCGTGCTCTGTGTGTTGTCGGGCCACTGACCGACGGCGACGGCGGCGTCTTGCGCTGTGGTTGGCGTACTCCTGGACGTTGGCCTAGCTTCAAGGAAGGCCAAAATGTTTTGGACTTTGGAGCGAGTCAACTGGCGGGAGGAGGCGACTGGTGTTGGTGCAAGGAAGCGGTCGACGGCGGCCATCCATGCCGCTAAGGGGGGCACTGGTACCCGCGCGGGGACAGGCGCTGTCAACGGCGCGGCGAAGACATTCGTGTGCATGGGCACCGGCACGGGCGCCAAGACGCTGCCAGACGCCAAGAAAGATACGCCGGCAGTGCACGGCACCGCACGGGCGTGTCGCGTCGGCATGCGCCAGCAGTGCACATGCGCCGGGCAGGTGCACGTGCGCGTGAAAGTCGGCGGGGACCTCGTGGAACCCCGTGGCATCAAGCTCGGCGACAATGTACAGCTCCCAACCCATCAATGCCACGGGGATGGGCGCTGGCGCAATGGGGCGACGGAGCGAACGGAGCGGGACAGCGCGCGCCTTCCCACAAGGCCAGTTGAAGCTCGTCCCAAAGCGCCTTATGTTCTTGAGACTCCGGCTAGGTGTCTTCCTCAGAAATCGAACACTAAGGGCGACCATCATGATGCGGCATGGCGACGCTTAGGTCGAGCTAGTTGGAGGTAGAAGACAGGAGAATCGGAGAGGAAGAGAGAGATTGTAGCGATTCCGGTAGTGCGGGTTGATTTTAAACTGCGGCGCCAAGGCGACATTAAAAGTGGGAGCAGTTGGGACGACGATGGGCGGCGGAGCCTGGTCAAAGGGCTCGCCTCCCGGTGAGTCTCAAGACAATGTTCGCTCGCATGCCTCCCTGACAGCCGGCTCAGCGGTCTGCTTGCACGCCTCCTGTCGACTCACACGCTTGCTGGGACGGCACCTGCCGATGAGAAGCGGGGACTCCCTCCGTACCAGTGCATTGCCTGATATATTAACTCAAGTACTAGGGACGAACAAACGGGCTCAATTCTGTGCTCATCCTGGTGTAGTAGTAGTACTAGGCAATGCAGTTGATGGGTGACCTTGACAAGCGGTGACCGAGGGAATTGAACCGTGCTGGGCACGGTAAGTAACGTTGTCTAGTTACTAAAGCATCCCCCCATTGTTCATCGGTAGTCATTATGGACCGGGGACATGAGGGGAATTTCCTAGGACTTGAAATGCTGAGGCTCGACTGGTTGCCTAATGTGCATACCACGCACGCCACCGAAGGACACGAGCCCGTTTTTTTAGGATCAACACGAGCCAAGGTCTGGCTGGTACGCCCTTGGGTCCTACCATTCGAGAATACGAAAGGAACCTTTTAAATTGCCGAACAAATCTATGTGTATTACAATACCCGTATTTTCCTTGCAAATACTAATCTCAACGTGGTAATTGATTTATGACGAGTTGTTGAATTAGAGTGAGTTTGTGATATAGTGATCTCAACATGGATTTCACATTTCATGGTATCCCTAGTAAGTTTTCCAATGCAAATTCAAATATAAAAGATGAACAATATGGAGGTGAGAAAACTTTGTATGTATCAAGCATATGACCACACAGAGAGAGAGACACACACGCACGAGCACAACAACAATCCAATAAGTATAGTGCATCCATTTTTCCAAACCATGCATGTATGACATGAATTCAAAAATACTCCTTCTATTCCTAAATATTAGTCTTTTAGAGAGTTCAAACAAGTGACTACATACGGAGCAAAATGAGTGAATCTAGACTCTAAAATATGTCTATATACATCTGTATGTGCCAGTCCATTTGAAGCCTCTTAAAAGACTAATATTTAGGAACGAAGGGAGTAAAATGTAAGACATCCATGGTCCTCAGTTCAATATTTAAAATGAACATGAAACTGAAACATGAATATTAAGTCTAGTACTACAGTACATGCAAATGTTGTGTTTAGGCGAAGCTATGATTGTCGGGGGTCAACCCCTCGACCTTAGATAAAATTGTGGAGCTCTGTTTAGGGTTGTTTAGATTATATTCGTCCCCACCTCCCAATCACCGATTGGTTGTGCACCCCCCACCCCTCCTCCCCGGGAGAATATCATGTGCCCCCATACCTTAGATGCTATATGCCGATGCGAGTTGCTTGGAACTTGTAGATCTGAGATATAGCAGCTCACATGATGTGTCTTAATTTTTTTGCAGGAAACCTTGATGAGTTTGAGAATTGCACACAATTTGTACAAAAACTACTTAGATGCCCTTTGATACCACATCCAACGACCTCGAAGCTCGTATCACCGTAGCATCTAAGATGAAGGAGGACATCATATTCTCTTGTATGTAAGAATATCATGTGCTACCACACCTTAGATGCTTTGGTGATACAAGCTCTTCGGAGGCGTTGATTTGTGACCCAACACCTCCTCAGTGGTTCGAATGTCTTTTTGCAGAAAAGCCCCAAAAGAGTTCGGCCACTGCTTACAAGCACAAAGACTGCTCAGATGCCATTGAATCTCAGATCAAGCAACCTCCAAGCTCGTATCGCCGTAGCATCCAACCTACGATAGCACCTTATGTTTTCTCGCACGGGAGAGTATGAGGTGCTCCCGCATCGTAGATTCTATGGTGATACGAGTTAACTGAGATCTAACGGCCCACGGTAGGAGGTTCGAATGTTTTTGCAATATACGACTGATAGAGTTTGGGAAATGCGCAGAAAGTACAAGTACTACGCATGTGCCATCTGATCACTGACCATACGACCTAGATGCTCATATCACCGTAGCGGGTAATTAAGCTATGGGGAGCACCTAATATGAGCACCGGGGAGCCGTTGGATCGAAGATGTTGCGGCACACATGAGGCTTGAATGTTTTATTTGCAAAAAAACCTTTGGAGAGTTTGGAAATTGTGCATAATTACAAAGACTACTCCCAATCCATTGGATCTCACTTCCAACGGTGTAAAAACTCGTATCACCATAGTATCTAAGCTGCGGGGTGGATGTGATACTCTATGCCGCTGTCATTTTTGTTCATAAACTTACAAAATACGTGTAACTCGTGCCGTTACTTGTCTAACCGCGCAAAGTGTTTGTTCAAGAAAACCATCCTACACTGAAATATCGGAACAACACACGGGGGTCCCACTTGTCATTAATCAAATTTGGACCTAAAACAAACAAATCTAAAAGACGAGATTCGAACTAGCAACCTGGACTACAAAGCGTAAGTCGATAGCCTGAAAAAACGAATGGTTGTTGGCTTTGTCCCATAACTTGATTTTATACAGTACTTGCGTTGAGTAGAGTAGAGGGAGTGCCTCGTCAACACGTGCATGACCGTTGTCTCACTTACTAGTGGGTCCCAGGTCTGCGATCTCAATCTCTCTTCTCTCCATCGTCTAACCTTTGCACGGGAACACACGAAGAGCGGCGCTAGCTTGCGGTGGTGTTATTACAACTAAAAAAAGCTTGGAAAATAGAAGAATCGCTAGAACAAGAGACGTTGTGGCTGGTCTAGACGGAGCTAACCACATCTATCCTCCGTGCCATGTTTGCATGATGAAGCTGTGTGGCTAGTGGGGTGTTTTCGACCAACTGGCTGGGTCCTGAGGTCGAACCATAGGTACTACGTCTGATACAGCATATTTTTACATGCACATTTTCCCTCCGTGCCGAGACGTGGCACACCCTACCACGCGGTTTCGGGGTCCTCCCGGGTGGTGCACGCATATATTCTTCCTGACGTGGGACGCCCTACCCGCGCATTTTCTGGGTCCTCCTCGGTCGTAGCACTGAAGCAAGTAAATGAGTCATCAAATCATGAAAGACCACCTTTCCCGCCGAGTACATATGTGAAGCACGGTGGCTAGCTAGTTGGGCTAGTTCGATCGATTAGCTAGGCCGCCGCCACATTTGTTTTCTCACCCCTTTTTTTATCTACTTGCCGGCATGTAAATTTAAATATCCACCACGGCGTTGCTCTGGTGTTTGGGTGCGGCAGGATTTTAAATTTTTTGATTGACGGGAGCAAGCGTGGTAGGATTTTTAATTTTTTGATTGACGGGAGCAGGCATGGCAGCAATTAGTCACGATGACTCCGCCTGTAAAAACCCACAGCTCCCTGATGTGAGAAGTCGTCAACTGGTGTTTTACCATGGTGAAAACCAAAAGATTCCCCGCTCCCTCCGCCTTCCTGTAGATTGCATTGCCTTTCAGCCGTTTCGCCCCCTTTGCTTCCTCTCCCCGTTGCTTCTACCTAGTGCCATGGCGGCGCAGCAGATCATGGAGTCCAAGGTGAGGGGCCTGACACAGGTGCTCCATGCCAAGGATACGGAGCTCAGGACCAAGGACACGGAGCTCCGTGAGCTCAAGGAGGAGAGGAGTGCCATGCTCCTCCATTATGTGCGGGAGTTCACGGAGCTTCAAAAGTGGCAGGCGTCCACCACAAAGATGCTCGAGGCGTCGGCGGCGTTGCTGCAGAAAGCGGGAGATACGATAGGCCGTCAGGGGAGCCGGCTGGAGCACGAGCGGGCCGATCGTGACGAGGTCCAGGATCGCCTCAGCCACTTGGTGAACCAAGTTGCCACTTGCCACGCACGTGTTGCGGCTGCGCGATGCCTACCATCGCGCCAGCGCGACGATGCCGGCTGTTGGGCTAAACCCGTTCGACCACCCGGTCGACTTCAATGAGCTGCGGCTTCCTAACCTGGTCTCCTTCTTCACCTATATCTCCGAGGAGCTGAGCCGTCTCCGCGCGATGGTGGGGGCTGAGCTGGACAAGGAGGCATTGCGGGCTGCCGTCGCCGTTACCGGGCGAATCCTTTCAGGGCTCCGTCACCGGAATCCATTCGTGCCATTGGACGCCGTCTTTGACGAGCTGGCTCCCGTCAACCGGGAGCGGGCTCTGCGGGCGGTTGCACCCTGCATCACCAACATCGTGCGCCTCGAGAAGCAGAGGGACTTCGGTGGTGTTTAGGCGCCCTCTGCATGGGCATCTCCATGTCTCGGCACAATATGACCCTTGGATCAAACTCAGACGGTGCAGATCAGTCACTGTAGCACAAAGCGTGTGGGTGTATTTGGTTGCATTCTCATCTCAATATAGTTGTTTCCTCTTCGTGTATTTTTGTCAACCTACTAGTGTGGACTCATGCACCCTTCATGCACTCTGCCAAACACCCAAAAGTAGGTCGAGAAGGAAACTTTTGCTCCCATCCCGTGCACCCTTCATACACCCTTCCTAACATTATTTGTCCTTCATATGGTTCATGTTTCGTGGAGTACTATAGCATCGTACTCTCCATGCGCTGTGGACCTAGTTCTATTAACATTGATCTCACCGTTCATTCTCGATCGGACAGTCAAAAAATTGGTACTATGTTACATATAGGAGTAGTTGACATGCACATAACATCATTTGTTATCGTCATATCTTACTACACTAGCAACAAGATTGTTTTGTACTGACGTATGAACCACTGCACATGCCTAGTAGTAGGAGCACTGTGTATGTTCAAGTGGCTGCCGTGTTTCGCACTCCTCCGTCGTAAGAGTGGAAACGCTTGATGTAATCATTTTTTTCTTCAGAATGAAAAATAGTGGACACGCTCTACCGTGCGGATCGGACACGTGGCGACAAGGACACATCAGCTGGATAGTTCAGCAGTAGAACTCATCATCAGGTCTTCCAGTTCACACGGCATGACTTTGAGAACTTCATCTCCACTGCGGACCTGGTTCTAATTCAAACAGAAACCATATTTTATTACTACCTTCGTTCAGAAATATAAGATGATTTTTGATATTATACTCCATATATGACTACATATACGCACAGAAATGAGTGAACAAAGACACTAGAACATGCCTTCAAAGGCATGAGAGCAGAGGGATTACATGCAATATCCATAACACAAGTTACTGAGGCAAATATACCCTCTTAAAAGGTAGCATTGATGTTCATAAAGTACTCCCTCCGTCCCAAAATTCTTGTCTTAGATTTGTCTAGATATGGATGTATCAAGTCACATTTTAGTATTAGATACATCTATATCTAGACAAATCTAAGACAAGAAATTTGGGATAGCGGGAGTAGTTGAAAGTAATCTATAAGAAATCAGTGTCAACCTCTCGCATGTTTTGGTCAAAAGAGGAATTTAGAACCATCATTTGGCACACTAAAATCACATGAAAGGTCACCCAGAAAGTTGTACTACCAGTACTAGTACTGCGTGTTAGATGAAAAAACACGATCAAGATCGATAAAAAGATCGTCAACAAGAGACATTACCTTGACTTGCTTAATGAGGGATCCCAGAGAGGGGGGCTTGGACAGGGTGATGTCTTTGAGCTTGTCTGCGGTAGTCTTGGCGGGAGTGCTTGCACTTCTTCGTACCATGAGCCTCGCGGTTTTGGCCAGAGCCCATAGCCATAGACATCACGTTGGCCGGTGCTCCGGTGTCCATCCAAGAGAGGAAGCTGAGAGAGAAGAGTGAAAGGAGGAACGAGATGAGGGAGAAGCGAAGCGAGTGGGGGTTTTCTTCAAGAGAGGAAGCTGAGAGAGAAGAGCGAAATGATGGTTGCTTCGTCCGTCCAACTTACTGCTGGAAAGGAGGGGGTTTTGTGATTTGACGGCTCATTGGGAATTACTGCGGCGGTTTGATCGGGGTAGTCTACCGTCACTCTACTATGGAGTAATTTAGTGCATGGCTGGTGGACCCAGGTGCTGGCTGTCCCACACGTCAGCGAAAGTGAGTAATTTAGTGCATGGCTGGAGGACTAGTGTTTTCCTGTAGCATTGTTGTCAAGCGTGTTCTCGAGGCTGTACTTGACCACAACAATTTCCTGGTTGTGCCTTCGATTACGAAGGGTGTGGTTCTTGTAAAGCTTCCCAACAAATCTTATGCGGCTTGTCTTCATCATCATGTTTATGAGTGGAAAGACTACTCTGTTAGGTTCTCCAAGGTTGACAAAATGG
Source organism: Aegilops speltoides (assembly GCA_021437245.1). Classification (NCBI taxonomy): domain Eukaryota; kingdom Viridiplantae; phylum Streptophyta; class Magnoliopsida; order Poales; family Poaceae; genus Aegilops; species Aegilops speltoides. Next base: position 88,804,891 of record CM038147.1, on the reverse strand, counting down.
TGATGGTGCATGTAGACATCTCACACGAAGTCCATGGCCTAGTCAGTTATGCGGGGTTCATCCCATAGGTCGGTGGCAAGAAATAGTCTGCAGAGTTTAGTTAGTGCAACTTTGCTTGTCTGTAGTAAGTAATATTGTTCAGTACTTGATTTGTGTTTGTGAACCCTATATTGTTTATTAGTACTGCCGCTTTTGGTGTGTGGTCATCCACGAGAACGGTCTATGTTAATGTCTCATCCACTCAATTCATCAGATATTTTGAAGTATCCAGATCATATTTTTTGTGAGGACAGTTTATCAATTATGGTTACACTCCAATATCTGTATGCATTGCAGGGTTTATCGCACCCACCAGGATTTCTAGTCCCATGGATGTTCGGTCCATACGATTTGTCACGACCTTTGGACTATCTTGCTTGTGGGAGTAGGCGGGGCCCCTGCATACCACGCGTATTTGGACGATCAATATTCTGTTTAGTACTTACACATAGTGATTTCCTGGTAAGGATTCACTTGTGTCACATCAAGTAAATCTTATTGATTTACTATCTAAATCTTATTGATTTATGATTGCCGCTGTCTCGCACAGATCGAGCACCGGCGGTTGCTCTAGCACTGATAGTGGCAGCATCTCAGTCTGATCCAGCTGAGGATTGGGCACCAACCGCGTCAGCGGATCAGTCTGATCTACCGGAGGCTCGGGAATCGACACCGGCACCAGCTCCGACACCGGCGCCAGCTCTACAAGGAGCACCATCTCCGGCAGCAGCAGCGGCTTCAGCACATGCACCAACACTTGCACTTGCATCTGCTCCGGCCCGTGAAGTTGCACCGGCAACAGACTGGGCTGCAGTTCGCACTTCATATACCAAAGTCATTACAAAAACTGACATGTCCACCTTCTTGGTAAGCATTGGCCGCTCAAGTGCTTTGTTCTTTTTTCTTTCCATGTTGTTTCACATGATTCACTGTGTTGATCTAACTGTTTGGGTATGTCTTCTTGTTTGCAAACAGAGAATTCCTAGAGCAACGAGGGAGTCGTTCAACAATCCGGGCGACCGCGGCCATGTTTCTCTTACCATGAGCAGCCTTGGTGTGAATGAACCTACTCAATATACCGTAAGTACAAACGATGGTCGCATGATGATTGATGCTAAAGGATGGTCAAGGTTCAAATATAACTCATATCTTGCGGTAGGGGATGATGTCAAAATCGAACTTTCTCGGCAAGGAGAGCTGGTCCAAATCAACTATGAAATTCTTCAGTAGCAGCACGCAACTGCCGAACTGATCTATCCTCCGAGAGATTTTGATGTAATAATCTGGCATGGTGAAACAAGTGTCCTGTGTGTATAAGTAGTACGACAGTATTATTTATCACATGGTATATCGTTGATAGAATTGCAACTCTGATTGCTGGTTAGGAACTGTCATTCAATTTCAATCCAACAGCTGCCGTGCTTTATTCAATTTTGTGTATTCGCCTTGCGACAGCATCTAAAACCAGCGACATACCGATCGCTTGCAATATCAAAAGCGCTAAGGTAGAACACATGGGCCCCAAACATGCAGGGTCGGCCTGCGGCCCAAAGTCCAGAACCATGAGCCTATCTGAGTATTATATTCTCAGCCAAACCCCCATAAAAAAAGCTGAACCCCCATAATGCCCGTGCGTTGCAGAGATAGTATATTTCTCGGCAAGGTGAGCTTGTGATATAAAAGATTTGTATATTTCTTTACAGAGGGAGTATCTCTTTGTCAAAAAATATATTTATGTGTAACTAGTTACTCCTGTCTTTCTACTTCCTTTCACTGATATGTGGGGCAACTGGCAACGGGGTCCACGTGCCATATGCACAAATTAGAGTGCACAATTCATGGTAGACACACCCGGTCAGAAGGCCAAATAATGCCCAATGAGCCGTCAAATCACAACCCCCCCTTTCCAGCTTTAGCAGTAAGCTGGACGGACGAAGCGGCAATATTTCACTGGGCCTGAATCCCCTTCTCCCTCATCTGCTTGTTCAGAGAAAACCCCCGCTCGGCGATTGCATAAGGTTTTCTCATGGAGAACCAGGTACGAATTCTTCATCCATCCCCGATAAATCCAAGTCCCTTGGTCTTAGGTAATCCTAGGATGGCAGCCACCGCCGTTGATGCATTTATCTTCCTACTGAATCTAGTGTGTTTCATTTGCAGTGCCCAAAGTGCGAGTACCCTACAAATTTTTGCGCCCTCGGCGAGACGCCACACTTGTTCCTTCTCATCCTAACACAACATTTTGAAACGCGCACAGTATGTTCTTAGAATCCTCTTTTCTATCCGGGAGGGTGGGGTTTTTTTTGAACATGTTGTGTTCTCATATTATTTTTCCTGCAGTGTATTATTTGCTCTGCCAGAACACATGTACTCAAGATGCTCGACCTTGCCATAACTGAATACACTAGTTTAATGGTCACACTGAAGACAAGCCATGGATATTACTTCCGCGTTGGGTTCATGAACCAAGAAGATTGCTGCTTTTTTATGGCCGAACTTGGATAAACTTTCTCAAGTGTTACGGACTAAATGTTGGCGCACAAATATTGATGGAAATAGCAGAACCTGGTCTCATCTTCACTGCGATCTTCCACCCCGACGTCGTTCCAATTGTTCATCTATGTTAGTTTTGTTTCTGGTTCTTGCTTGTTGCCTTGATTACTTCTTAATCCACCTATTCTGTCTAGCTAATAACAATTTAACTTTAGAAGTAGCAACGAATCTCTCAAGAAGATGCTACTTCTAACTAATATTTTCTTATAATTGGTGGCACGTGTAGGTTTTTTCAGAGTTAAGCAGTCTGCTCATTTGTTACTCTGTAATAACTCGGCTATTACTAATGGCACTGAAGTTGACTGGATCGACATCCACAAGTTCCTACACTTTATTGATCGTCTTGAGGTCCTTGTGGGGCATTTCAATGGTGGAAGGCCACGTGGGATATGTGTGCCACTACTGCACTCATTGAACAGGTCCAACTGTGTCGAGAAACTTATGGTACGAACTATTTTCTGTTATATATGTTGTTCATAAACTATTGCTTATACACAGTTTTACAATTGTGATCTTCTTGAAACAGGAACTGCCGAGTCCTATTGTTCCTATACATATGCCTGACCATGGTCAGGTTAGACTTGCGCTTGGTCACAACATGATGTTTATGTCGACCTACTCAATTCCCCTTGGAGGTGAAAAGATACTTATTCATGGGTGGTCTCAAATAATGAAGGCCCGTCCATCTTGGAGAATAGGACAGAAGATTATGTTCATGCTTTCCATGGCTCTAAAGCGAATATCCTGTTTATTGACCACGTTGCAAGATGAAGCCGCTTTCAGAAGGTTGTGGATGCACGGGGTGGCGCCTGGGCCTTGTCCTGGGGCTTGGCGGCCTCACCCTTGGTTAATTGTAGGCAAAGTAGCACTGTTCGAGGCGTGCTTTGTACGGTTGAACCTGTATAAGTACTCATACTGCTTTCACATTGGTTGTTAAGTGCCCCGCTGGTTTCATTAAGGTTGTTAAGTACTCCTGCTGCTTTTACAGTCAGTTGTGTTTCTTCAGTCCTGTCTTCCTCCAGCCGCCAAAACCAAACCAGCATCGGCGGGGCCGCCTGCTTCCGCCTCCCACGGCTGGGTGCGCCTCAGCGCACGCATCGCCGCCCCACCGTCTCCTAAATCGTTAACGCCGATGTCCTCCGCGTGCTTTGGTGCGCTCGCCGCGGCGCCGCCCTCTCGCGTTGTCAACATGGTCAACAAACAACAGGAATCGGCAGAAGTACGTGGAGAGGATGATAGTAGGGGCCCACCACGTCAGCGTATGGAAAAATAAAATGCTTCCTCCTAGTGTTTTCCTGACATCTGGGACCCACGACATTGTGAGCGTATATAGTCAATAGACAAGAGAACAGCACAAGATCGGCTAACACCTGGGACGTAGCTACTCGAGCAGTATTTTTTTTGTTTGGTATTGTTGAGACGGAGCAGGGTTTGAACTGGGCTGTGGCCCCTCTAGCCCAGGCTTATATTTTATGTTCACCATGTGACCAGCACAGCTATTTTTTCTTTGTGAAAATGAGCCCAGTTTATTTTTTCTGAAGAATACCCAATCCGGGCCTACTTATTTTTCTACGCCCTGATGGGTTGGAACTCTTTCAAGACGCCTGCAAATCTTGAAAGTAATATGAAATGGGTTGTAAATATAAAAACAGATGACAAATTGGCAATTACTTTATAATTTCTGATTTTTTTTCACATTTTTAGATTCCTATTTCACTGGGCATTAACCTAATTTAAATATATCTTCAAAGTACTTTAAATCTGGCTCGACATTTCGGTATTAAAAATAGTTTGGAACCCATAGAAATATGCGAAATTGGCCTTGGTCAACCAAAAAAACGACTGCAATAAATTGCATAAGAAGTTGCCATGAGCTATATATAAATTATTAAAAAAAGAGGGAGTGGTCTGACTAGTGGGCCATCGTGTTTCTTCAATCTCTGATCTTCTTGCTCCAGCCACCAAAGCAACGCCGGCGGGACCGCCTGCTCCTGCCTCCCATGGCCGGATGTGCTGCCGCGTAGGCCTCAGCGCCTCCTACTACTCCCACCGCTGGCCAGGGCATCCCTCTACTCACCCACACCCCCTATTATTCGGCGGCGACGGCAGCCTCACACCGCAGCCAAACCGGTGAACCCTCGTACTCCTCTCCGCGCGGGCTTCCACTGTCGCGTCTTCCCCGGCTCCGCGTCGTCACCTTCCTAATCCTCGCCGTCGTCCACCATCGTGGTGCTCTCGGTGTGGTGTGGTCAATGTGGTCAACGACCGAGTTCCATCGGAAGAGTACTGTACGTGGAGAGGCTAACAGCTGGGTCCACGGGAGACGCAAGGAAGTGCCTCCTTATTACGTGGAAAATAATTATTCCTCCACCTGACAGCAGGGACCCACCGGACGGGCCACCAGATTTCGCAAAAACGCTTCCCACATTGCTGGGACCCACAGGGCCATCTCTGATTTCAGCAAAAAAACGTTCCCCATCATCAACTCGACCCACCGAGTGCCTACTTATTACGCACAAAAAAATGAATACCCCCGTGCTAGCTGGGACCCACCTTGGTGGGAGGCTGACTTGTGGGCCTACTAAGTTGACTGGGATCGAGGCCTTTGTCAACTTTAGTCAATATATGAACGATTCTAGCTCAAGTGACCGTACGATGTCCATCCAACGGCCGTAGTGCTTATTCAACCTCTGGTCTTCTTGCTCCAGCCGCCCAAAGCAGCGCCGGTCGTGCCGCCTGCTCCTGCCGCCCGTGGCCGGCTGGGATGCCATGGAGGCCTCACCGCCCCCTACTACTCCCACCGCTGGCCAGGCCATCCCTCTATGCACCCACACCCCCTATTATTCTGCGGCGGCGGCAGCCTCACACCGCAGCCGAACGAGTGAATCCTCATACTCCTCTGCGCGTGGTCATCCACTGCCGCGTCTTCCCCGGCTCCGCGTCGTCCCCTTCCTAGGCCTCGCCGTCGTCCACCGCCCTGGTGCTCTCGGCGCAGCATGGTCAACATGGTCAAGGAATGGCTTCCATCGGACGTGGACTGTACGTGGAGAGACTGACAGCTGGGTCCATGGCCGCAGCAAGGAAGTGCCTCCTTATTAAGCGCAAAATAATTATTCCTCCACATAGCGAGGACCCACCGGACGGGCCACCGTATTTCGCAAAAAAAAACGTTTCCCCCTATCTGCTGGGACCCACCAGCTACGTGTTCACACGCAAGGAAGTGCATCCAAAAAAAGAAACGATTCGCCCCCTGACTGCTGGGACCCACCAGCTACATCTTCGCACGCAAGGAAGTGCGTTCGAAAAAAAAAACAATTCGCCCCCCTGACTGCTGGGACCCACCAGCTACATCTTCGCACGCAAGGAAGTGCGTCTGGGCAAAAACAAACAATTTGCCCCCCCCCTGACTGCTGGGACCCACCAGCTACATCTTCGCATGCAAGGAAATGCCTGACAGTCGGGACCCACCTGGTCGAAGCGTACGTAGCGTTGTCATTCTAGTCGCGAACGTGTATGTACATATATACTGGTCGATGTAGAGGCGCCGACGTGTCGTAGTAAGAGGCGTCAGACGTCGTAGTAGAGGCGCGCACATAGCAAGTACACGTATGTACAGCCGGCGGTGCAATAAAGAAAATCTGGCGACGTCGTACATACGGCGGGGTCTCAACGCCTATCACAAGATATATACGGCGGGGCTCGTGTACATGGCTGGGTCAGAACGGAGAAACGGCGTCGTCGTCGTGTTCATGGGGAGGCAACGGAATGCATCGTGTTCATGGGGAGGCAACGGAATGCGCCGTGTTCATGGGGAGGCAACGGAATGCGTCGTGTTCATCGGGAGGCAACGGAACGCGTGGGAGCCAACCGGCTGGGTCGGAACGGAATGCGTGATTGTGTTCATCGGGAGGGCTTGGACGGAATAGGCGATGGAAATGAGGCCTGGCGTACCGCACAACGGAGGAAACGGACCTCCTACGTTCGAAACGGGGTCATGTTGATCGGGAGGGGTGTGGCGTACCACAAAACGGAGGAAACTGACCTCCTACGGTCGAAATGGGGGTCCTGTTGATCGGGGTGGGTGTGGCGTACTGCAAAACGGATGAAATGGTCTTGTCTTGGAGCTCTACAGTCGAAACGGGGGTCCTGTTGATCGGGAGGGGTGTGGCGTACCGCAAAATGGACGAAACGGACTTTTGTTGGACCGCTTCTGATCAAACGGGGTCTGTTCGCCGGGAGGGTGTGGCGTGCATAAAACAGACTCCACGGGATAATGTTCATCTCCACCATCGACCTCCTCCAGCCTCCACGGGCTACCGTCAACCTCCTCCAGCCTCCATGGGCTCATGTTCATCCAGCCTTCACCGCGCGCTACTCCACCGGCTACTGTTCAACCACCCCTCCACCGTCTACTATTCATCCAGCCCTCAACACCACAGGGTCCTGTTCAACCACCCCTCCATGGGCAGCCCTCCACCTTCTACTGTTCATCCAGCCCTCCACACCACGGGTTCCTGTTCATCCAGAGGCAACGCCACCGATCACTGTTCATCCAACCCCCCCCCCCCCCGCGCAACGCTCACTGTTCATCCCAAAGGCAGCATCGATGGGCTTCAGTTAGCTGCAGTAGCGAAGGAATCGCTCGATCGGGTTCAGTTAACAGCCATCGATCGTTTGCTCGGGTTCAGTAACGTGTAGCCTGCAGTGCAATCGCTCGGGTTCAGTTAGAGCTAACGCCTCGCTCGGGTTCAGTTAGAGCCAACGCCTCGCACACACGCACGTACATGTATGAGAGAAACGTGCATCGCTCGGCCCCAGACCTCCCACCGTAACCGGCAACTCCCTGAAATTTTCCTCCCCCTCGCTTCTACCACGGTTTTTTCCGTCAAGGACGGCCCAAAGAATATCATGCAGCTGCGGCTTTGGCCCGCCCAGGACAAAAAGCCCATTTTCTGTCATGATTTTTTGTCATAGAAGTAGGAGCCCACCACATCTATGATGATACCGGGTTTTGTCACAATTATCATCATAGAAGTGTCATATGTATGACAGAAAAAAAATTCGTTCGGCCCAAAATGTCACGGATGTTTCTTTTTTTTTGTAGTGTAAGAGCATTTTGGGAGGGGAAGCCCCTCATGTAAAAAGATTGCCGTCCGTATGATTTTAGGAATGATGCTGCATGCGCTCCCATGATCCTACGGACCCTGCGGCAAGCTTGTTGTTGTGGTTTACCTTTAGCGTGGACAAGTCCTGAATAAGCTCGTGAGGTCGTGAGCCCCCGAGGATCCCCTGAGGGGCCTGTCGACCCGGCCAAGAGGGCCTCGCGAGAGAGAGAGTGTCGGCCGTGGTGTGGCATGCGCGCAGCGTACGTGCACTTCGCGCAGCCCTGCCCGCGAGTGGCTCGCGAGGGGGAGGCAGCTGGTGCGAACTCCAAATTAAGGTGGAAACCAGAAAGCAGGAAATCACGCGAACGAGCAAAGACACCCCCCCCACACACACACACATAAATGCAAATTCAACTTCAAGTTAAATCCGAAACAAAGAAGCACGACCACGGAAAGGGAGACAAAAAGCAAAAGGCCGCGTCCAGCGCCTAGTCTAGTCTTCGACATCTTCTCACCAGCGCGGAGCTAAGTGCTGCCACTGGGCGTGGGAGGGAGCCCCCGAGGCCCAAGGGCGGCTCTTCGGAGACTCCCGAGCGTGTACAGCCCCACTCATTATTACGTGCGAGTGTCACGGGTGGCGAGCTTCACAGGCACTAGGCCTTCTTCACAGGCACCGGGCCTTGCTTCATATCGCTAGACGAGGGGCCCGCCTTGCGCCACCCTCGGCCTCCATTGACGGCGGCCAAAGACCAAGGACGACGCCAATGTGGCAAAGGGGACGCCAGCGGCGCCCTCGGTGACTACGGGTCCTGATACGTCTCCGTCGTATCTATAATTTTTGATTGTTCCATGCCAATATTCTTAAACTTTAATATACTTTGGCAACTTTTTATACTATTTTTGGGACTAACATATTGATCCAGTGCCCAGTGTCAGTTCCTATTTGTTGCATGTTTTATGTTTCGCAGAAACCCAATATCAAATGGAATCCAAACGGAATAAAAACGGACGGAGAATTATTTGGAATATTTGGGATTTTCTGGAGGAATAATCAACGCGAAACGGTGTCCGGGGTGGCCACGAGACAGGGGGCGCGCCCTCCCCCTGGGCATGCCCAGGACTCTCGTGGGCCACCCGTAAGGCGGTTGACGCTCTTCTTTTGCCGCAAGAACGCTAATTTTACGAGAAAAATCTAGGAGAAAGATTCACCCCAATCGGAGTTACGGATCTCCGGATATTAAAGAAACGCTGAAGGGGTAGAATCTGAGAACGCAGAAACAGAGAGATGGATCCAATCTCGGAGGGGCTCTCGCCCCTCCCAAGCCATGTGAGCCAAGGACCAGAGGGGAAACCCTTCTCCCATCTAGGGAGGAGGTCAAGGAAGAAGAAGAAGAAGAAGGGGGGCTCTCTCCCCCTTGCTTCCGGTGGCGCCGTAACGCCGCCGGGGGCCATCATCATCACCGCGATCTTCACCAACACCGCCGTCATGTTCACCAACATCTCCATCACCTTCCCCCATCTATATCCAGTGGTCCACTCTCCCGCAACCCGTTGTACCCTCTACTTGAACATGGTGCTTTATGCTCCATATTATTTTTCAATAATGTGTTGCCATCCTATGATGTCTGAGTAGATTGTCGTTGTCCTATTGGTGATTGATGAATTGATATGATTGGTTTGAGTTGCATGTTTTATTATTGGTCTTGTCCTATGGTGCTCTCCGTGTCGCGCAAGCGTGAGGGATTCCTGCTGTAGGGTTTGCAATATGTTTATGATTTGCTTATGGTGCGTGGCGTGAGTGAAGCACAGACCCGAGTAAGTAGGTTGTTTGCGTATGGGATGAAGGGGACTTGATACTTTAATGCTATGGTTGGGTTTTACCTTAATGAATCTTTAGTATTTGCGGATGCTTGCTAGAGTTCCAATCATAAGTGCATATGATCCAAGTAGATAAAGTACGTTAGCTTATGCCTCTCCCTCAAATAGAATTGCAATAGTGATTATCGGTCTAGTAACGTAGTCAATTGCTTAGGGATAATTTCACAACTCCTACCACCACTTTTCCACACTTGCTATATTTACTTTTTTGCATCTTTATCTAAACAGCCCCTAGTTTATATTTACGCGTTCTTTATTATCTTGCAAACCTATCCAACAACACTTGCAAAGTACTTCTAGTTTCATACTTGTTCTAGGTAAAGTGAATGTCAAGCGTGCGTAGAGTCGTATTAGTGGCAGATAGGACATGAGAGAGTATTTGTTCTACCTTTAGCTCCTCGTTGGGTTCGACACTCTTACTTATCAAAAGAGGCTACAACTATCCGTATACTTGCGGGTCATCAAGACCTTTTTCTGGCGCCGTTGCCGGGGAGTCATAGCGTGGGGTGAATATTCTTGTGTGTGCTTGTTTGCTTTATCACTAAGTAATTTTTATTTGCTATTCTTAGTTGTTCTCTATCTTTAGTTATGGATATGGAACACGAAATACCAAAAAATTAGGTGTACTTGCTTCTCATGGAGATGTGGTAACTCCTAAAACCCTCGATTCTCATTATGTGAGAGATATTATGTACTACTTTGATAATCCTGAGAAAACCCCATTCAACTTTATAATGGGAGACACGTTGGATCAACGTGAATACTTTAGGGATTATCGCTTGACACAAAAAGGGAAACTATTATGGGATCAATTTCTATGTTGCGTTGGTATGCTCTTCAACTATGTATGATACATGATTATACTTGTTGCTCTAGGATGAAGGCTCCACACCTTCCCTTTTCATGCAAATTCAATGATAATGAAACCTTAGCTTCTTATGATAATGGTATCTTTGATTACTATGATGTTGAACAAATAGAAGAATTTGTTGCTTTTAAGGCTGCTTATGAAATTGAATCTTTGTTTGAAAAGTATGAAGCTTTAGATGATGATGTTTATATGCCTGAAAATCTTGCTATACTTAGATATTGCTATGAAAATTATGAATACAATTACTATATTAATGCATTTATTGAGAAAGTCTCCCTGTCCAAGAAGAGACTAATATTTTGCAGGAAGCTATGGAAGAAGAAATTGATGAAACTATGAGCTCATTGGATGAAAAAGATGATGAGGAGAGCGAAGAACAAAAGGAGGAAGAGCGGATTGATCACCCGTGCCCACCTTCTAATGAGAGTAACTCTTCAACTCATACATTGTTCAATTCCCCTTCGTGCTTACTGAAGGATGATTGCTATGATCCCATTGATTCTCTTGAAATATCCCTTTTTGATGATGCTTGCTATGCTTGTGGCCAAGATGCCAATATGAATTATGCTTATGGAAATGAACTTGCTATAGTTCCTTATGTTAAACATGAAATTGTTGCTATTGCACCCATGCATGATAGTCCTATTATCTTTTTGAATTCTCCAAACTACACTATATCGAAGAAGTTTGTGCTTATTAAGGATTATATTGATGGGTTGCTTTTTACCGTTGCACACAATAATATTGATGAATGTAATATGCATGTGCTTGGTGCTCCTACTTGCAATTATTAAGAGAGAGGAACTACATCTCCACCTCTCTATGTTTCCAACACAATAGAATTGCAAGAAACTGCTTATACTATGCATTGGCCTTTACTATGTGTGCATGAATTGTTCTTTTATGACATGCTGGTGCATAGGAAGAGAGTTAGACTTCGTCATTGCTTGATATATGTTACTTTGTGCTCACTACTAAATTACAAATCATTGTTAATTAAAATTGGCTTTGATATACCCTGGGATCCGGGTGGATTCATTACTTGAGCACTAAATGCCTAGCTTAATGGCTTTAAAGAAAGCACTGCCAAGGAGACAACCCGGAAGTTTTACAGAGTCATTTATTTCAGTTGAGTGCTTTCATATAGTTTAAAAACAAAAAAAATAAAGAGGGGAACCTAAAAACTTTTCAAAAAGGAAAGCGAAAGTGAGAAAGACAAGCATTGTTGAAGTGGGAGAGCTCCTTGAACTTTGTTCATGCTCACGGAAACTTTGTGAATCTTGATTACAGAAAATTTTAAACAAAAATAATTATCCCCTTGTATAATTCCATTGTATTATAAAAATAATGTGCCAAGGTTTGCCTTTAGGATGTTTACAATGCTTGTTTGTTTGTACGGTGCAGGACAGAAACTTTGGATGTAGTGCGCGATTTTACATCTTTAACTGGAACGTCAGTTGGTTATGGTTCCTTTTGAACTCTCTTGCTATACAACTTGTTTATTTTTCCTAATTCTGGTAGAATTTTTGGCGTACCAGAAGTATGGTGGATGTTCAGATTGCTACAGACTGTTCTGTTTTTGACAGATTCTGTTTTTGATGCATAGTTTGCTTGTTTTGATGAATCTATCAATTTATATCAGTGGATTAAGCCATGGAAAAGCTATATTACAGTATACACAATGGAAAACAAGATATGAATTGGTTTTCAACAGTACTTAGAATGGTGATTTGCTTTATTATACTAACGGATCTGACCGAGTTTTCTGTTGAAGTTTTCTGTGGATGAATTGTCTAAACGAGGAGGTCTCAATATGAGGAAAAGGAAGAGAGGCAAGAGCTCAAGCTTGGGGATGACCGAGGTATCCCAAGTAAATATTCAAGGAGACTCAAGCGTCTAAGCTTGGGGATGCCCCGGAAGGCATCCCCTCTTTCTTCAACAAGTATCGGTATGTTTTCGTATTCGTTTCATTCGTGCGATATGTGCAAATCTTGGAGCGTCTTTTGTATTTAGTTTTCATTTTTCTTCTATGCACCATGATGGTATGAGATAGTCCTTGGTTTATTTATAGAATGCTCATTGCACTTCACTTAAATCTTTTGAGTATGGCTTTATAGAATGCTTCATGTGCTTCGCTTATATCATTTGAAGTTTGGATTGCCTGTTTCTCTTCACATAGAAAACCGCCATTTGTAGAATGCTATTTTTCTTCACTTATATTTGTTAGAGCGTGGGCATATCTTTTGTACAAAGAATTAAACTCTCTTTCTTCACTTATATCAATTTAGAGAGATGACAGGAATTGGTCAATCACATGGTTAGTCATAAAATCCTACATAAACTTGTAGATCGCTGAATATGATATGTTTGATTCCTTGCAATAGTTTTGTGATATAAAGGTGGTGATATTAGAGTCATGCTAGTGGGTGGTTGTGGATTTTAGAGACACTTGTGTTGAGGTTTGCAAGTCCCGTAGCATGCACGTATGGTAACCGTTGTGTGAATTATTTGAAGCATTGGGTGTTTCTTTGATTGTCTTCCTTATGAGTGGCGGTCGGGGACGAGTGATGGTATTTTCCTACCAATCTATCCCCCTAGGGGCATGCGTAGTAGTACTTTGCTTTGAGGGCTAATAAACTTTTGCAATAAGTATATGAGTTCTTTATGATTAATGTGAGTCCATGTATTATACGCACTTTTACCTTTCCATCATTGCTAGCCTCTTGATGCAGCGCATTGCCCTTTCTCACCGAGAGTTGGTGCAAACTTCGTCGGTGCATCCAAACCCGTGATACGATCGCTCTATCACACATAAGCCTCCTTATATCTTCCTCAAAACAGCCACCATACCTAACTATCATGGCATTTCCATAGCCATTCCGAGATATATTGCCATGCAACTTCCATCATCATCATATACATGACTTGAGCATTCATTGTCATATTGCTTTGCATGATCGTAAGATAACTAGCATGATGTTTTCATGGCTTGTCCAATTTTTGATGTCATTGCTACGCTAGATCATTGCACATCCCGGTACACCGCCGAAAGCATTCATATAGAGTCATATCTTTGTTCTAGTATCGAGTTGTAATATTGAGTTGTAAGTAAATAAAAGTGTGATGATCATCATTATAGAACATTGCCCCATAAAAAAAGAAAAAAAAGAAAAAAAGGAAAGTCCAAAGAAACCTAAATAAAAAAGGGGGCCAAAGAAGCCCACCCAAAAAAAGGAAGAAAAAAAAATAAAAGAAAAGAAAAGAAAAAGAAAAGGGGCAATGTTACTATCCTTTTTCCACACCTGTGCTTCAAAGTAGCACCATGTTCTTCATATAGAGAGTCTCTTATGTTGTCACTTTCATATACTAGTGGGAATTTTTCATTATAGAACTTGGCTTGTATATTCCAACGATGGGCTTCCTCAAATGCCCTAGGTCTTCATGAGCAAGCAAGTTGGATGCACACCCACTTAGTTTTCAGTTTGAGCTTTCATACACTTATAGCTGTAGTGCATCTGTTGCATGGCAATCCCTACTCCTCGCATTGACATCAATTGATGGGCATCTCCATAGCCCGTTGATTAGCCGCGTCGATGTGAAACTATCTCTCTTTTTGTCTTCTCCACATAACCTCCATCATTATATTCTCTTCCACCTATAGTGCTATATCCATGGCTTGCGCTCATGTATTGCGTGAGGGTTGAAAAGGCTGAAGCGCGTTAAAAAGTATGAACCAATTGCTCGGCTTGTCATTGGGGTTGTGCATGATGGGAGCATTTTTGTGTGACGAAAATGAAGCATGGCCAAACTATATGATTTTGTAGGGATAAGCTTGCTTTGGCCTTGTTGTTTTCAAAAGAAATGATTTCTTTATTGGTACGCTCGAAGTATTATTGTTTTTTATGTCAAATGATAGACTATTGCTTTGAATCACTCATATCTTAATATTCATGCCATGATTAGACATATGATCAAGATTATGCTAGGTAGCATTCCACATCAAAAATTATCTTTTTTATCATTTACCTACTTGAGGAAGAGCAGGAATTAAGCTTGGGGATGCTGATACGTCCCCGTCGTATCTATAATTTTTGATTGTTCCATGCCAATATTCTTCAACTTCCATATACTTTTGGCAACTTTTTATACTACTTTTGGGACTAACATATTGATCCAGTGCCCAGTGCTAGTTCCTGTTTGTTGCATGTTTTATGTTTCGTAGAAACCCAATATCAAACGGAATCCAAACGGGACAAAAATGGACGGAGAATTATTTTGGAATATTTGGGATTTTCCAGAGGAAGAATCAATGCGAAACGGTGTCCGGGGTGGCCACGAGACAGGGGGCGCGCCCTCCCCCCTGGGCATGCCCTGGACTCTCGTGGGACACCCGTAAGGCGGTTGACGCTCTTCTTTTGCCGCACGAACGCTAATTTTCCGAGAAAAATCTGGGCGGAAGATTCACCCCAATCGGAGTTACGGATCTCCGGATAGTAAAGAAACGGTGAAGGGGTAGAATCTGAGAACGCGGAAACGGAGAGATAGATCCAATCTCGGAGGGGCTCTCGACCCTCCCAAGCCATGGGAGCCAAGCACCAGAGGGGAAACCCTTCTCCCATCTAGGGAGGAGGTCAAGGAAGAAGAACAAGAAGGTGGGCTCTCTCCTCCTTGCTTTCGGTGGCGCCAGAACGCCGCCGGGGGCCATCATCATCACCGCGATCTTCACCAACACCGCCGTCATCTTCACCAACATCTCCATCACCTTCCCCCATCTATATCCAGCGGTCCACTCTCCCGCAACCCGCTGTACCCTCTACTTGAACATGGTGCTTTATGCTTCATATTGTTTTCCAATGATGTGTTGCCATCCTATGATGTCTGAGTAGATTTTCCAATGATGTAAGCATAGGAGCCGGGCAACCCAACTACTAACCAAATACATGATTCGTAGCCGATGCATATAATGCTATAAGTTCGGGGTGTCGAACTGTACTGTAAAAGTGTTCGGACTTTATTGCCATATTGTGGGGCGTGATGAAGCCCCTAGCAAATTAAGGCATACCAGAGCCTACGGGCGCAATTGATAAGAATATAAATAAAAGGAAAAAATCAAGTAATAAGATGACGCCGCAAACATTGAGCCGCAAATTATTTTCCATTGTAATTTGATTAATACGTCAAGGCATATTTGTACAAGTAATGCGATAAGCAAATAGGGCTATTTGACATGCCATGACCAAGGGCGAGCTGCGTGCGGGTTTTTAAAACATGTATAACAATCATTAGCAGAGACCACC
Source organism: Aegilops speltoides (assembly GCA_021437245.1). Lineage (NCBI taxonomy): Eukaryota > Viridiplantae > Streptophyta > Magnoliopsida > Poales > Poaceae > Aegilops > Aegilops speltoides. Next base: position 88,789,148 of record CM038147.1, on the reverse strand, counting down.
TGGGGGTTCCCTTGTACGTCAAAGCTTCTTGCCTTCTTGGTGTATCCATCCCTTGATAGGTCCGATGATCAGGTTATCAGGAAAAGGCCTGGGGGAGAAAAGAAACTTGAAAAGAAAAAGAAATAGTAAAAGTATGCGGTTCCAGGAGTGGTTGAGCCGTATTGCGAACCATGGTCTAATCTGTGCCTCCGTCTATGCCCATGGTATTTTGAATGCGAAGTTATGTACACGTGGTACAAATGTTGCTGTTTGGTCGGGACTCAGACAAAGGCTGAATTGCTAGTCAAGATCTTGACGAACTGGACCGTCCTGCTGCGGAGTAGTTCGGACTCGTTTGATAGTGTCCGGGAGCTTGGCCGCTGAATGCGGTTATGCCTGAAAAGGCCGCTCTGTACTTCTGCTGCAAGGGCCGCGGTGTGCTCCTCGGTACGGAGGGAGCGTTCCGTGTTTCCATTGACTGTTATAACACGGCGTGGCTTGGGCATCTTGAGCTTGAGGTAAGCGTAGTGCGGCACCGCATTGAATCAAGCAAATGTGGTTCGTCCGAGTAATGCGTGATAGCCACTACGGAAGGGGACAATATCAAAGATCAATTCTTCGCTTCGGAAATTATCCGGGGATCCGAAGACCACTTCCAGTGTGATTGAGCCCATAGAACAGGCCTCTACACCTGGTATGACACCTTTAAAGGTGGTTTTTGTGGGCTTGATCCTTGAGGGATCGATACCCATTTTGCGCATTGTATCCTGATAAAGCAGGTTCAGACTGCTGCCACCATCCATGAGGACTTGCGTAAGGTGGAATCCATCGATGATTGGGTCAAGGACCAGTGCGGCTGAACCGCCATGACGGATTGTCGTGGGAAATGAACACCTATGGGGCAGGGCCCCTTTCGGTCCGGCAAGGGAGCGGAGGGCGCACGAAGAGAAGATCAAGGCGAAGCACGTGAGGGATTTTACCCAGCCGGAGCGCTCCGGAGATAAAACTCCTCTGCTGCTTTGTGTTTCTATTACATTCTTGCTCGAGGCGTGGGTGTGTTGTAGTTTCCAATGAGTCGAACCCCTTCTACGTGCGCATGGGCCTCCTTTTTATAGTCTAAAGGGGTCACCAACAGGTGGCAACGCAGAGAGAGGGGTAAAAAAGTAAAAACAAGGGTTGGTACAACCGCTATCAACAGTGTCCCCTACCTAACTCTGACGGCAGGGGACAAAGGCATTTAATGCCCGTCCGGTCGTCCAAACAGTGCAAGAAACGACAGTTAGGGGCGCCACCGATCGCCACGATGGCCTTCTAGTCATCTTCCCTTGCCACATCGCACCGCTTGGCTGCGCAGCTACCCGCCACGTGCACCAGGAGCGATCCTGCGGCGACACGTCGTCGGATGCGCTGGAGCGTGGGCGCAGAGTGGTGGCTTCGCCGAGGCAAGCGCCTTGCCGCAGTCGCTGTCTTATCGCACCCGCAAGCTTGTCGCTCGCCGGGCCTTGCCGGGACGCGCGGTGCGTCGCGGCAAGTCTCTTAAAATGCCTTGATTGGCCTTCCCGGCAAGCTCCTCTTGCCGGGGTCTTGTCTTTCCCGGCAAGCTCCTCTTGCCGGGGCCTTGTCTTCACAGTTAAACACTTTGTTCTTGAATGATAGTAATAGGAATAGCAAAGGATCTTGGCGGACACCCGGCAAGCCACGCCATGGGCGCCTGTTGCCGTGCACAAGTTCGGGATACTAAGGTACCCTACTTTAGTACACCGGCAGAGCCCCGAACTGGGCCATACACGGTGCCGAAGCTGTTGGGCGGGCCCAAAACAGGCACGAACGCAGCGGCACGGGTCCAAACCAAATCGACTCTGTATTCGCGCGCCCTCCGTGAACGGCGCGATCAATCGCGGCGTCGTGGGAGAGATCGTGGGCAATTCTTAAATCAGGAAAAGCGTAATGTTTGCCTCCCCTGTTTATAAGCAGAGGAAATAGGGCCGTTCCCCCACCTTCGCCACTTGCAGTTCCTTCCTCCGAAAGCTCCGCCGCTCCCCTCCGCTTCCCAAGCCGAAAGAGAGCAGCGCTCCGCCGCCCGTCGCCGCCATCGCCCTCAACACTTCCGCGCTCCCCCGCCGCTTCCGCCATGGCTTCGAAGACCGGCAAAAGCACAAAGTCGGCCGAGGCGTTGCGGCTTGAGGCGCTGCGCAAGGAGCGAGTGCTTCCCCCCCCCCCCCCCCGAGCTCACACCGAAGGCGCTGCGGGAGGAGTTTTACCTCTTCTGGTCGACGGAGACGCGGGCGCATCCGTGCACGCCGGTGCTCTGCGCCGAAGCTTCTACTTCAAAGCGGTGCCCAAAAGGGTACTATTTCTTTCCGGTGTTCTTCTATTGCGGGCTCTGCCCACCTTTTTCTGATTTCTTCTGTGATATCATGAATACCTACGGGTTTCATCTTCTTGATTTCACCCCAACGCCGTTCGACAATGGCGGTTTCGCTTTACTCTCTGCGAGAACTTCGTTGGCATCCACCCAAATGTTGCTCTTTTTCGCCACTATTTCATCCCCGAGCCGAGAAAGGAGAGCCCTTAGCTGGCGAGTCGCTGGATCTCACGAGTCGGCATGAAGGAGGTGTATCTGGAGGGAGCTCCGCGAAGAAATGGGATGAGTGGGGGCGGAGTGGTCTTTGGATTGTTGGCGCCAACCCGCAGCCGTTCACCAACTTGCGCCGACCGGGAAGTCTTGGCGGCGATCGAGCGCTGTCACGGACGGCGCTAAGGCGAAGATCGCCACCACCGAATCCTGCGGCTCGGGCTTGCGGGCTCACAGGCGAGGGCGTTGGCGCGCATTTCGCCGTCGCCGTATCGCCCCTCTGCGAGAGGGAGGCCCGCTGGCTATTTGGCGGCCAGCGGATATCATGAGGCTGCGTCCAGGCCTCAACTTCAACTTCACAGTTCTGGAGCTTGACGGGATGCTCAAGGAGCTGTTCAAGCATGACGCCAACCATCCAGAGTGGTCCAAGCTGCCGCAGGGCGTCATCCCACTGTGCAACAACTCCCAGCGTGATCGCATCTGTGCAATGATGCCGGAGTGCGACTCGCACGGGATAAACCCAACTTGGATGGAGCCCGCCGACGACGTCGTGTGGCAATTCTTCGATGGCTTGGCGGAGGTAGCGGTTCGCGCCGACGAGCAGAGGCTCCTCACCCGCGACACCACCGACGACAAGATGCGGTACATCGCCACCAGGGCCGAAGAGGCGGCGGCAGCCGCTGCCGCGGGTGAGTTTGGCTTCATGTTGGAGGAGGCAGAGGCGGCCGAGGCGGCAAGCCTTGCCGACCGGGAGGACCTTGCCAGAGGGGTCGTTGGCGAGGGGGAGCCCGAAGCCGAAGCGAGCGAGCCCGCCGAGGGCGCGAGCGGTCAGCCGTCTTCGAGCAGCTTGCCGCGGACGGAGCCCCCAGCACAGCCCCAATTTCAACCAAGAAGGCGCCTCCATCGAACTGGAGATATAGCAGGGCGGCAGGCAGGCCAACAGCCGCAGCGCCGTGGGACACGCTCGACCGCGGCAAGTACCGTTGCCGCGGGAGCATCTCAGCCCGTCTTGCAAGTGAGTGGCGGGATCTTCCGGGCCGCCACGCTGATCTGCCGCAGCTCGATGAACGTCGAAGGAGCCTACTCCTCCGCCTCACAGCCTTGAAGGGTACAGACTTGACCTCTCTGCGCTGAGCTCCGACGAGGATGAAGAAGATGAGGAGGAGTAAGGCTTTCTCCTTGCAGCACTTGTATTTCTTCAATCTTTGTTGTTTCTTGTCTTGCATCTGATCTGCCTCCCTCTGAATCCTTGTTCCATTTCAGGACTCTGGCCGAGAGAGCGGCGAAGAGGGCCAAGGTCCCCGTGGTTGTTATCGAGGACGATCCTGCTGTGATGGCAGAGGACACGTCCGAGACTACCTTGACGGACCCGGTACCATCTCCTCGAAGCAGCCCCCAGCACAGCCCCCAGCGTAAGTGTCTGGTTCACTTCCTGTTGTGGGGCGCGCATGGGCACTTTCTCTTTTGCTGACATCTTGACTGTTGATTTAGTTGTGTAGGAGCAGAACAGGCCCATCAGGAGCAAGCAGAGGCCGCCCCGGAGGTGCTGTCTGCTTGGACTACGCCGCCAAGGGGCGATTCTCCGGCAAGGGAGCGCTCCCCGGCAAGGGAGAGGTCCCCGGCAAGGGATGGGACCAGTGAGCCTTCGGTGGTGGAGCCCATGGTCACAGAGCCCAGCACAGGTAACCCTTCTTGTCGGAAATCTTCCCTTGGGTTCTTCTTATGATCTTCTTTTTGGATCTTTGCTTGACTTTTCCTTCCTCTTCCTGTCCTCAGATCCCCCTCTTACAGACCCAATGGAGACTGAGGCCACCGGCGAGAAGACACAGTAACAACATCAAGACGCCGCGTCCGACGAGGAAGAGGCCGGCGCCGATGAACCCGGCGACGAAGAAGCCGCCAAAGGCTCTTGGCGCAGAGTGGCGAGGGCAGCGATCGCAGACGACCCCGAAGCGCAGGAGCGCAAGCGCTACACCGACCGCCAACCCTTACTGGCTGATGCAGACTGGCTCCGAGGAGCCCCACCAGCGCCTACTTGAAGGCGGTGAGGGTGTACATCAAGCTTCCTGGGCGTCGAGCTCGAGGCGCCGGTCGAAGGAGAGGAGTTTGTGAGGAAGTACTCGCCTCTGCTGGGGCGGTGGTTGACGCGCCAAGCAAAGCGGCGAGCGGCGAGTCCGAGGAGGAGCAGTTGCTCCGATAGTTGGTGTCACTCTACCGCGCCCGGCAAGCAAAGCTTGAGTCCCGGGAAGCGCTTGTCGCGCGGGCAGGAGTTGACATAGAGAAGCATGCGGAGGAGCTCAAGAGCCGCAACCAGGAGGCCCTCCGATCCATCGTGGAGGAGAGGGCGCAGCTTGTGGAGGCGAAGAAGGCGTTCATCCTTGAAAAGGCTGAAGCCGAGGAGCAGCAGAGGCTCGCTGCCGAGGAGCTGTCCTGGCGGGAAGGTGAGCTGACGCAGAAGAAGGTTAATCTGGACAGCCACGAGGAGGAGCTCGACGCACGGGAGCAATCACTTGGCGGGGCGCTCAAGGAGGCGAAGGATGCTGCCGCGGCTGCCGAGGCCGCCAAGGAGTTAGAGGTGAAGGTGACGCAGCTGGAGGCAGATATGAAAAGGAAGAATGAAGAGCTTGCCGCACTCCAGCGCGAACGCGAGAAGGATGCACTTGCTCATGGCGATCTGCAAGTTCAGCTCGCTGATAAGGTCAGGGAACTGAACGCCGCCAAGGACTCAAGTGCTGATCTGGAGCTGAAGTTGGCCACATTGACGGAGACGCTGGACGCCGCCAAGAGGCGAGACAATGACATGAAGAAAGAGATCAAGGGCAACGAGGAGCTACTGACGAGGTCTGCCGAGACTCAAAACACCTTCAAGGCCACGGTGGAGCTCTAGACAGAGGGCCTCGTTAACATTGCTGCAACCATCGACGAGGAGTTGGCGGAACTGGACTTGGCGGGCTTCGGGTACTCTTCCGACGAGAATCTTCAGTCCAGCGCCAAGCATACTCTTTTCTTCAAGGGTGTGGCGACGGCTCTCCAGCAGCTCCGGGAAAGGATCCCAAAGAAGCTGGCTGATGAGTCGCGCGCAATCTGCGCCAAGGTCTTGGAGAAGGTGTCGGTGAAGATACTCTTCCGCAATCCGGGCCTCGACCTCACCCGCGTCCTCAAGAAGCTGCCGGCGGGTGCTGATCTTGAAGAACTCAAAGCCATTGTCGCACCCATTGTGGACAAGGTGAATGAGGTCAGGAGGGTTGACGGCGAGCGCGTGGATTAGGCCACCCTTCTCCTCGCTTTCTTGTCGCTGTTATTTAAGTCATGAGAACAATTTAGTCAGTGCCGCAACAAGTTACTTTTGTAATATAACTTTATTCTGGGCAATGCTTGCTACGCTATCTCCTTTACTTGATTCCTTTCTTTGTATGTTTCTACCCTACGCTTTTAGGGAACTTGCGGTAGCGAGCACGCTTGTCATGAAAGCACCGAGTCTTGAACATCAGCAACCATTGGCGGTGCCGGCTCTGGCAAGAAACCTTGACGCAACTCGTTGCAGCACACTTAAGTCATTGAGCGGACTCGAAATGAAGTAAGGGTGCAACTACCTACGAGGAGGTTCCTCCGCGCACAGGTTTTCCATACAAAGCAGGGTCGTTCAAGGAAGATAACTTAAAATTTTAAAAACTGATCATGCTCAAACTTTGGCAACTTAGCTTTTCTGTCGCCTGTGTCTCGGCAAGGCTATACTTCTTTGAACGACGCCCGGTCCACACCTTTATCCTCTCCTTCCCCCGTGAACTTGTGCGCGAAGGAACCTTCCTTTTGAGATAAAAGAAAGAAGAGAAAATAATGATATGGGGCCTTAAGGCTCGTTATTGCTTACCGGGGGCAAGTGCTGCACAAAGTGTCAGATAATATATGCAAAAAGAAAAATGCATAAAATTTGACAACATGTCTGAGCATTTGATCTTTATTTATGCACGGGATCTGCGCCCGGCTTTGTACAAAGGGTTACATGCAACAGCGGCAAAGCTTGTACAAAAGGTGATTGCCGGAACTGTTGGTTCCGGCAACCGCGCCTTAGGGGTAAAACTTATGAAGATGCTCTATGTTCCAGGAGTTGCTCACCGGAAAGCCATCTTCGGTCTCAAGGCGGACAGCGCCAGGCCTAGTGACTCGTTTCACCCGATAAGGGCCTTCCCACTTCGGCGTCAACTTGTTGGAATTCTTGGCGGATTGAACGCGCCGAAGAACAAGGTCGCCTTCCTCGAAACTTCTGGCATTAACTTTGCAGCTATGGTAGCGGCGCAAAGCTTGCTGGTAGCGAGCAGCTCGTACAGCAACCTGAAGACGATCTTCCTCAAGGAGCAGCGCGTCATCTTGCCGCAGCTGCGCTTGCTCAAGCTCATCATAAGTGAGCACTCGAGGCGATCCGTATACGAGTTCCGTGGGGAGAACTGCCTCTGCTCCGTAGACAAGAGCAAAAGGTGTCTGTCTAGTGGCTCGATTTGGTGTCGTCCTGATCGACCAAAGAACCACCGGCAGCTCCTCGATCTAGTTTCTTCCGCACTTGTGTAGCCTATCGAAAGTTCTGGTTTTGAGCCCGTGCAGCACTTCAGCGTTTGCCCTCTCCGCTTGACCGTTGCTTCTCGGGTGAGCAACAGAAGCGAAGCAGATCTTGGCGCCAAGATCTTGGACGTACTGCATGAAGGTGCGGCTCGTGAATTGTGTGCCATTGTCGGTGATGATCATGTTAGGGACTCTGAAACAGCAGACAATTGACCTGAAGAACTTGACTGCTGACTGTGCTGTCACCTTCCTCACTGCTTCCACCTCCGGCCACTTCGTGAACTTGTCTATCGCCACGTACAAGTACTCGAAGCCCCCGACAGCTCGGGGAAAGGGGCCGAGAATGTCGAGCCCCCAGACCAAAAATGGCCAGGATAAAGGGATTGTTTGGAGAGCTTGAGCTGGTTGATGTATCTGCTTGGAGTGGAACTAGCACGCTTCACACTTGGTTACTTGTGCAGTCGCATCCTGGAGGGCTGTCGGCCAGAAGAAACCTTGCCGGAAGGCTTTGCCGGCATGTGCTCTTGCGCCAATGTGGTGACCACATATGCCTCCATGTATCTCCGCCAACAGCTCCTGTCCTTCTTCTTGGGAAACGCACTTCAATTTCACTCCGTTGAATCTTCTTCTGTACAGTATGTCATCGACAAACTGGTAGATACTTGATTGCCGGGCTACTCTCTCTGCTTCTTGTTGCTCTTCGGGAAGTTCTCCTGTTTGAAGGAAATGGACGATCTGCTGTGCCCATGCCGGAGCTTGTGGCTCAACGATAAGGACTAAAGGCGCAAATGCTGCTGCGGGAACATCTGCTTCCACGGCAATAATCTGCGATTCAGCCGGAGCATGATGCTCCCCGGCAAGCGTGTCGGGACACAACTTGTCGGGAGCGTCTGCTTCAACGAAACAAACCCTAGGGCTTGTCGGAGCAGACGCCCTCAAAGACTCTTTGTGTTGATCTTGGGGACCTTCTTGGCGGCGGCTTCGGGGAGCTCTGCGAGAAAGTAGTCGCCAGTAACCAACTTCCTTTTCTTGCTCTGTCCAGTTGATGGTGTTACAGATGGTTGAGTCAGCTTGAGCACAAAAATTCCTGGTTCCATTGTAATTTGAGTCTGGCGACTTTGACAAGCCGTCTGCAATGTCATTTTGAGCTCTTGGAACATGTTCCATTTGCAGGCCGTCAAAATGCTCTTCCAACTTCCTCACTTCATCAATGTAGGCTTCCATCAGCGGACTCGATAATCTTTGTTCACTTGACGGACAACAAGTTGCGAGTCACCCCGACAATAAGCTTCTTGATCCCAAGGTCCGGCAATCTGAGTCGAGCAAGCAAGCCTTCATACTCTGCAGTATGGTTTGTTGCTTGCTCCTTGGGGAAGTGCATCTGGACTACGTACTTGAGGTGCTCTCCGGTGGGTGCGACAAGCAGTACGCCCGCACCGGCGCCTTGCAGCGAGAAGGCACCATCAAAGTACATGTTCCATTCTTTGCTTGCTTCCTTGACGGGGATGCTCGTCTCCGGAGTTTCTTCATCAGGTGTTGGCGTCCATTCTGCTATGAATTCTGCCAATGCTCGGCTCTGGATAGTCGAGGTACTCTCAAACTTGAGGCCAAATCTTGACAATTCCAGTGCCCACTCGACAATCCTGCCTGTTGCTTCTGGATTTTGCAATATCCTCTTTAATGGAAAGCGAGTGACAACTGTGATCTCATGTGCTTGAAAGTAATGGCGCAGCTTCCTCGAGGCCATGAGAAGGCCGAAAAGCAATTTCTGCACACCAGAGTACCTTGATCTAGCCCCTGCGAGGGCCGACAAAAGTAAACTGGGCGCTGCACCATCTTCTTCTGTTTCTCTTCTTTTGGCTGCGCAGACCCATCCTTGCCGGAACCAGAACTTGTCGGGGAAGCCCCATGCTTGTCGCTGGACTCGCTTGCCACGATCGCTGGCTCATCATCCGCCTCCCTCTCCGCTACTAACGCGGCACTAACCACTTGATTGGTTGCCGCTAGATATAGCAGCAACTTTTCTTGTGGCTTAGGTGCGACAAGTATTGGAGTGGAGGATAGGTACCTCTTCAAGTCCTGTAACGCAGCCTCCGCTTCCGAAGTCCATTTCACTGGACCTGCCTTTTTCAAAATTCTGAAAAATGGTAGGGCGCGCTCAGCAGACTTTGAGATGAACCTACTAAGAGCAGCAACACAGCCGGCAAGCCTTCACACATCCTTGACGTGCTTTGGTGCTTCGATCTGCTCAATGGCCTTGATCTTGTCGGGATTGGCTTCAATCCCCCTCTGGGATACAAAGAATCTGAGAAGCTTGCCGGAAGGAACTCCAAACACGCACTTCTCGGGGTTCAACTTGAGATTGATCTTGCGCAGATTTGCAAATGTCTCGTCCAAATCTTGGATCAAAGTTGCTCTGTCTCTGCTTTTGACCACTATGTCATCCATATATGCTTCTACATTTCTGTGCAGCTGTGGCTCAAAAGCATGACTGACTACTCTTGCAAACGTTGAACCAGCATTCTTTAGTCCGAAGGCATCCGTACAAAGCGATGACGTGCCACATGGAGTAATGAATGCGGTTTCTCTTCATCCTCTTCTTCCATGAAGATCGATGATATCCTCGAGTATGCATCAAGGAATGAAAGCGGATCACATCCCGCCGTGGAGTCGACAATCGGTCAATGCGCCGCAAGGGAAATGGATCCTTGGGACAAGCTTTATTAACATCGGTGAAGTCAATACAAAGCCTCCACTTCCCGTTAAGCCTTGCGCATCGACTCTTTGGATTGGCTAACCACGTTGGATGGAGTACTCCTCGGACTAGGCCTGCTGCTTCCAACTTCTTGATCTCTTCGCAATGAACTCTTGGCGTTCCACCGCTTGTTTCCTGACTTTTTGCTTGACGGGCGGCGTGAGGACAGACGGCAAGGTGGCGCTCAATTACTTTCACAGGAACACGGGGATGTCGATGGTTTCCATGCAAACACATCGACATTCGCCCGCAGAGCAACGAGCCTTTCCTATTTAGGGTCAAGCGTGGCACTGATGGTGAAGGTACCACCAGTGCCGTCCTCCTTGGCGGCCACTTTCTTGGTTTCTGGTGAAGCTGTCTTCGCCTTCTTGCACTTGCCGGTGGAGCTCGATGGTGCGTCCTCGACGGTGGCACAGCACTCCGAAGAGGTGTGCTTGCCGGAGTGGGCATCAGAGGTACTCTTGCCGGACTTGGTCTTCTTCTTCCCCCCGGGAGCTTCAGCGGCAAATGGTTTGCGTTCTGCTGCGGCTGCTGCTTCCCGGTAGATCTTGTCGGTACAGATAAGTGCATCTTTCTTGTCGCCAGGGACAGAAATAACACTTATCGGACCAGGCATCTTAAGCACGTTATATGCATAGTGAGAGGCTGCCATGAACTTGGCGAGCGCTGGACGGCCAAGTATCCCATTGTAGGGCAATGGGAAATCAGCAACGTCAAAGGTGACCTTCTCTGTCCTGAAATTCCGCTCGCTGCCAAATGTCACTAGCAATGTAATCTTCCCCTTCGGCTTGCTCCTTCCCGGATTTATTCCCTGAAAGGTACCAGTCTCTTCGAGCTCGCTGTCGGGGATCTGGAGCTTCCTGAGCACCGCGGAAGAGATCAGATTCAGGCCGGCCCCGCCGTCAACCAGCATCTTCGTGACCTTGAGGTTGCGGATTGTTGGCGAAACCAACATCGGCAAGCACCCGACCGCAGTTATGCGATCAGGGTGATCCTCAACGTCAAAGACGATGGGCGTGCTGGACCACTTCAGGGGCTTGCGTGACTCAACGGACGGTTCTGCTGCGTTCACTTCCCGCACCCACTGTTTGAGTTGGCGGTGCGAGGTGTGCAGAGAAGCACCGCCGTCAACGCACAAAACCTCTGTTGCCTTCTGAAACTCCTGCTCGTCGGCCTCATCCTCATCCATCTCATCATCTTCATCTTCATCTTCGTCCTTGTCGCGGCCGTGGGGAGGCCTGTCTCCTTGCCGCCGCTTGGCCTTGCCGCGGCACCCTCCCCGGGCGGGATGCTTCTTGCCGGATCCTCCCCCACCTTCCTGGGCCTTCTCCTTGTCGCGGCGCTCGTATTCAGCTTTCTGCAGTTCTACGAGCTGCTCAACCTTCTTGCAGGCTTGGAGGTCATGGCCCTTGGTGCGGTGGATCTTGCAGTACTGCTTGCCGGAGCCGTCCTGCTTGTCGGCGGCCACCACAGCCTCGCCGGAGTCACCAGCTTTGGCCTTCTCGGCGCCACCTCCGTTGCCGGACTGCTCGACAACTAGCACATCCTTAGCCTTCCTTTTTCTGTTATTCCGCCTCCGGTTCTTCTTTGCCGGAGGGGCGTCCTCACTGTCAGATCCTTCCGCTCCTGCGTTCTCTCCGGGGAGTTTCCTCCCTTCTTCAGCACGTGCACACTTGTCGGCCAGAGCATATAGCTCGCCGACATCTCTGATTTTGCACATCGCCATCTCCTCCCTCATCCTGCGGTTGCGCACGTTCTGATGGAACGCGCTGATAACCGCGGCAGGGTGGACGTCTCGGGATGTTGCCCGCACCTGGCTGAATCTCTGATGTACTTGCGGGGTTCTCCTTCATACGGGCGAGCAAATGAAGGTCGCTCTCTGGCCATGGGGCTTGTGGCGCTGTGAAGGCGCCGACAAACCGATGGCACAGTCCGCCCACGAAGAGATGGAGTTGTCCGGCAAGTGCATGAGCCAAGATCGGCGTTGGGCTTGAGCACCGCGGGAAGTAGTTGGCGAGGATCTTCTCGTCGCGTCCCCGCAGCCTGCACCGTGATGGTGTAGACGCCGAGAACTCCAACGGATGTATCCTGCCATCGTGCTTCTCGCACGTCTGGTTTGAAGTTCTTGGTCTTTGAGCCCTTTGGACTGCCGCAGCTCACGAGTGAGCGCAGGGCAACCTACGCGTCAGACAAGTCGCTGGTTCCCTGGCGCCATATCGACATGGGCCCAGCGCATGGTTCCGACCGACGCTGCTTTCTCTTCGACGCTTCGATCACGAAAAGGCGTCTTCGTGTCGTCGTTCTTGGAGAACTTGGCGTTGATCGCGGCGAGCTTCGCTGGTCCGGCAACGCGGTGGAGTCGATGTCGAGGTTGGCCCGACGAAGTCGGCGATCTTGGCCTTGGGCGGGAGTGCACGGTGGTGGCACCCCAGCGGTCTTGTCGGCGTCGGCTTGCGCTGGGCGTCTCGCCGGGCTTCGATGTGCTTTCGGTTGCGGGGCTTGTCGCCGTTAAGCGGCCGATGAGGCTCTGAATGGTGGCTCTCCAGTCGTCGATCTTGTCCGGCGCTGGAGGGTAGTCTAGTAGCAGTTGGGCTCGAGCCAACGCTTATTCTGGGGTTTTCGGCGGCGGGGGCGAACGACGTGAGGAGCGGGATATGCTCAAACTTCTAACAGTGCTAGAAGGAGCAATATCTCGTCCAGGCGACCATACTGCGCTCGTGCCAGTGTGTTGGCGTGCATGTTGGCCTTGAGCGTCCCGCGATCCGCCGGCTTGGCCTTGTTCTAACGCGAGCACGGTGCTAGGAGCACCATGGCATTGTCGATCCTGCACCTCCTGGGAGGGGTGCGGTGGATGTACAGACGCTGAAGCTTGCGGGGCCTTGTCCTTGGACCTGGTGACGACGTGAGTCCCCCCGTCGGCGCCCGCTCCTCCGCCGGCGTCCACCCCACTGCCCGTTTGCTCCGGTGGTGGTAGGATAGACGTAGACGGAGCGGCCACCTCCGAAGCCTTCTTCTTCGGTGGCATGTCGATGAAGATGTTGATGTAGCGCATACAAACGCCAGATCAGGTTCGCACAACCTCGACGCCCCCCTACCTAGCGCGCCAAAGATGTCATGGGAAACGAACACCTATGGGGCAGGGCCCCTTTCGGTCCGGCAAGGGAGCGGAGGGCGCACGAAGAGCAGATTGAGGCGAAGCACGCGAGGGATTTTACCCAGCTTCGGAGCTCTCCGAAGAGATAAAACTCCTACTGCTGCTTTGTGTTTCTATTATGTTCTTTCTCGAGAGCGTGGGTGTGTTGTAGTTTCCAATGAGTCGAACCCCTTCTACGTGCGCATGGGCCTCCTTTTTATAGTCTAAAGGGGTCACCAACAGGTGGCAACGCAGAGAGAGGGGTAAAAAAGTAAAAACAGGGGTTGATACAACCGCTATCAATAGTGTCCCCTACCTAACTCTGACGGCAGGGTACAAAGGCATTTAATGCCCGTCCGGTCGCCCAAACAGTGCAAGAAACGACCGTTAGGGGCGCCACCGATCGCCACGATGGCCTTCTAGTCATCTTCCTTGCCACCTCGCACCGCTTCAAGCTTGCCTACCCGCCACGTGCACCAGGCGATCCTGCGGCGACACATCGTCGGATCGCTGGGCGTGGCGCAGTGGTGGTTTCCGCGGCAAGCGCCTTTGTCGGTCGCCGTGTCTTGTCGCACCCGCAAGCTTGTCGCTCGCCGGGCCTTGCCGGGACGCGCGGTGCGTCGCGGCAAGTCTCTTAAAATGCCTTGTTTGGCCTTCCCGACAAGCTCCTCTTGCCGGGGCCTTGTCTTCACAGTTAAACACTTTGTTCTTGAATGGCAGTAATAGGAATAGCGAAGGATCTTGGCGGATGCCCGGCAAGCCCTGCCGCGGGGCGCTGCGACTGCCTGTGCACAAGTTCGGGATACTGAGGTACCCCTACTTTAGTACACCGACACGGATACTGGTCAGATGGTCCCTGCGATCGAAAGTGGTCGGACAGGATGACCATGGGTTGAACTTTGGGGCAACTGGCTCCATTGCGTAGACGTCCCTGAGTGCGCACTTGCACTCCCTCTTGGGGATATGGGTAGCGTATATCATGTTTACCATTTTAACTTGGGGGGGGACTTCTTTTGTCCCCCTGTGTTCGATGGTTGGGGCTCCTCGTCATTGTCCTCGCTTTGCCACCCCTTCTCCTTATTCTCAGCATTTAACATGTCGGCCTGTTTGAAGACCCAACATTCTCTGTTGGTATGATTAGTTGGTTTATTTGGAGTGTCGTGAATTTGACATGGACGATTGAGTATGCGGTCCAAACTAGACGGGCCCGGATTGTTTCTCTTAAATGGCTTGTTCCGCTGACCGGACTTAGAGCCACTGAATCCAGCATTGACAGTCGTGTCTTTGGTGTTGTCACCGTTGTTTCGACGCTTGTGTCTGTTGCGTCGTGGCTTGCCATTGCTGTTTCTGGCCTCAGAAGTGCCAGGTTCGCTTGCATGATTATTGCTATGGGCTAGCCAGCTATCCTCGCCTGCGCAAAAGCGGGTCATAAGTGTCGTGAGAGCTGCCATGGACTTCGGCTTTTCTTGGCTGAGGTGTCGAGCAAGCCATTCATCGCGGATGCTATGCTTAAAGGCCGCTAGGGCTTCGGCATCTGGACAGTCGACTATCTAGTTCTTTTTAGTTAAGAACCGAGTCCATAATTTCCTGGCTGACTCTCTGGGCTGTTGAACTATATGACTTAAGTCGTCGGCATCCGGAGGTCGGACATACGTGCCTTGAAAGTTGTCGAGAAGGGCGTTTTCCATGACCTCCCAGCTGCCAATGGAGTTTTCGGGCAGACTGTTCAACCAGTGTCGAGCTGGTCCCTTGAGTTTTAACGGGAGGTATTTGATGGCATGAAGGTCATCACCGTGGGCCATATGAATATGGAGAAGAAAATCCTCAATCCATACCGCGGGGTCTGTTGTCCCATCATATGATTCAATGTTTACGGGTTTAAACCCTTCCGGGAATTCATGTTCCATTACTTCGTCAGTGAAGCAAAGGGGGTGTGCGGTGCCTCTATATCGGGACAAGTCGTGACGTAGCTCGGATGGAGTTCATCTGCGGTTTTCGGTCTGGATGTGGTTATATTTGTCACGTCCGGCCTGGTGGCCATCATCGCGCATCGTGGCATGCCCCTGCGATCCGTAGATCGATATGGTCTGGCCTGCTTTGTTTTCCAAGTCCTGCCGCAGGTCATATGTATATCCCTGGGCTATTGTATTTCTGTTTTTACGGCAAGGTGATGCAGGCTGGTATTCGGCTCGAGTTGTCGCTTTGTCCCAGCCACGTGGTGGTCGGTCAGCCGCATTATGCACTGGAAGGACGGGCTCCAGCGCCTCGTCATCAAACTGGGGAACAATTTGCGCTTCGGGTAACTTTTGGTTGGGCGCTCGAGGCCGTATTCCTCAGCTGCCAGGATGTCATTCCATTTGTCATTGAGCAGATCCTGGTCAGCTTGAAGCTATTGCTTCTTCTTTTTTAGGCTCCTTGCAGTGGCTATTAGCCGACGCTTGAAGCGCTCCTACTCGGCGGGCTCCTCAGGCATGATGAAGTCTTCGTCGCCGAGGCTCACTTTGTCCTCGGAGAGCGGAAGGTAGTTACTGTCTTCCGAGTCTTCATTCGTGGCTTGTTCATTGGGGCTGACTCGCCCATCATCCCGTTCCTCCTGTTTGGAGGTTGGCTCAACGGGGTCTTCATTGTCTTCGGCATCGTCCAGAGTATTGTTTTCTCTTGTGACGATGTTGTTGTTTTTGCCGCGGCGTGGCTTAGAGTGGCGCCGCTGACGTTGGCGCTTTGGCTGTATCTCAGGAGGTTTATCCTCGACTGGATTTTCATTGTCGCTGTTGTTCTCTTTGGGTGTATCCACCATGTATATGTCGTACGAGGAGGTTCCTGTCCAACGCCCTGTAGAAGGTGGTTCCTGCTCCTCTCCGGCATCGTCGTCCATACTGTCGGTGTCTTCGGAGTCGTAATCAAGCATGTCAGTTAAGTCGTCGACAGTAGCTATAAAGTGGGTGGTGGGTGGGAAACGAAGTTCTTCGTCGTCCGCTTCCCATTCGAGCCGGACATAGTTCGGCCGAGAGTCCCCCGACAAGGAGAGGGATTTCAATGAGTTTAACACATCGCCTAGAGGTGAGTGTTGAAAGATGTCCGCGGAGCTGAACTCCAAGATTGGCGTCCAATCAGATTTGACGAACGCGGATGCATGTGGTCTGGAACCTATGGCCGAAGACGAATCCGAGGTTTCGATGACACAAGCCCTACTCGATGTCGGGTCTGTGTGCGGCTCGAACACCGCTAAGTTTGCGGCTTTTGTGGCGGGGTTGATCTTCCCGTCCTCGGATGGCGCGATCCGCTCCGGATCTAAGCCCAGAGCGGTTACGGGCGCTATCTCCTGAGGACGGTCCGATGACAGATTTAGGTCATGTTCATCATGGTGGCAGGGGACAGCCGTCATGGGCTCGAATCCGTCGAAGATCAAGTCTCCACGGATATCGGCCACGAAATTCAGGCTTCCAAATCTGACCTGATGGCCAAGGGCGTAGCTATCGATCTGCTCTAGATGGCCAAGTGAATTGGCCCGCAGTGCGAAGCCGCCGAGTACGAAGATTTGTCTGGGAAGGAAGATCTCCCCCTGGACTGCGTTGTTGTAGATGATTGATGGAGCCATCAAGCCTTCTGGTGGCGACGCGGCGGAACTCTAAATAAAAGCACCAATGTCGGTGTCAAAACCGGCGGATCTCGGGTAGGGGGGTCCCGAACTGTGCGTCTAAGGCTGATGGTAATAGGAGGCGGGGGACACAATGTTTACCCAGGTTCGGGCCCTCTCTATGGAGGTAATACCCTACTTCCTGCTTGATTGATCTTGATGAATATGAGTATTACAAGAGTTGATCTACCACGAGATCGTAATGGCTAAACCCTAGAAGCCTAGCCTATGATTATGATTGTTGTTATCTCTATGGACTAAACCCTCCGATTTATATAGAACCGGAGGAGGCTAGGGTTACACAAAGTCAGTTACAAAGAAAGGAATCTACATATCCGAATCACCGAGCTTGTCGTCCACGCAAAGGAGGGTCCCATCCGGACACAGGAAGAAGTCTTCTGTCTTGTGTCTTCATAGCCCAACAGTCCGGCCCATGTAAATAGTCCGGTTGTCCGAGGAACCCTTAATCCGGGACTCCCTTAGTCGCCACTAATAGTGAAGCCTATTTTTTATCAAAAAGGTAAGTATGTTATTTCCTGCAGATATCTATAGACCCTCTGTTTGCCCTCCTTCATTGGCCGAATAGAGTCTTAGGGGCTACTATCTATATACAGGCAGATTTTTTATATGGAAAGCGACAAAAGACATTACATCGCATACCTCGAAGCCTGTTAGTAGGATCGTAAAGGCTTCATTCAGCCCGCTTTTAGCGGACTGAACCTTCTCATCCACCGTACCCATTAAGGTACGGTGCTCCTCCAAAACGGGCGCACTTTGCAGAGCATCCATTAGCATGTTCGGCGCCTCTGCATTAATAGAGGTTGCCGCTGGAATAGCCATCTCCCCCTCCCGAGGAGGGGGCTGCTGATTCAGTTCTGAAGCCGTTGGTGTCTTCGAAACAGCATCCGGCCGAGGGTCGGATAATTCAGGACCCACATCGCCGGTATCCATGAGAGTTGTGCCCCCATGTTCTCGGCAGCCAAGACATTATCCTCTGGCGCCGTCTTGGTCCCCTCCCGCACGTCTCCGGAGCCCGGAGAAATCCTTTGGGACGACACCTCGGTGTCATCCGCCATAGGAGGCGGGGAAGCTTGTGGAGGCATCTCGCTCTCCATCTTCTCCGGAGAGAGATCCCCCGATGACGATGATTCTTGAGGGATGTCACGAGCCGGACTGAAACACAAAATTTGATATGATTCTCATAATCTATAAAAAGATTAGATGTATGTAAGGCCTCTTTGAGTACTTATGATTCGGCAAGGGGCTTGGCTCGGGGGCTGTGCTTGGGGACAGCTTCGGTGCCCGAATCCAAATCATCCGAGAGGGATATCTTTCCCCTCTTGGATGCCCCTCCTTCGGATCTATGGAGGCCGCCCTCTTTTTCCCTTTGGGAGGAGGGATCTCTTCTTCCTCCTCCTCCTCCTCGTCCTCGTCTTAGTCTCCCTTGTGAGAGGAAGGAGCCTTGGTTCCTCCAGACAGAGCGCCCGAAGTATCTTCGTGATGGAGGCCACCTTCGGTCTCCTTGTTCTTCTTCTTGTCCTTCTTTGCCGGCGCATGGTAGGGCACCGGGACCAGCATCTTCATCAATAGAGGCTCGGCTGGGTTTCCGGGGAGCGGGGCCGGACACTTAATCCGCTCTGCCTTCTTTATCCAATCCTATTCAGGAGATGGAATTTTCAGTACCCCTCCCTAAGTTTGATGAGCTAAGTAGTGTTCGAAAATATGATACTTACCAGGGACGCCGGATTGTTGCAGTCGAGGCCGGTGTCGTCAGACATCCTTGGCCACGTCTTCTTCTTCTTGAAGAGCAGCTTCCAGATCCCTTAGTGCGTCATGCTATAGAATCGCTGCAGGGTCCGTGGCCCCTCCGGATTAAACTCCCACATTTTGAGAGGTCGTCGTTGTCAAGGAAGAGCTCGGGGGATAAGCATCACCTGGATCGCATCAGCAAGGGTGATGTCTTTTGCTATCATGCTCTTGATGCGCTTCTGCAGTGTCATTACTTTGCCAGGGGATCCCCAATCTAGACCCTTGTTGGTCTAGGATGCAAGCCACGGCGGAGGTCCAGATCTGAAAGCGGGAGCGGCAGCCCACTTGGTGCCGCGGGGTTTGGTGATGTAGAACCACTCCTACTGCCACACCTTGATGGTATCCACAAACCTCCCTTTGGGCCAGGTAACATGGTTGAGCTTGCTCACCATGGCGCCGCCGCACTCGGTGTGTTGGCCTTCAACCACCTTTGGCTTCACACTAAAAACCTTGAGCCATAAGCCGAAGTGTGCAGGGACGCGGAGGAATGCGTCACACACGATGATAAACACCGAGATGTGGAGGAAGGAATTCGGGGCCAGATCATGGAAATCCAGCCCGTAGTAGTACATAAGACCTCGGACGAAGGGGTGAAGGGAAAACCCAAGTCCTCAAAGGAAATGGGGGATAAAAACCACCATCTCACCAGGCTCCGGGGTGGGGATGACATGCCCTGGGGTTGGAAGCCTGTGTTTAATCTCCGCTGTCAAGTACCTCACCTCGCATAGATCTTCGATGTTCTTCTCCATTACAGAGGAGGCCATCCACTTGCCCTAGAAACTGGATCCGGCCATTGCTGGAGAGGTTGGGGCAAAGGTAAAGTTTAGAACTTGGGCGCTGGATCTCGGGGATGGAAGGGCATAGGAAGAAGAAGGCGTGAGGAGAGCAGATGGTTCTTTGTCCTCTTATAGAGGCAGTGAATATCAAGCACCCCCTCGTATGCCTTAAACCTCGCCTATTCCCAAGGAGACGTGCGAACGGCATGGTTGGGTTACCCAAACTCGCATTGACGAGAATCCCATGATAATGGGACACGATCTCTGCTTTGACAAGACGTGTCAATGGCCGTGCCTCGAAACGCAAAACGGGGGCTGTAAAACGGTTCAGAACAATAACGGGGCCAGAACATAACGTCTCGCCAAAAAACTTGCCATGGACGTGACTTATTTTATTTTGAGTATTGTTGCTTTTATAGCTTAAGGATTGTAAGCAAGGTCGGATACATCTCTTACATGCGGAAGACTGCTTTGGAGCATTCGGAGAAGGAACCCACCTTGCAATGCCGAGGACAATCTGCGCGCCGGATACATCGTCACTGAGGCCCGGTTCAGGGATTACTGAGGGAGTCATGGACTAAGGGGTCCTCAGGCTCCGGCCTTTGCAATATGGGTTGAACTGATGGGTCGTGAAGATATGAGACAGAAGGCCCTCCCTCGTGTCCGTATGGGACTCTCCTTTGCGTGGATGGCAAGCTTGGCGTATGGATTTTGCATCTTCCTTTCTCTGTAAACCGACTTTGTACAACCCTAGATCCCTCCTGTGTCTATATAAACCGGAGGGTTTAGTTCGTAGAGGCAATCACAATCATATAGGCTAGACATCTAGGGTTTAGCCATTACGATCTCGGGGTAGATCAACTCTTGTAACCCCTATACTCATCAAAGTCAATCAAGTAGGAAGTAGGGTATTACCTCCATTAAGAGGGCCCGAACCTGGGTAAACATCGTGTCTCTTGTCTCCTGCTACCTTTGATCCTTAGACGCATAGTTCGGGACCCCCTACCCGAGATCTACCGGTTTTGACACCGACAAGTACCACCGGAGTACTTCAAAGATGTATCTCCGAAGAAGAGGGACGGCAGCTCTTGGCTGAAATACACGCCGGTCTTGGTGGCCATCACACCGCTGCTCGGGCCCTTGTAAGTAAGGCCTTCCGTACGGGTTTCCTTTGGCCAACAGCCCGAGCAGATGCATAGGACCTCGTACAGCGCTGCGTTGGATGCCAGCTTTTTGCTAATCAAATCCATACGCCGCCCACTGCCCTACGAACAATTCCCATTACTTGGCCTTTTGCGGTCTGGGGGCTAGACATGCATGGTCGGACCCCTTAAAGGGGCAAGCCATAAGAAGAAATATTTACTGGTTATGGTCGACAAGTTCACTAAGTGGATAGAAGCCAAACCAGTCAAAATGGCCGAAGCCAGACTGGTTATAGACTTCATATCCGGTGCCGTACACCATTATGGTATCCCGCACAGTGTCATTACTGACAATGGTTCTAACTTTACGGCCGATGAGGTGAAAACCTGGTGCGCTAATTTGGGCATCAAGCTCGATTACGCCTCTGTATATCACCCTCAGACAAACGGTCAGGTCGAACAGGCTAACGACCTGATAATGGGCGGCATCAAACCCAGACTAGTGCGATCTCTCCAAGAATCAGACAAGCACTGGATTGAAGAACTCGATTCCGTACTCTGGGGGCAGCGGACCATGCCCAATCGCATGACCGGATATACACCTTTTCATGGTGTACGACGCGGAGGCAGTTTTGCCTTGCGACATTATTCATGACTCACCTCGAGTGCGCATGTTTGAAGAGAGAGAGGCTGAGCTCCATCGGCAGGACGATCTGGATGGCTTGGAGGAGGAGCGCGATGTCGCGAAGGCCCGTTCTGCATTCTACCAACAGCAAGCTCGGCGATATCAAAGCATGGAAGTGCGGGCAAATACTTATAATGTCGGAGAACTTGTTCTACGCCTACCAGAGAATAAAAAGGACAAGCTCAAGCCTAAATGGGAGGGTCCCTTCATTATAGATGAAGTTCTCACTGGAGGATCCTATTGCCTTCGCAACGCTTCGGATAATCGTATGGAACCAAACCCATGGAACGCTGCCCGGCTCCGAAGATTCTACGCCTAAGTTCGCACTTATACCTTTTTCTTCGTCCCCCCCTTTTCTCCCTCTCACCTTTTTTCTTTTCATTTTTATACGACTTCTAACCAGTGTTCGGATAAACCGCACACCTGAGGGGCATACATCATTAAATTTACATACCCCATAATACCTGGGGGCTTCTTTTCACAGAAGCTTATTATGATTATCATTTTTCGAGCATCAAGCTCACCGTATATTTGTGTTGTCTACTCAATGTGTCTTGTCTTCGCCATTATATGCACCTTTATGACTTAAGTTTTTGCCAAGCTGGGTTGCCTGGCTCCTATGCTTATGCCCTACGTTCCCGCTTGTTCGGCTAGGGCTAAAGGGAGCACCTCTGTGATTGTTACAGCTGGGTTATCCGGACATGTACCTCAGACGGGTGAAGCCGAAAGCTAGCGTTCTTAAGGGAATAATTGGTCAGCGGACAAAAGACGAATTTCCCTCACAGCAATATAAGCCCCCAAATTATAGTGTGTACTGTGATTCTTAGCATTACAACTCTGGCATGCACAAAAACGCATGTTGTCCCAGGGAGAGGAACCCTTAATGGAACTATTCTCTCTGGAAGGTGTTTCTTACGATCAAATGTAATATAACATAACTCCCCGAATACAACTTCTCTGTTCAAGAAACTATGACCGGATTGCCTGGTTTCCGAACATACTTTGGTGTTTACCAACGGTATAATATCCGGAAACACTCCAAACCTCGGGTTTTGGAGGTCGAAGCAGAAAGTCTACCATGACAATCGTTTTACAATTCGGCAAGAGATAAGTTTGTTGATAAAAGTACATTGCTACTTGGACTCAAAAACTTCTTCCTCCTCAAGACCCTTGATACGTCTCCAACATATCTATAATTTTTGATTGCTCCATGCTACTTTATCTACTTTTTAGGCAATATTGGGCTTTATTATCCACTTTTATATTATTTTTGGGACTAACCTATTAACCAGAGGCCCAGCCAGATTTGTTGTTTATGCCTATTTCGGTGTTTGAGGAAAAGGAATATCGACGAAGTCAAAACGGAACGAAATCAACTGGAGAAGTTATTTTTGGAAGGAAACCCACCTGATGGACTTGGACCCCACGTCAGAAGATACGGGAGGTGCTCACGAGTGTGGGGGGCGCGCCCTCCCCCCTGGGCGCGCCCCCTGCCTAGTGGGGCCCCCCGTCGCTCCACCGACGTTCTCCCTGCACCCATATATACCTACGTACCCTAAAACTTTCAGAACAGAAGATAGATCGGGATTTCCGCCGCAAGCCTCTGTAGCCACCAAAAACCAATCGGGACCCTGTTCCGGCACCCTGCCGGAGGGGGATCCCATCACCGGAGGCCATCTTCATCATCCCGGCGCTATCCATGACGAGGAGGGAGTAGTTCACCCTCGGGGCTGAGGGTATGTACCAGTAGCTATGTGTTTGATTTCTCTCTCTCTCGTGTTCTACGGCATGATCTTGATGTATCCCGAGCTTTGCGATTGTAGTTGGATCTTATGATGTTTCTCCCCCTCTACTCTCTTGTGATGAATTGAGTTTCCCCTTTTGAAGTTATTTTATTGGATTGAGTCTTTTATGAACACTTGTTGTATGTCTTGCGTGGGATAACTATGGTGACAATGGGTTATTCTATTGATCCACTTGATGTATGTTTTGGTGATCAACTTGCGGGTTTCGTGACACTTGGGAACCTATGCATAGGGGTTGGCACACGTTCTTGACTCTCCGGTAGTAGCTTTGGGGCACTCTTTGAAGTACTTTTATGTTGGTTGGATGAATCTGAGATTGTGTGATGCATATCGTATAATCATGCCCACGGATACTTGAGGTGACAATGGAGTATCTAGGTGACATTAGGGTTTTGGTTGATTTGTATCTTAAGGTGTTATTCTAGTACGAACTCTTTTATAGATCGATCCGAAAGAATAGCTTTGTGGTGGTTTCGTACCCGACCATAATCTCTATGTTTGTTCTCCGCTATTAGTGGCTTTTGAGTGACTCTTTGTCGCATGTTGAGGGCTTGTCATATTATCTATCTATGTTATTATTGTTGAGAGAACTCACACTAGTGAAAGTATGAACCCTAGGCCTTGTTTCCTACCATTGCAATACCGTTTACGCTCACTTTTACTGCTCGCTACCTTGCTGTTTTTATTATTTCAGATTACAAAAACCTATATCTACTATCTATTTTGCACTTGTATCTTCATCACTTCGCCGAACTAGTGCACCTATACAATTTACCATTGTATTGGGTGTGTTGGGGACAAAAGAGACTCTTTGTTATTTGGTTGCAGGGTTGCTTGAGAGAGACCATCTTCATCCTACGCCTCCTACGGATTGATAAACCTTAGGTCATCCACTTGAGAGAAATTTGCTACTGTCCTACAAACCTGTGCACTTGCAGGCCCAACAACGTCTACAAGAAGAAGGTTGTGTAGTAGACATCAACCCTCTAACAAGTTGTCTAGTTTACAATCCTGTTCAGAAAACTTAGCGACTATCTTTACTTGGTTGCATACTAAGCTAACAGGAATTAATTGTCCATCTAGTCCCCGAGGTCCGACCCGGGCCATATGATTCGGATCAAGTCTGGTGTACCGGGTTTTCACCATGACCCAGGCCTCTCGTGCACCTTCCGACATGTTGATATCTTCCATAGTTCAAAACGGCAACGAGCTCCCTTGAATAAACTCATGAGCTCCTCCATACTTCCTGGAAGTGGAGCGGATGGCCATAAAGCCTTAGCCATGTTCCTCAATGCTTTCCGAGCTCGCTCGTGCACTTTGGATAGCTATTGTAGCCGGTCGCCTTGGAATCCAGACACTTCTCCCTCGGGACGTCCGGTTAGCACACCTACAGAAACAAACTTGTAAAATTTTCAATCAGGAGACCGTGCGAAAGTCAGGTTAAAGAGCATACGGAATATGCCGCCTTTCAGCTTCGTGTTCTCCTTCAAAGCATCCGATAGTTGGGCTCTTAAATGTTGGGGAACGTAGCAGAAATTCAAAATTTTCTACGCATCACCAAGATCAATCTATGGAGTAACTATTAACGAGAGAGAGGGGAGTGCATATTCATACCCTTGAAGATCGCGATGCGGAAGCGTTGCAAGAACGCGGTCGGTGGAGTCGTTCACTAAGCAATTCAGATCGCAGCCGAATCCGATCTAAGCACCGAACAATGGTGCCTCCGCGTTCAACACACATACAGCCCAGGGACGTCTCCTCCTTCTTGATCCAGCAAGGGGAGAGGAGAAGTTGAGGGAGAGCTCCGCAACAGACGGCATGGTGGTGGAGCTTGCGCCTCCCAGAGCCGCCAAGCACTACTACGGAGGAGGAGGTGTTGGGGAGGGAGAGGGCTGCGCCAGGGGAAGGGTGAAGCTCTCATGCGCCTCCCCACTATATATAGGGGTGGAGGGGGTTGGTTTCTTGCCCTCCAAGTCCACTGAGGCGTTGGTAAAGGTGGGAGGAAAGAAATCCCATCGTTTCCTTCCCCACCGATTGTTATCCCCCTTTTTTAGGGATCTTGATCTTATCCCTTCGGGATATGATCTTATTCGTTCTAAGGGGGATCTTGGTGCGCCTTGACCAGGGGTGTGGGGCCTTTCCCCCACTACCCACGTTCATGTGGGTCCCCCCATGCAGGTGGGCCCCACTCCGGAACCTTCTAGAACCTTCCCGATACAATATCGAAAAATCCCGAACATTTTCTGGTGGCCAAAATAGGACTTCCCGTATATAAATCTTTACCTTCGAACCATTCCGGGACTCCTCGTGACGTCCGGGATCTCATCCGAGACTCCGAACAACATTCGGTAACTGCACACTAATTCCCATAACAACTCTAGCGTCACTGAACCTTAAGTGTGTAGACCCTACGGGTTCGGGAATCATGCAGACATGACCGAGACAGCTCTCTGGCCAATAACCAACAGCGGGATCTGGATACCCATGTTGGCTCCCACATGTTCCACGCGATCTCATCGGATGAACCACGATGTCGAGGATTCAATCAATCACGTATTCAATTCCCTTTGTCTAGCGGTATAGTACTTGCCCGAGATTCGATCATCGGTATCCTGATACCTTGTTCAATCTCGTTACTGGCAAGTCTCTTTACTCCTTCCATAACACATCATCCCGTGATCAACCCCTTGGTCACATTGTGCACATTATGATGATGTCCTACCGAGTGGGCCCAGAGATACCTCTCCGTCACACGGAGTGACAAATCCCAGTCTCGATTCGTGCCAACCCAACAGACACTTTCGAAGATACCCGTAGTGCACCTTTATAGCCACCCAGTTATGTTGTGACGTTTGGTACACCCAAAGCATTCCTACGGTGTCCGGGAGTTGCACAATCTCATGGTCTAAGGGAATGATACTTGACATTAGAAAAGCTCTAGCATACGAACTACACGATCTTTGTGCTAGGCTTAGGATTGGGTCTTGTCCATCACATCATTCTCCTAATGATGTGATCCCGTTATCAATGACATCCAATGTCCATGGTCAGGAAACCGTAACCATCTATTGATCAACGAGCTAGTCAACTAGAGGCTTACTAGGGACATGGTGTTGTCTATGTATCCACACATGTATCTGAGTTTCCTATCAATACAATTATAGCACGGATAATAAACGATTATCATGAACAAGGAAATATAATAATAACTAATCTATTATTGCCTCCAGGGCATATTTCCAATAGTATCACGCCCAAGATGTGACCCTATCCTAAAGGAACTCGAAGGTCCCACCAAGGATAGAAGCGCATCTTGAAGACGCTTTTGCAAGGTGGATATCATTACATCAACATTACATAATAGTGGGGAAACATCCGATACATATAATGTCACATGAATACAACAATACAACATACAAGAACAACATCCGGCTACGGATGAGTCATAAACAGAAACTCAAACAATATCCACCCTGCTAGCCCAGGCTACCGACCTGGAACCTATCCCCTGATCGAAGAAGCAGAAGAAGAAACTCAACGCAAGCAAGCATCGCTCTCGCGTCATGATCATCGCATAACCTGTACCTGCAACTGTTGTTGTAGTAATCTGTGAGCCACGAGGACTCAGCAATCCCATTACCAAGGGTATCAAGACTAGCAAAGCTTAATGGGAAAGGAAGGGGTAAAGTGGTGAGGTTGCAGCAGCGACTAAGCATGATATGGTGGCTAACAAACGCAAATAAGAGCGAGAAGAGAACAAGCGGAACGGTCGTGAAGCTAGCAATGATCAAGAGGTGATCCTGAACACCTACTTACGTCAAACATAACCCAGAAACCGTGTTCACTTCCCGGACTCCGCCGAGAAGAGACCATCACGGCTACACACATGGTTGATGCATTTTAATTCGGATCTGGTGTCAAGTTATCTACAACCGGACATTAACAAATTCCCATCTGCCACATAACCGCGGGCACGGCTCTCGAAAGTTTATACCTGCAGGGTGTCCCAACTTAGCCCATGACAAGCTCTCGCGATCAACGAAGGAATGGACCTTCTCCCAGAAGACCGATCGGTCTCGAAATCCCGGTTTACAAGACATTTCGACAATGGTAAAACAAGACCAGCAAAGCCGCCCGATCGCCGACAATCCCGATAGGAGCTGCACATATCTCGTTCTCGTGGCAACACCGGATAAGCTAAGCGTCACAGTACCGACGTAACCCAAGTTGCCAAGGGATGGTCCCAAGACGGTGCTCTAGTTTGGACCAACACTTAGACAAGCATTGGCCCGGGGGGGCTATAATAAAGATGACCCTCGAGAGAGCGACTCCCAAGGGAAAAGTAGGTGGTGGTGAGGCAAATGGTAAAATCAAGGTTGGGCCTTGCTGGACAAGTTTTATTCAAAGCGAACTGTCAGGGGGGGTCCCATAAATCACCCGACCGTGTTAGGAACGCAAAATCCGGGAACATAATACCGGTATGACGGAAACTAGGGCGGCAAGAGTGGAACAAAACACCAGGCATAAGGCTGAGCCTTCCACCCTTTACCAAGTATATAGATGCATTAATAATATAAGAGATATTGTGATATCCCAACATAAACCCTGTCCACCATGGAGAAATCTTCAACTTCACCTGCAACTAGCAACGCTATAAGAGGGGTTGAGCAAAAGCGGTAACATAGCCAAACTACGGTTTGCTAGAATGGTGTCAAAGGTTAGAGGTTCATGGCAATTTGGGAGGCTTGAAGAGCAAATGATAGGTAATGCAGCATAGCGATAGAACGAAGCAACTAGCATAGCAATGATAGTAGTGAGATCCAGGGTAGCGGTCATCTTGCCTGAAATCCCGCAAGGAAGAAGAACGAGTCCATGAAGAAGATTAAGCCACGAAGACGAACCACACGTAGACGAACGAATCCTCACGATCGCAACGAAACGGAACTATCGAGAAGAAGCACACAACATAGGTAAACACACCACACATGAACAAGGCATGATGCACAATAAGCATGATGCATGACCAAGCTACATGAAGCTACTCATGGCAAGAGATGATGCATACAAGAGTAACACATCAAGGCAAGTTTAAATGAGGCCGGAAACAACATATAACAATTCCGGTAAGTCCTCATATGCAAATTTCGAAATTGGTCCAGAACTGAATAAACCTTATGTTCAAGTTGTTAATTAGCAGGTTAAGATGCACCAAGATGATCTACACAAAATTCTAGTCAAGTTACATATAAAGTTCATTAGATTCGGAGCTACGGCCTAGAAGATATGAGCAAAACAAGTTAGGCATGGCATTGATGCAAAATGCACCCAAACATCAAGCAAACACACCAAAACAAGGATGCAACATGATAATATGAAGCTACATGCAAAATCATGCAAGTTCCATATAGAGCACACTCAAAACGGAGCAACGGTTCAACACACACACACTATACAAGTCATAGCAACAATCTGTCCATAACAGCAACTAGGCATATTGCAAGCATCAAAACAATATGCTACAGCACTCCAACATAATAACAAAAGGCATGGGCATGAAGTAAAGGTAAAGCATAACAAAACATGAACACTGAGCTATCTCCAGAAATCACTAGAACATGCTCCAAATGACATGGAAAGATTGCAAATAATAACAGTTTCAGACTTTGGCAGAAATAACATCAGGTTGCAATGTTTAGAGCTATCAAACAATATGTTACAGGAACATAAGATGGCAAACAAAGGAATGGCATGAATCTACTAAAACCATAGATCAAAAGACCCTTACTGACCATGAGCCAAAAAGACACGGAAAATATGATGGCACCCATGTAAACATGGCAAGTTATATTACAGATTCATACATGGCAGGAACAACAATAAGTAAGCATGTTGGTGAGCTTGAACCACTCACCATAGAGCAATACATGGCATGGCAAGGCAACCAACAGTAAGAATACATGTTTATGAAGCTAAGCATGGCAAGAGCAAGGTCATAGGGTACATGGATCACTAGCAAAACACATGGGAACAAGTGAACTTAATGTTAACAGGCTGACAGCAACATTTCCAAGCAACTTTGGAGCAAGATAACAACATGTTCCAGCAGGCTATAATTGCAACCAAGGGCATGAATGGATAGAGCAAGACATGTAGATCAAAACATGTTTATAGAGCATCTCCAGATTATGCATAGAATGATTAGTAGAAGCATGTTAACATAGAAACAAAATATAACAGAATCTGTCAGGAAAACAGCAACAGCAAGTACACTACTTAACAAGCTCGATTCACTCACCACAAGTCATTGCATGACAAGATAAGCATAGCATCATCAAGAAGACATGTTTGTGAAACAAACCAAGTCAAGAACAAGTCCATAGCATGCAAGGATCAACTATAGCAACCTTGGCCAAATTGAATAACATGTAAACAATCTGCCAGGAAACATTTTGAAGCAAAAGTAGAGCACTCAAATGACATGCTAGGTACTCCATAATTGCAAACAAGGGCATGAATGGATAGACAATAACCATATGTTCAAAACACCCTTACTGAAGTATCTAAAAATATGCATGGATCTCTCTGTAGCATCAAGTTTACATGGCATCAAAATAACAGCAGAACAGGGACTAACATCAGCAATATCACAAAGCCTAGTTTGCATGCTTGTGCTAGTCACCACATTGATCACAAAAATACATGGCATACACCCCTGGAAATATGGCATGGCATAGATCAAAACACATGAAGACATCAACCTCATAGGATGCACACATTAATCATGGCAAAAATGACAAATGAGCAAGTTATAACAGTTTCAGCAGATTAACATCAACATGCACTCTTCCAACAGCATTTCGGGCATCAAGATGAGCTCAAATGAAAATGATACAATGGAATGAAATGAAGTACTCGTTGAAACGAACAATTTGACATATTACACGCACGAAACGGACCAGTATGCATGGAGATACAGCAGATCGAACATGGCATGATAATGTATGAAATCTCAGGACTTAGCCGATTTTCACCTCGCGGAAAAGTCAACGGCGGAGTGGATCGGGTCCGGCGAGGTGGATCCGGGCGCGGGCCTGCGGATCGGGTCGGGGCGGACCCGGACGGCCGCGGCGGAGGTTCTCCGGCGAGGGTTGCTTGGCGGCAGCATTGAGGCGGCGGAGGATGCGAGATCCGGTCTCCTTCCGGATCTGCCGGAGGCGGGAGGCCGAGGCGGCGGGCGGCGGCCCGCCTGAGAGGAGATCCCTGCGGCGCTGGCTCGGTGCGGTGGTGCTCCGGGCGGCACCGGAGGAGCCGACGACGGCGGCGGCGAGCGGGCCGAGGCCCAGCCGAGGACGGGAAGGCGGCGGCGCGAGGCCGACCCGGGGAGGCGCGGCGAGGCGCTGGCCGGGCGGAGGAGCCACGGCGAGTGCCGGGCTGCTCTGGGAACCATGGCGGCGGCGGAGGCGAGGAGGCGGCGGCGCGGGATCCGGCGGCAGCGGAGAGGCGCTGGTGCGCGGGCGGCGCGCGCTGGCCGCGGGCGGCCGCAGGGCCCCACGGCCCGGGCGGTCGTGCGCGGAGGCAGAGGCCACGTGTCATGCACCCGTTGGCTGCGGGCGGCGGCGCGAAGACGTCCGACGGGCTGCGGACATGTCCGGTGGCGCAGACGGAGGAAATTAGGGTTTCGGGGGGGGGATTTGATCCGCGAATTTGGACGGGGAGGACATATTTATAGGTAGAGGGAGCTAGGAGAGTCCAAATGAGGAGCGGTTTTCGGCCACGCGATCATTATAGAACGACCGAGAGCATGGAGGGGAGTAAGGTGGGTTTTGGGCCACTTTGGAAGGGGTGTTGGGCTGCAACAAAAGAGGCTTTTACGGTTACCCGGTTAACCGTTGGAGTACCAAACGATCTCCAAATGGCACGAAACTTGACAGGCGGTCTACCGGTGCTATACCAAGGCCGCTTGGCAAACCTCGGGCCATTCCGAAAAAGTTTAACACCCGCACACGAAAAGAGTCAAGAAGGGGACGCCGGATGACATAGGAGTGCCGGATTGCAAAACGGACAACGGGGAAAAGGCTTGGATGCATGAGACGAACATGTATGCAAAATGAAATGCACATGATGACATGATATGAAATGCAGATGATGACATGGCAAAGTGCAACACGCGAGCAAATGACATGGCAACGACGGCGAATAACTGGCAGACACCTGGCAGATCGAATCCGGGGCGTTACAAATAGTCTCGCACTTGCACTAGGGTCAATAATCTTGTTCACATCGCCATGTGATTAACACTCACAGGTCACATTGCCATGTGACCAACATCCAAAGAGTTCACTAGTGTCACTAAACTAGTTCACCTCATCATGTGATTAAGACTCAATGAGTTCTGGGGTTTGATCATGTTTTGCTTGTGAGAGAGGTTTTAGTCAACGGGTCTGCAACATTCAGATCCGTATGTACTTCGCAAATCTCTAGGTCATATTGTAAATGCTGCTTCCACGCTCCACTTGGAGCTATTCCAAACGGTTGCTCCACTATACGTATCCGGTTTGCTACTCAGAGTCATTCGGATAGGTGTTAAAGCTTGCATCGACGTAACCCTTTACGCCGAACTCTTTATCACCTCCATAATCGAGAAACATGTCCTTATTACTCCAAGGACAATTTTGACCGCTGTCCAATGATCCATTCCTGGATCACTCTTGTACCCCTTTGCCAGACACGTGGCAAGGCACACATCAAGTGCAGTACTCAGCATAGCATACTGTAGAGCCTACGTCTAAAGCATAGGGGACGACCTTCGTCCTTTCCCTCTCTTCTACCGTGGTCGAGCTTTAAGTCTTAACTTCATACCTTATAACTCAGGCAAGAACTCCTTCTTTGACTGATCCATCTTGAACACCTTCAAGATCATGTCAAGGTATGTGCTCATTTGAAAGTACCATTAAGCATTTTTGATCTATCCTCATAGATCTTGATGCTCAATGTTCAAGCAGCTTAATCCAGGTTTTCTATTGAAAAACACTTTTCAAACAACCCTATTTGCTTTCCAGAAACTCTACGACATTTCTGATCATCAATATGTTAGCAACATATACTCATCAGAAATTCTATAGTGCTCCCACTCACTTCTTTGGAAATACAAGTTTCTCATAAACTTTGTACACTCCCAAAATCTTTGATCATCTCATCAAAGTGTATATTCCATCTCCGAGATGCTTACTCCAGTCCTTAGAAGGACTACTGGAGCTTTGCATACTTGTTAGCATCTTTCAGGATTGATAAAACCTTCTGGTTGTATCTCATACAAACTTTCCTCAACAAAATCGTCGAGGAAACAATGTTTTGACATCCTATCTGCAAGATTTCGTAAATAATGCAGTAACTGCTAATACAATTCCAACAGACTCTTAGCATCGCTACGAGTGAGAAAGTCTCATCGTAGTCAACTCCTTGAACTTGTCGGAAAACATCTTAGCGACAAGTCGAGCTTTCTTAATGGTGACACTTACCATCATTGTTCGTCTTCCTTTTAAGATCCATTTGTACTCAACATCCTTATAACCATCAAGTAGTTCTGCCAAAGTCTACACTTTGTTTTCATACATGGATCCTCTCTCGGATTTTATGGCCTCGAGCCATTCATCGGAATCCGGGCCCACCATCGCTTCTCCATAGCTCGTAGGTTCATTGTTGTCTAGCAACATGACCTCCAAGACAGGATTACATACCACTCTGAAGCAGTACGCATCCTTGTCGACCTACGAGGTTTGGAAGTGACTTGATCCGAAGTTTCATGATCACTATCATAAGCTTCTACTTCAATTGGTGTAGGTGCCACAGGAACAACTTCCTGTGCCCTGCTACACACTAGTTGAAGTGATGGTTCAACAACCTCATCAAGTCTCCACCATCCTCCCACTCAATTTTCGAGACAAACTTTTTCCTCGAGAAAGGACCCGATTCAAGAAACAATCCCTATTCTTTCGGATCTGAATTAGGAGGTATACCCAACTGTTTTGGGTGTCCTATGAAGATGCATTTTATCCGCTTTGGGTTCGAGCTTATCAACCTGAAACTTTTTCACATAAGCGTCGCAGCCCCAAACTTTTAAGAAACGACAGCTTAGGTTTCTCCAAACCATAGTTCATATGGTGTCGTCTCAATGGAGTTACGTGGTGCCCTATTTAAAGTGAATGTGGTTGTCTCTAATGCCTAACCCATGAACGATAGTGGTAATTCGATAAGAGACATCATGGTACGCACCATATCCAATAGGGTGCAACTATGATGTTCGGACACACCATCACACTATGGTGTTCCAGGCGGTATTAATTGTGAAACAATTTCCACAATGTCTTAATTGCATGCCAAAGCTCGTAACTCAGATACTCATCTCTATGATCATATCATAGACATTTTATCCTCTTGTCACGATGATCTTCAACTTCACTCTGAAATTACTTGAACCATTCAATAATTCAGACTTGTGTTTCATCAAGTAAATATACTCAGTATCTACTCAAATTATCTGTGAAGTAAGAACATAACGATATCCACTCCGTGCCTCAGCACTCATTGGACTGCACACATCAAAATCTATTACTTCCAACAAGTTGCTTTCTTGTTCCATTTTACTGAAAACGAGGCTTTCAGTCATCTTGCCCATGTGGTATGATTTGCATGTCTCAAGTGATTCAAAATCAAGTGAGTCCAAATGGTCCATTTGCATGGAGTTTCTTGATGTATATACACCAATATACATGGTTCGCATGTCTCAAACTTTTAAAAAAGGAGTGAGTCCAAAGATCCATCAACATGGAGCTTCTTCATGCGTTTTATACCAATATGACTTACAGGGCAGTGCCACAAGTAGGTGGTAATATCATTACATCTTATATCTTTTGGCATGAACATGTGTATCACTACTATTGAGATTCAATAAACCATTCATTTTAGGTGCAAGACCATTGAAGGTATTATTCAAATAAACAGAGTAACCATTATCCTCCTTAAATGAATAACCGTGTTGCGATAGACATAATCCAATCATGTCTATGCTCAACGCAAACACCAAATAACAATTATTTAGGTTTAACACCAATCTCGATGGTGGAGGGAGCATGCGATGCTTGATCACATCAACCTTGCAAACACTTCCAACACATATCGTCAGCTCACCTTTAGCTAGTCTCCGTTTATTCCGTAGCTTTTATTTCGAGTTACTAACACTTAGCAACCAAACCGGTATCTAATACCCTGGTGCTACTAGGAGTACTAGTAAAGTACACATTAACATAATGTAT
Source organism: Aegilops speltoides (assembly GCA_021437245.1). NCBI lineage: Eukaryota > Viridiplantae > Streptophyta > Magnoliopsida > Poales > Poaceae > Aegilops > Aegilops speltoides. The sequence goes on along the minus strand of CM038147.1, from coordinate 88,754,983 downwards.
ATCCAATATACTTCTATCGACCTTGCCAGCCTTCTCATCTACCAAGTATCTAGGGTAATTCTGCTCCAGTGGTTGTTCCCCTTATTACAGAAGCACTTAGTCTCGGGTTTGGGTTCAACCTTGGGTTTCTTCACTAGAGCAGCAGCTGATTTGCCATTTCATGAAGTATCCCTTCTTGCCCTTGCCCTTCTTGAAACTAGTGGTTTCACTAACCATCAACGATTGATGCTCCTTCTTGATTTCTACTTTCACGGTGTCAAACATCGCAAATATTTCAAGGATCATCATATCTGTCCCTGATTTGTTATAGTTCATCACGAAGCTCTAGTAGCTTGGTGGCAATGACTTTGGAGAAACATCACTATCTCATCTGGAAGATCAACTCCCACTTGATTCAAGTGATTGTTGTACTCAGACAATCTGAGCACAAGCTCAACGATTGAGCTTTTCTCCCTTAGTTTGCAGGCTAAGAAAATCGTCGGAGGTCTTATACCTCTTGACATGGGCACGAGCCTGAAATCCCAATTTCAGCCCTCGAAACATCTCATGTGTTCCGCGACATTCCGAAATCGTCTTTGGTGCCTCAACTCTAAACTATTTAACTGAACTATCACGTAGTTATCAAAACGTGTATGTCAGATGTTCGCAACATCCACAGACGACGTTCGAGGTTCAGCACACTGAGCGGTGCATTAAGGACATAAGCCTTCTACGAAGCAATGAGGAAAATCCTCAGTTTACGGACCTAGTCCGCATAATTGCTACTATCAACTTTCAACTACATTTTCTCTAGGAACATATCTAAATAGTAGAACTAAAGCGCGAGCTATGACATAATTTGCAAAAACCTTTTGACTATGTTCAGGATAATTGAGTTCATCTTATGAACTCCCACTCAAATAGACATCCCTCTGGTCATCTAAGTGATTACATGATCCGAGTCAACTAGGCCGTGTCCGATCATCACGTGAGACGGACTAGTCATCATCGGTGAACATCTTCATGTTGATCGTATCTACTATACGACTCATGCTCGACCTTTCGGTCTCTTGTGTTCCGAGGCCATGTCTGTACATGCTAGGCTCGTCAAGTCAACCTAAGTGTTTCGCGTGTGTAAATCTGGCTTACACCCGTTGTATGTGAACGTTAGAATCTATCACACCCGATCATCACGTGGTGCTTCGAAACAACGAACTTTCGCAACGGTGCACAGTTAGGGGGAACACTTTCTTGAAATTTTAATGAGGGATCATCTTATTTACTACCATCGTTCTAAGCAAATAAGATGTATAAACATGATAAACATCACATGCAATCAAATAGTGACATGATATGGCCAATATCTTATTGCTCCTTTTGATCTCCATATTCGGGGCTCCATGATCATCATCGTCACCGGCATGACACCATGATCTCCATCATCATGATCTCCATCATCGTGTCTCCATGAAGTTGTCTCACCAATGACTACTTGTACTTCTATGGCTAACACGTTTAGCAATAAAGTAAAGTAATTACATGGTGTTGTTCAATGACACGCAGGTCATACAATAAATTAAGACAACTCCTATGGCTCCTGCCGGTTGTCATATTCATCGACATGCATGTCGTGATTCCTATTACAAGAACATGATCAATCTCATACATCACATATCATTCATCACATTCCTTTTTTTCCATATCACATCACATAGCATACCCTACAAAAACAAGTTAGACGTCCTCTAATTGTTGTTTGCATGTTTTACGTGGCTGCTATGGGTTTCTAGCAAGAACGTTTCTTACCTACGCAAAAACCACAATGTGATATGTCAATTTTTATTTACCCTTCGTAAGGACCCTTTTCATTGAATCCTATCCGACTAAAGTGGGAGAGACTGGCACCCGCTAGCCACCTTATGCAACAAGTGCATGTCAGTCGGTGGAACCTGTCTCACGTCAGTGTACGTGTAAGGTCGGTCCGGGCCGCTTCATCCCATAATGCCTCCGAATCAAGATTGGACTAGTAACGGTAAGCATATTGAACAAAATCAACGCCCACAACTACTTTGTGTTCTACTCGTGCAAAGAAACTACGCATAGACCTAGCTCATGATGCCACTGTTGGGGAACGTAGCAGAAATTCAAAATTTTCTACGGATCACCAAGATCAATCTATGGAGTAACTAGCAACGAGAGAGAGGGGAGTGCATCTTCATACCCTTGAAGATCACAATGCGGAAGCGTTGCAAGAACGCGGTCGGTGGAGTCGTTCACTAAGCGATTCAGATCGCGGCCGAATCCAATCTAAGCACCGAACAACGGTGCCTCTGCGTTGAACACACGTACAGCCCGGGGACGTCTCCTCCTTCTGGATCCAGAAAGGGGAGAGGAGAAGTTGAGGGAGAGCTCCGGCAGCACGACGGCATGGTGGTGGAGCTTGCAATTCTCCGGCAGAGCTTCGCCAAGCACTACGGAGGAGGAGGAGGTGTTGGGGAGGGAGAGGGCTGCGCCAGGGGAAGGGTGAAGCTCCCATGCGCCTCCCCACTATATATAGGGGTGGAGGGGCTGGTTTATTGCTCTCCAAGTCCACTGGGGCGTTGGCAAAGGTGGGAGGAAAGAAATCCCATCATTTCCTTCCGCACCGATTGTTATCCCCCTTTTTTAGGGATCTTGATCTTATCATTTCGGGATATGATCTTATTCCTTCTAAGGGGGAATCTTGGTGCACCTGGACCAGGGGTGTGGGGCCTTTCCCCCACTACCCACGTTCATGTGGGTCCCCCCATGCAGGTGGGCCCCACTCCGGAACCTTCTAGAACCTTCCCGGTACAATACCGAAAAATCCCGATCATTTTCCGGTGGCCAAAATAGGACTTCCCATATATAAATCTTTACCTCCGGACCATTCCGGGACTCCTCGTGACGTCCGGGATCTCATCCGGGACTCCAAACAACATTCGGTAACTGCACACTAATTCCCATAACAACTCTAGCGTCACTGAACCTTAAGTGTGTAGACCCTACGGGTTCGGGAATCAAGCAGACATGATCGAGACAGCTCTCTGGCCAATAACCAACAGTGGGATCTGGATACCCATGTTAGCTCCCACATGTTCCACGACGATCTCATCGGATGAACCACGATGTCGAGGATTCAATCAATCTCGTATTCAATTCCCTTTGTCTAGCGGTATAGTACTTGCCCGAGATTCGATCGTCGGTATCCCGATACCTTGTTCAATCTCGTTACCGACAAGTCTCTTTACTCGTTCCATAACACATCATCCCGTGATCAACCCCTTGGTCACATTGTGCACATTATGATGATGTCCTACCGAGTGGGCCCAGAGATACCTCTCCGTCACACGGAGTGACAAATCCCAGTCTCGATTCATGCCAACCCAACAGACACTTTCGGAGATACCCGTAGTGCACCTTTATAGCCACCCAGTTATGTTGTGACGTTTGGTACACCTAAAGCATCCCTACGGTGTCCGGGAGTTGCACAATCTCATGGTCTAAGGAAATGATACTTGACATTAGAAAAGCTTTAGCATACGAACTACACGATCTTTGTGCTAGGCTTAGGATTGGGTCTTGTCCATCACATCATTCTCCTAATGATGTGATCCCGTTATCAACGACATCCAATGTCCATGTTTAGGAAACCGTAAGCATCTATTGATCAACGAGCTAGCCAACTAGAGGCTTACTAGGGACATGGTGTTGTCTATGTATCCACACATGTATCTGAGTTTCCTATCAATACAATTATAGCATGGATAATAAACGATTATCATGAACAAGGAAATATAATAATAACTAATTTATTATTGCCTCTAGGGCATATTTCCAACATTAAATCCTTCAGTTTTTTGGCTTGCTTAATATTTGTATGTTGTAGTTTGTCTTGTCATTAATGGTCCGTGTCAATACACGTTGACCAGCGGCTTCTTGCCCTTCGGCAATTTTGTCTGTCCGCTTGAGCAGCCCTTAGCCTCTCCTCCAGCTGATCTGTCGACCCTGCCAACGAAATGATGCATAGTTAAGCAACATCGTTGTAGGCAGGGAATCTTATTTCTGGGCTACTGTTGTACTTACCATCAAGTGCCTTCTTGAATTTCTTTAAATTTTCCAGTTCGGTGTGGCAACAGTTAACTTAGTTCGGCATTCATCTAGCTCCTTGGATAATGTGTTATTTCTCTCTGTGAGTACCTAGGATGTAACGACCCTTAAATCAGTTGGCCAATTCCTTCAAGACTCGGGGGCTACTCGCATATGATTATTGAATCTGCAAAAAAGTCCTTACCCGCATATCCTTGGATAATGTGTTATTGAAGCTGGTGAGTGGTGATACGTCTCCAACGTATCTATAATTTATGAAGCATTCATGCTATTTTATTTTATATTTTGAATGTTTATGGGCTTTATTATACACTTCTATATTATTTTTGGGACTAACCTATTAACCGGAGGCCCAGCCCATATTGCTGTTTTCTTGCCTATTTCAGTATTTCGAAGAAAAGGAATATCAAACGGAGTCCAAACGGAATGAAACTTTCGGGGGCATGATTTTTCAACGAACGTGATCCAGGAGACTTGGAGTTGAAGTAAAGGAAGCTTTGAGGTGGCCACGAGGGTGGGGGCCCCCCTACTGGGCGCGCCCCCTGTCTCGTGGGCCCCTTGAGGCTCCCCCGACCGACTTCTTTCGCCTATATAATCCCATATACCCTAAAAACATCAAAGCAAACAATAGATCGGGAGTTCCGCAGCTGCAAGCCTCTATAGCCACCAAAAACCTCTCAGGAGCCTGTTTCGGCACCCTGCCGGAGTGGGTATCCATCACCGGTGGCCAACTTCATCATCCCGGCACTCTCCATGACGAGGAGGGTGTAGTTCACCCTCGGAGCTGAGGGTATGTACCAGTAGCTATGTGTTTGATCTCTCTCTCTCTCGTGTTCTCTCTATGGCATGATCTTGATGTATCGCGAGCTTTGCTATTATAGTTGGATCTTATGATGTTTCTCCCCCCTCTACTCTCTTGTGATGAATTGAGTTTTCCTCTTGAAGTTATCTTATCGGATTGAGTCTTTAAAGATTTGAGAACACTTGATATATGTCTTGCCGTGCTTATCTGTGGTGACAATGGGATATCACGTGATCCACTTGATGTATGTTTTGGTGATCAACTTGTGGGTTCCGCCCATGAACCTTTGCATAGGGGTTGGCACATGTTTTCATCTTGACTCTCCGGTAGAAACTTTGGGGCACTCTTCGAAGTACTTTGTGTTGGTTGAATAGATGAATCTGAGATTGTGTGATGCATATTGTATAATCATGCCCACGGATACTTGAGGTGACAATGGAGTATCTTGGTGACATTAGGGTTTTGGTTGACTTGTGTCTTAAGGTGTTATTCTAGTATGAACTCTATGATAGATTGAACGGAAATAATAGCTTTATGTTATTTTACTACAGACTCTTGAATAGGTAGAACAGAAAGGATAATTTTGAGGTGGTTTCGTACCCTACCATAATCTCTTTGTTTGTTCTCCGCTATTAGTGGCTTTGGAGTGACTCTTTGTTGCATATTGAGGGATTGTTATTTGATCTATCTATGTTATTGTTGTTGAGAGAACTTGCACTAGTGAAAGTATGAACCTTAGGCCTTGTTTCCTACCATTGCAATATCGTTTACGCTCACATTTATCATTAGTTACCTTGTTGTTTTTATATTTTCAGATTACAAAAACCTATATCTACCATCCATATTGCAATTGTATCACCATCTCTTCGCCGAACTAGTGCACCTATACAATTTACCATTGTATTGGGTATGTTGGGGACACAAGAGACTCTTCGTTATTTGGTTGCAGGGTTGTTTGAGAGAGACCATCTTCATCCTATGCCTCCTACGGATTGATAAACCTTAGGTCATCCACTTGAGGGAAATTTGCTACTGTCCTACAAACCTCTGCACTTGGAGGCCCAACAACGTCTACAAGAAGAAGGTCGTGTAGTAGACATCAAGCTCTTTTCTGGCGCCATTGCCGGGGAGGTGAGTGCTTGAAGGTATATATTTAGATCTTGCAATCGAATCTTTTTGTTTCTTGTTTTATCACTAGTTTAGTCTATAAAAGAAAATTACAAAAAAATGGAATTGAGTTTGCCTCATATGCTTCATCTTTTTAATATCTTTCATGAGTATGATGAAAAGGAAAATTGTGCTCAAGTGCTAGAAGAAGAAGTCTTTAAAATGTTTGGTACTAAATCTTTGTATGATGAGCATGACTGCAATGTTGTTAGTATGAATTCCTTGAATATCCATGATGCTAATGATATGCAAAGCCACAAGCTTGGGGATGTTATGTTTGATGAAGATGATATGTTTTGTCCCCCAAGTTTTGACGAGCAAATTTATTATGATGATAGCATGCCTCCTATTTATGATGATTATATTGATGAAAGTGGGTTTGGAAGAGTGTCAACTTTAGGAAGTAATGATCCCACTATTTTGGAGTATGTTGGATCTTATTGTGATAATTATGAAAGTGGATTTGGAGAGGTCATGACTTTATTTAGTGACGATTCCACTATTTCGGAAGAGGTTCCAATTGATTATGAGAACAAAGTTGCTACCTATGATGATTATTGTGATGACTTGTATGCTATTAAGAATAATGATAACCATGAACCTTGTCATCATGATTTTAGTTTTCAATTGGATTTTGCCTCACATGATAATTATTTTGTTGAGTTTGCTCCCACTACTATTCATGAGAAGAATTTTGCTTATGTGGAGAGTAGTAAATTTTCTATGCTTGTAGATCATGAAAAGAATGCTTTAGGTGCTGGTTATATTGTTGAATTCATTCATGATGCTACTGAAAATTATTATGAGGGAGGAACATATGCTTGTAGGAATTGCAATAATATCAAGTTTCCTCTCTATGTGCTTAAAATCTTGAAGTTATGCTTGTTTTGCCTTCCTATGCAAGTTGATTCTTGTTCCCATAAGTTGTTTGCTCACAAAATCCACTATGCATAGGAAGTGGGTTAGACTTAAATGTTCTAGTCATATTCTTCATGATGCTCTCTTTATGTTTCAATTCTTAACTTTTATGTGAGCATCATTGTCATCATCTTGCCTAGCTAGAAAGGCATTAAAGAAAAGCGCTTGTTGGGAGACAACCCAATATTTATCCTTACTGTTTTTGTGTGATCAAATGATTATGCTACTTTATTAATCATGTTTTATAGCTTTTGTTTCAATAAAGTGCCAAGTAAGACCTTTAGGATATCTTACGGTGATAGTTGTGTTGATCCTGCTGAAAATCAGAAACTTTTTCACCCAGTAAATTAGTTTTAATAATTCACAGAAACGTTCTTTTGATCTGACTCTTTATTATTTTGATTGGTACACAAATTTTTTAGGACTTCCTAATTTGGTAGGATTTTTGGAGTTCCATAAGTATACGTTAGATACATATTACTACAGACTGTTCTGTTTTGGACAGATTCTGTTTTCTATGTGTTGTTTGCTTATTTTGATGAATCTATGAGTAGTATCGGAGGGTATGAACCATATAGAAGTTGGAATACAGTAGATATTACACCAATATTAATTTAGAATGAGTTCATTACAGTACCTAAGTGGTGGTTTTATTTTCTTATACTAACGGAGCTTACGAGTTTTCTGTTAAGTTTTGTGTTGTGGAGTTTTCAAGTTTTGGGTAAAGATTCGATGGACTATGGAATAAGGAGTTGCAAGAGCCTAAGCTTGGGGATTCCCAAGGCACCCCAAGGTAATATTCAAGGACAACCAATAGCCTAAGCTTGGGGATGCCCCGGATGGCATCTCCTCTTTCGTCTTCGTTCATCGGTAACTTTACTTGGAGCTATATTTTTATTCACCACATGATATGTGTTTTGCTTGGAGCGTCATTTTATTTTGTTAGTATTTGCTTGCTGTTATTTATAATAATGTTTTGCATCTTTATTTTCAATAAAAATGTCAAGGATAGCCTTTGCCATGCTAATTTTGCTAGTATACATGTTGCTGTTTGAAAACAGAAAGTTTACCGCTGTTGCAAAAATTACCTAGAAAAGTCAGAGAATGATATAATGTTGAAACTTTTTGCATATTGAGATCTGATAAATCTTATACAGCGTAGTATTTTTCTCATAATTTTTGGAGTTAGGGAATTATGATTAATCTTGCATTCTTTACAGACTATACTGTTTTGGCAAATTGCTGTTATGGTTGCATTGTTTGCATATGTTTGCTTGTTTAATGATTCTATTTGAGGATAGGAGTGTTAAATATGCAGAGGCATTTAGTATGCAATGTTGAATAATAATTTTAGTGATTTGTTACAGTAGAAAATGATAAGGTTTTGCATTGGTTTATACTAACTTATCTCATGAGTTCTTGTTAAGTTTTATGTGGATGAAGTTTTTGAGAAATAGAGAAACCATGATATGAGAGGAATTAAGGAGACACAAAAGTTCAAGCTTGGGGATGCCCAAGGCACCCCAAGATAATATTTCAAGAAGTATCAAGCATCCAAGCTTGGGGATGCCCCGGTAGGCATCCCACCTTTCTTCTTCAACAATTATCGGTTAGTATCGGTTGATCCTAAGTTTTTGCTTCTTCACATGAGTTGTGCTATCCTTGCAATGTCATTTTATTTTTCTTTGCTTTCTGTTTGAATAAAATACCAAAATTTGAAATTCTTAAATGAGAGAGAGCCTTCACATAGTTACATAATTATTTAACTACTCATTGATCTTCACTTATATCTTGTTGGAGTAGTTTGTGATTTACTCGTGTGCTTCACCTATATCCTATGAGTAAATGGTTGAATGAGTTGAATGTCATAAATCTGAAATTACATATGTCTCATTTGCTTATCCCATGGGGAGTAATTACTTCACATCTAAGAAGTAGAGGTTGTAAATTTATTGAAGGTTAGTGTCGGGCGCGATGAGGCGCGACACCTATGGGGCCGGGGCGGCCCCTTCGTGAGTTCGGTACGAGGGCGGAGGATGCGCGGAGAGCAGATCGAGGCGATCTTGTGAGGATTTTACCCAGCCGGGCGCGATGGTCGCGTAAAACCCTACTGCTGCTTTGTGTTGTATTTGATCTTGCTCAAGAATGCGAGCGTATGGTGGTGTGGTGTTGAGTGAATCCAACTAGCCGAACCTCAGGCGCTAGAGTTGCCAAGGATCCGAACCTCCGAACCTCCGAACCTCCTCTACGTTGTGCATGGGCCTCCTTTTATAGGGCAAGGGGTCACCGACAGGTGTCAATGTAGGAGAGAGGGGTAAAAACGTAAAAGAGGTGGTAGTTGGAACAGTGGGAACAAAGTGCAGCTACAATTGCTTGAACAGTGGATTCTACCTACTTTTGACAGAGGGGGACAAGAGCATTAAATGCCCGTCGCCTTCGACCCCAAAAGCTCCCGCCCTTGCGTCTCCGTTTGCCACGGCGATGGAGCCACCACCGTGGAGTGCCACCGCACTCCTCATGCAGCACAGCCATCCGCCACGCGTCTCTGGAGAGGGCTTAAGGCGACGCGTGGGCGGATGAGCTGGAGTGCGGACACACAGCGCGGCTCTCCCGGCAAGCACCTTGCCGGGGTCTTGATCTTGCCGGGCCCGGGAGCTTGTCGGGCTTGTAACTTGTCGCTCCCCGGGCCCTCGCCGGGACGCGTATAGCGCCGAGGCGTGTCTTCTGTGATGTAGTCTTCTGGTCTCCCCGGCGAGCTCCTCTCGCCCGGGGCTTGCATGAGTGATGTAATCTTGAGCCTGGAACGGCCTTCCCGGCAAGCTCCTCTTGCCGGGGTCTCGAGCTTCTGTCTTGTACACTTTGTTCGTGAATGGCTTGATATGGAGCAGGAATGGTCTCCGGCAAGCATGTGGTGGATCCAGCTGCAGGGAGCTGCGACTGCCCGTGCACAAGTTGGGGTACTGAGGTACCCCTACCTTAGTACACCGACAGGGAGCCCCGGCTGGGCCACCTGCCGAAGCGCTGTTGGGCCAGGCCCAAGACAGTGCACGGGCACACGAAGCCTACGGCGCGTCGAATCCACTTCCGCCTTTGCCGCCTCCCCGTGCAACAGCACGCGTCGATTGCGGCGTCGCGGGATGGGACGTGCCCACGTTCTTTTATGAGGAGAGCGGAACGCCCCCCCACTTCCCCATAAAACAGAGGAAGCAGGCGCGGTTCCCCTCCTCCGCTTTCATTGCTTCTTCTTCCTCCTTCAGGAATCCTCCTCGCATCCCGCTTCCGCATCTCCTCCGCCGCTTCTTGCGTTCGCGGCGTCGTCGGATTCTTCGTCCTCCTTCCCTCGCCGCCTCCGCCATGGCCCCGAAAACCAGGAAGGGGAAGGGGAAGGCGGAGAAGACCAAGAAGGAGAAATCCGAGCAGGCGGAAGAGCTCGCCCAGATGCGGAGGGAGAACGTCGTCTTCCCGCCGCGGCTCGGCGTGCAAGAACTCTGGGGCAAGTATTTCTTGTTCGGGCCAAAAGACCTCGGCGCATCCTCGGACAGAGCTCATCCGGCGCCACCATGGACAACTATCCTGGCGGGTACTATTTCTTCGCAGCTTTCTTCCACTGCGGTCTTTGTCCTCCTTTTTCTGAATTCTTCTGCGACATCATGAACACATACGGCTTCCACCTTCTTGATTTCACCCCCAACGCCGTCCTCACAATGGCGGTTTTCGCACATATGTGTGAAAACTTCATAGGATACACCCAAATGTAGCTCTGTTCAGGGCATTTCTTCACTCAGAGCGAGCCGGCTCCCCCCCTCCGGAGGGATTTCTTGGGTTTTCCGTCTGAACTTGAAGGGGTCGTACTTGCCGGGGGAGCTCCGCGTCAAGTGGGAAGAGTGGCGCTGGATTGGTGCTGGATCGTCAAAGACGAGCCGCAGCCCTTCACCGCGCCGCGCACAACGCCCATTCGCGCGGCAGAGATTGGAGCGAGCTGGATTCGGACGACATTAAGCTCGATGTTGCCCTCATCTGGATTCTTCGTCTTCGAGAAGCGGGGCTGTCCATTGCAGCGGTAGGCGCAGACTTCCTCCGCCGCCGCGTGCCCCTCTCCAAGACAGGAAAAGGCCGGCTGGGAGTACGGGCGCGGGGATATAATGAGGCTGCGCCGGGCTGAACTTCAACTTCACGACGCTGAGCTGAGGGGATGGTCAGGAACTCTTCAAATATGACCCGCCCATCCAGAGTGGTTCAGACTTCCCGGGAGTGGTGCCCTCTGCAACAGCAGACAGCTCGGGATCGCCTCCTCGCCATGATGCCCGCGTGCGACTCATGCGGCGTGGGCGTTCATGGATTCCGCCGAGCCAATAGGCGTCCTCAACTTCTTGACACCCTTGAAGAGGTAGCGAAGAACAAGGACGAGACCGAGGCTGACACGGGACACCACGGACCAGAGCTCGCGTACATAGCTTCTCGGGCGAAGAGGCCAGCTAGAAGCTGCTGCGGCAGGAAAGTTCAGTTGTACACCGGAGGCGGAGGCTGCGGAGGAGTCCTATCAAGCGGAGGCGGCGGAGATCTGCAGACTGCTGCGACTTCCTCCCGCACGCTCACGGGTCCCTTCTCGAGGCACTCCGGATCCCGGATCGCGGCCGAGGCCGCAGCAAGAGGTGGTGCTGCGGAGGGAGCCGAGGCGCCGCAGGAGCGGAGGCGTCGGAGGAGCGGAGACGCCAGAGGAAAAGGGTCGCAGCGCAGGCGCTGGTCAGTGAGCCAGCCGGCGAGGAGGAGGAGGATGCCGCGATCGCCGAGGATGCCGCGGGTCCACGGACCTTTATGACGACGACCTCTCCTCGTCGTCGAAACCTCCCGCCCGGCGAGCCCCAAGCGTTCTCCACCGGAGCGCCTCCGCAAGGCTGCGGCGGAAGCGAGTACGCAGGCCCCGGCAACTACCGGCTCGCCGGGCAGCGCAAGCTTCCCGGGGGAGTCGAGCCGCGCCGAGGGCGACCGACGCACCAGACATGGCGGAAGCGACCCGCGCGCAGGCCACAGCAAGGGCGCCTCGCAGGCCGGCGCCGAGTGGACAGGGGTCTTCTCGGAGCGGAGCGGCGGCTCCGCCTGCTTCTCGGGTCCCGCCTCTGAGGCCGGGTCTTAACCCCAGCCCCGAGGACCGCCAAAGCGCCGAGAGGCCCTCACCTCCTGCTCCTCGCGCCGACGCAACCCAAAGCGATATGATTTCTCCGCTTTGGCGAAGACGGCGAGGAGGAACAGGAGTAAGTGCCGAGATCTTCATCTTCTTAAATTCGCCTCGATTATTGTCGAGGCTAATCTTGTTTTTTTTTATTGATTTCAGGACCTTGACCGAGCGGGCGGCGAAAGCCAAGGTGCCGTGGTCGAGGTCGCGGACGACTCGCCCGCCGAGGCGATGAGGATCTTGCTGGGTCCAAGCTTGCGGACCAGCGCTGTCGAGAGGAGCAGCCCCAGCGCAGCCCCCAACAGAAGTCTGGGTCCCGACCTTCGCTTGCGGGCGCGTCTGGAGATTCCATCTGGTTCCAATATCTTGACGTGTTTGTCTTGATTTGTGCAGAGATGGAGCCACAGCGGCAGGAGCATCCGGAGGTCGCCCTTGAGGAGCCGGCAGTCCCTCCATCCCCGCCAAGGTTGGACTCCCCGGCAAGGGAGAGCGTCCCGCCAAGGGCGAGTACCCCACCAAGAGCGAGCAGCCCGGCGAGGGCGGCCACTCCGCCAAGGGATAGTTCTCCGGCAAGAGAGCCCGCCGCTGACGACGTCCGCCAAGGTAAATTCTGCGACTTTGTCTTCTTGGCATCGTCTCTTTTGGATATTTGCTTGAACTTCTTTCGCTTTTCTTCTTCTTCTAGATCCTCCTCCTCCCCGGCAGATGGAGACGGAAGTCGCGTCGAGGAGGAGGAGGACGTCTGAGTGGCGGCGGCGCCTCTGCTGCCGAGGACGCGGGCGGGAGCCGCCGGGCGATGTCTGCGGAGACCGCTCCGGCTGCAGATCTGGCGGCCGGGAGAGGATGGCGACCGCACCGCCCGGCCCGGAGGCGGGGAGCATCGAATCTTGCGCCGGTCACCGACCCCTCCGCCGGAGAGGAGCGGCCCGGCTACTACTTGGAAGCCCCCAACGGCGTCTTCATCCAAGTGCCGTGGGGTTCCTCGTCGCGAGCTCCCGCGGAGGGCGAGGCCTTCGATGGGGAGATCCTCGCCTCCGCGGGCTTGAAGGTCGTCGAGGGCCCGCGGGAGTGGCGGACCTGATGAGGAGAAGCTGCTTCACCAGCTCCTGGCCCTTTACCGGGCCAGACAGGCAAAGCTCGCTTCCCGGGAGGCCCTTGCCGCCAAGGCCGCCGAGGAGATAGAGAAGCGCGCGGTGGAGCTCAGCGCCGCCAATCAGGCTGCTCTCCGCGAGTGGCGGAAAACGCGAGCAGCTCGCGGGCGGTATGAAGAGTGGCTGCTGGAGAAGGCCGAGGCGAAGAGCAGCAACGGCTCGTCGGAGTGGAGCTGTCCCGCGAAGGAGAGCTCAACCAGCGAAAGGTCGACCTTGACGCCCACGAGGAAGACCTTGCGCTCGGGAGCAGGCCCTCGGCGGGAATTGAAGGAGGCAAAGAGCGCCTTGGCGGCGCGGAGACCGCCAAGGAAGATCTTGCCGCCAAGGTCGCAGAATGGAGGAGCTGTTGAAGGTGGACTCGGAGAAGATCGCCGCGCTCATCACGGAGCGCGAGAAGTACGCCCACACCAACTCAGAGCTCCAGGCGCGTCTTTCTGAGAAGGGCGACGAGCTGAAAGCCGCCAAGGACTCCGTCGAGGATCTTGAGCAGAAAATTTCTGCGCTGAAGGACTCGCTCGACTCGGCCCGGGACCGGGAAACCAAGCTGAAGGAAGAGCTCCGCGAGGAGCGATCCTTAGTGGCCGGCGCCAACAAAGCAGCCGAGGATTTCCGTCGCATCGTCGAGATATGGACCGAGGATTTGGTGTCTTCTGCGTCCGCCATTGACCAGGAGCTGCTGGCGCTGAAGCTGGAGCATCTCATCTATTCCCCGGATCCAAACCTCGCCCACAGCGCCAAGCTCAGTCTCTTCTTCAGGGGGATCGCGCCGGCCCTTGCAAATCTGCGGGAGAAGATCCCCGCGCAACTTGCCGAGGAGACTCGCCGGATGTGCGCGGGAACCATGGAGCGCGTGCTGACGAAGATCGTATATCGGAACCCCGGCATAAACCTTGCCAACGTTCTTCGCAGCTTGCCGGCCGACGCAAACATGGAGGCTTTAAAGGAGCAGGTCGCCCACATCATTGCCAAGGTGAACAAAATCCCGGGATGGAGGCGACCCGCGTAGACTAGGCCTCCTTGTTCTTTATCTTTCTCTTTTGTTGCTGCACAGGTTGCTATGAACTCATTAGTCATCATGACAAGTTATTCCTTGTAAGATATTACCTTTTATTTTGATCAGCAGATGCGGTGTTATCTCCCTTGTTTTGATTCTCAACTCCGCATGTTTCAACTTTATGCTTCTAGGAGTTTTGCCGGCAAGGAGCCCTTGCGCTGCTGACCAAGGTCTTACCGGCAAGCAACCTTGCCGTGGCTTGCTGCAACGCACCTAGCTTGCTGAGCGGACTCGAAAACGAAACAAGGGCGCAACACTTTGTCGCAGCTCACTTAAATCGTTGAGCACGCTCGAAAACAAGATAAGGGTGCGGCTATCCACGGGTAGGTTCCTCCGAGCACAAGTTTTCCATACGAAGTGTGGTTGTTCAAGGAAGGCAATTTAAAAATTCTGGGCTTTGATCCGGCAAGCCTCTCTTTCTTGAACAACACTTGGTTCATCCTCCACTCCCTTCCCCCCCCCGGCAAACTTGTGCTCGAGGAACGTTTCTGTTGCTTAAGAAACCAGGAGAGAGAAGAAGGAAAAAACATATGGCCTTTCGGCGTGCTATTGCTTGCCGGATATGCGTGTCGTCTGAAAAGATGCC